>SJYA01003091.1:2310318-2467287 GCA_006410615.1 Neotragus moschatus | reverse complement strand
TTTTTTTTTTATATGTTTTTTTTGTTTTTTTTTTTTTTTTACTTTACAATATTGTATTGGGAACTCTGCATTCAGATGGGTATATCTTTCCTTTTCTCTTTTGCCTTTCATGTCTCTTCTTTTCTCAGCTATTTGTAAGGCCTCCTCAGACAACCATTCTGCCTTTTTGCATTTCTTTTTCTTAAGGATGGTGTTGATCACTGCCTCCTGTACAGTGTCACAAACCTCTTTCCATAGTTCTTCAAGTACTCTATCAGATCTAATCCCTTGAATCTATTTGTCACTTCCACTGTATAATTGTAAGAGATTCTGATTTAGGTCGTACCTGAATGATCTCTAGTGGGTTTTCCCTACTTTCTTCAATTTAAGTCTGAATTTTGCAATAAGGAGTTCATGATCTGAGCTACAGTCAGCTCTTGGTCTTGCTGACTGTATAGAGCTCCTCCATGTTTGACTGAAAGAATATAATCTGATTTTGGTATTGACCATCTGGTGATGTCCATGTGTAGAGCTTTCTCTTGTGTTGTTGGAAGAGGGTGTTTGCTATAAGTGCATGCTCTAGGCAAAATTCTGTTAGCCTTGGCCCTGCTTCATTTTGTACTCCAAGGCCAAATTTCCCTGTTACTCTAGATATCTCTTGACTTCCTACTTTTGCGTTCCAGACCTCTATAATGAAAAGGAGATCATTTGGGGGTGTTAGTTCTAGAAGGTCTTGTAGGTCTTCGAAGAACCATTCAACGTCAGCTTCTTCAGCATTACTGGTTGGGGCACAGACTTGGATTACTGTGATATTGAATGGTTTGCCTTGGAAATGAACAGAGATCATTGTGTCATTTTTGAGATCACACCCAAGTACTGCATTTCGGGTTCTTTTGTTGACTATGAGGGCTACCCCATTTCTTCTAGGGGATTCTTGCCCACAGTAGTAGATACAGTGATGGTCAGCTGAGTTAAATTTGCTCATTCCATTCCATTTTAGTTCACTGATTCCTAAAATGTCAATGTTCACTCTTGCTTTCTGCTGTTTGACCGCTTTCAATTTACCTTGATTCATGGACCTTGATTCCAGGTTCCTTTGCAATATTGTTCTTCACAGCATCAAACTTTACTTCCATCACCATTCACATCAACACCTGGGTGGTGTTTTTGCTTTGCCTCTGTCTCTTCATTCTTTCTGGAGTTATTTCTCCACTCTTCTCCAGTAGCATATTGGCCACCTACCAATCTGGGGAGTTCATCTTTCTGTATCCTGTCTTTTTGCCTTTTCATACTGTTCATGGGGTTCTCAAGGGAGGAATACTAAAGTGGTTTGCCATTCCCTTCTCCAGTGGACCACATTTTGTCAGAACTCTTCACTCTCCAGGGAGGTGGTTAATAGTCAGTATTTCCTGGATCCTCCCTCCCAGTGGTCAGACTCAACAGGTCCCTCGTGCTCATGCAGATTCCCAGAACTCCTTCCTGGAGACATGCTTCAGTTTACCCAAGGTCAAGACTGGAGATTTTCTTGTTGATTCTCGACAGTGGCCCATCTGGAGAAGTGTCTATTTAATTACATGCTGATTACATGCCATCAAATGGGGGTGTGAAGAGAGTCTTCATGGCTTTTTACCATGGGAAGTCATACTCCTTTTCTGTGAGGCCCTGAACAGCATTCAGACAGAGTCCATTCATTCTGGGGTGGTCCAACCATGAATGGCCCCCAAACCAGGCATTAGTGACTGACCACTGTAAGAAAGAGAAACCAGATTTTAATAGACCCTGGAAAAGAAGTATCACTTGTCCTTTGTACTTTGCCCTTGCCTCCTGTAAGAAATGTGGTGTCCTTTGATTTAAAATTTTTTGAAAGAATTCTGGTTTGCCAGAGTTGAACTTGGCTTTTCTTCTCATTTTTTATTTGCTTATCCCAATTTTCCATCCTGTCGCCTATGGTGCCCATTTACTGCATTCAATACATAGTACAGAAGATACCATCCACATTAGCTCACAGTTAGTGCCAATTGTCAGTGCTTTTAGAATGTATGGTTTTGATTTAGCAGTCTTCATCATTCACTGTTAAGACACTGTTCAAAACTAGTATTGATTTCTCCACACACACACTCAGTTTTCAGTTACTAACACTTGAGATAAATCAGAGTCTCACCATCAAGTGTCTGACTCAGCTGTTTCTTTCTCTCAGTTTTCCTGAGATGTAGTAGTCCTGTTGCTCTGGTATATCCTTGAAAGATACACAAAAAGGGAAAAACAGATTCACTTCAGTTCANCAGAGATGCAAGACAGAAAATATGAGCTCGACTACATTGAAACTGATATCCTTTTGAAATCTTTCACATAGAGAATATTTTCTGCCTGGAGATTTTACAATGGAGCTAAATATAAGTCATGGTCTGTTGGAGGGTTTTAATAAAAATAAGTGCAAGTTTTCATCAGACTATAGAAGGGGATCTGCTCAGGAACCATGGAATTAGATACTATTGTGACTCACACATCCCTGCTTTGATAAATTTCTGTTTTAATGTCAGTCAGTTGGTGATTAATTTCAGACTTGTCATTTTCTATATTTGCATAAGGTCCGGCCATGAGCGACTATGCAAATGCTTTCCTTTAATTAAATTTCACTGTATTGCCTATAGTGGTAAAGAAATGATATTGTAGTAAATATTTCCAGTAGAAATTAAATATGTGCAAATATTACTATAGTAATGAAAATCACATGAGAAGCTCTACTTATCCCTNGACTTGTCATTTTCTATATTTGCATAAGGTCCGGCCATGAGCGACTATGCAAATGCTTTCCTTTAATTAAATTTCACTGTATTGCCTATAGTGGTAAAGAAATGATATTGTAGTAAATATTTCCAGTAGAAATTAAATATGTGCAAATATTACTATAGTAATGAAAATCACATGAGAAGCTCTACTTATCCCTCTTCTTCCAAAGAAAAAGATCAAAAGAAAAAGCAAAGTCTACATTTTTGTTGGGTAGAGATATAAACATTTTTAGTGATTGGAATGTAAAATATTATATTTTGTGTCAACTTCAAATGTTACAAATGAATCTTTTAGAAAGAGAAAAATCACCCTCTCTTCTACTGTTAACTATTAATCATATATAAGCTTTGAATACTTTAGGATATTTATTTTAGCCAATAAGGACTATCTTTGGGGAAAATTGAGATGGTTTAGTTCACATACTAGTAAAAATTAAAAGACGTTTTCTGCACTGAAGCTTTGAACTGTATTTTTTGAATAGATTAACTAATAAACATAGGGGTGTCAGAATCTGTATTGGCGTTCTGTAGCTGAACAAATTAACTCAAACTTAGTGGCTTAGAATAGCATTCAAGTTTCTTCGAATTTGGTCAGTCAGAAGTCCAGGCAGTTTGGCTGGGTTCTCTGCTTAGGGTACCATAGGGTTGAAATCAAGGTGTCACCTGGTCTGGACTCTTACCTGGATTCACTGGGGAAGAATTTGCTTCCAGACTCATTTGGGTTATTGACATAGTTTAGTTCCCTGCAGCTAACAGGACCGAGGCTTCTGCTTCCTTGCTAGCTGTTTGCCAGTGCTTTTCTCAGCCTCTGGAGGATAACTGTATTCCTTGGCTCTGGCCTCCTCCTCCTTCAAAAATAGCAGTGGCATGCTGACTCCCTCTGTGCTTCTGGTCTCTCTGACTTCCTTTCTGCCTTTGAAAGGGTTCATGTGATTAGATCAAGTCAAGATGATAATGTTCATGGTCTAAGGGTCACCCTACTTGAGACTAACTACAGCTGCCTAATTTTTTTTTTCTTTTTAAATGAGCTCAGTGGTAAAGAATCCTCCTGCCATGCAGTAGATGAGGGTTCAAATCCCTGGGTTGAGAAGATTCCCCTGGAGAAGAAAATGGCAACTCAATCCATTATCTGGAAAATCCCATGGGCAGAGGAACCTAGTAGGCTACAGTTCATGGGGTGGTAAAAGAGTCGGACATGACTTAGCAACTCAACAACAATAATCATTTTTACAGCAGCACCTAGATTGTTGGTTGATTGAATAACCACGGGGCCATCTTTAGATCTGCCTACCACAAAACTCTTGTAATACAGCTTTCTGAAGGCTGTCTTCAGCTTGGTGAAAAATAAACTGCCTATAAATTCTAGTCTTGCAGATACAAACTTCATCACTTCAGCAAATGAACATTATTTAAGAGGAATTTGGAAAAGTTTGATGTTTTTTATTAAACCACAAATGTGAAATAAGTTACACTTTATAGGGAGTGAAGAAAAGAATATTACTTATGTTAGCTAGGACTTTAAAGGCACTTGATTTTTGTAACCTTTCCAAGTGACTCGAATGATATTATAATAATGCATTATGAAATTCACCAACCCCAAAACTGTCCACTCTAGTATTATGGGAAGAATGGCAAATCTGTTTTTAAAAATTTAGCACATCAGTCTTTGGAACATTTATTTCCTCTATTGTTCTCCTTTAAAGGGACACATGATTGTTAAAAATGTTGGTCTCATCAAAACATTTATGTAACACAATGGAATGAAAGAAAAGATTATTTTCTATAAAAATCAGCGTATTGCTTTTGCCATTCAGCACCTCTACCCAAGGTCACAGTGAGAGCAACCTGGGGTTTCCAGCGTTTTCTTTTAAAAAGGATTCACAAAATAAGATTTTCTTTAAACCTTTATTGCTAACCTCTTTGTATCTTGCATTAATATGGTAAGAAATTTACTGTTTGATTCCCAAACAGAGATGCAGAGCAATTGGTCTGAAATCCTTAGTAGATGGTGCCGAGTGGAGGGAAAACATCTTTCCCTGAGTAGAATCTCTCAACAGTGAGCCTCATGGATTCACCATTGCTCCGTGTTTCTCAGCCCTATAACAGTTTGACCCTTCTAACAGTAGCCTAAGAGGGATATTTCCACTTGCCTTGCTTCTCTGTGAAATGTGTTCCAGGGACTAATACACACAGAGGGTTAGGAACTCAACTGGCTAGTGTTAAATGTGTAGTTTGAACCCAGAGAGTCTGAACTATTGATCACTATGTTATCGCTGTTCTGAACAGCATATTAGTTTAAATGTCTTTAGAAAACAGCATTATTTTAAATGCTCATTTGCCCCCATTGGGAGTCCTTGAATACAAAACTCTTCTCCAGGTCAATCAAAAGGAGCTAACATTAAGGAAGCCATTTTTCTAAATTTTATTATGTCCTCAGTACATAAATTTATGGCACTAACTCAAAAGTCATATATCTTCAATAATTACAACTAATATTTGCAACATTATACAAAGAGATTTTGCATGTAATCCTCTTAATACTATGAGGACTGAAATATTAAATGCATGTAAAATAGTGTGCACATTAAAAATATTGCTTCTTATTGTTTTATCACTGCTTCTTTTGCATAGTACTTAAGACTTTGATGCTGGGAGGGATTGGGGGCAGGAGAAGAAGGGGACGACAGAGGATGAGATGGCTGGATGGCATCACTGACTCGATGGACATGAGTCTGAGTGAACTCTGGGAGTTGGTGATGGACAGGGAGGCCTGGCGTGCTGCAGTCCATGGGGTCACAAAGAGTCGGACACGACTGAGCGACTGAACTGAACTAACCATCTCAATAAATAAATAAATTGGTGTGATTACCATTTTACATTCTAAGGCTCATACTCTAGGAAGTTACAAGACTCACTCGTGTTTACAGTATTGGATAATAAGCCTCAATAGTGGGAAGGAAAAGGAGGGATAAAATAACAAAAGGAAAAACCATCTATAACGCACTTTGAAAATATTTTCTATATTGAATCTTGTTATTTAATCAGTGTTACTGTTTATGGACTGTCTAGCCCCTTAACTGCTCTTTTTCTCTATTTTCAGACATAATTTTTGTCGATTTTGCAGCTTGTTAAAGAGAGAAAACGAAAAGTTTAAGTAAGCCTACTTTACAAAACAAATTTGAAATGGAGGGAGATAAAAATTAGAACTGTCTGCAGGCTTTTTCATTCTCGTTCTTCTCTTACTGCTCTTTTTAGGGCTCTGCTATTGGCTGCGAATGGTTCATAAGTACTATAGAGCGAAGGCCCACACATAAGCCTTTAAGGGTGTGTGTTTATGTGAATCTGTATGAAAATAAATTACCGAAAATTTTCAACACTGGCTGAAAGAATGGCTCAAAACCATTGGAGTGTCCAGAAGTCCAAGTGGTAAACTAGTAGGTATTTGGAACCAAATATATGTTAATATATTTGGAACCCAAGTAGAGCAACCTGGTATCAAACCATAACCAGACTGTCCTCCAAAGGGAGGGTGGTGAGCCGCCGTCGAGTATTCAGGAACTCAAAGATGCTGGAACAGGGACTTCCTTGGTGGTTAAGACTCTGTGTTTCCAAGGCAGGGGGATTGGGTTCAATTCCTGGTGGGGGAACTGAGATCCCACATGCTATGCTGAAGAAAAAAAAAAGAATGATGCTAGGACAGCCAAAAATCAGATGATATTATCAGACAGAAGGTAGCAAGTCCTTGATAATGACTCCAGATCCAAGAAGCACCNTGTAGCCTGCCAGGCTCCTCTGTCCATGGGATTCTCCAGGCAGGAATACTGGAGTGGGTTGCCATTTCCTTCTCCAGGGGATCTTCCCCACCAGGGATCAAACCTGAGTCTCCAGCATTGGCAGGCAGATTCTTTACCACAGAGTCACCAGGAAAGCCCCCCAAAAGTATTTCTTTTAAAATACCTCAAGTACTTAAATTTTCCTGAATCTGAAACTATCTCATTTATTTTCACCAAATCAGTGAATAATGAGTAATATATATTGAAAATTATTTTCATGCTTAGCAATTTAAAAATTACTTGACAGAACATTAACAGGAAGCAAAGTATTTGAAAGTCTAAACACTGGGAATGAGAATTTGCATTCTTCTTAATGATCTTTTGAAAAATAAAAGCAAACTCATTGTTTAAAACTGCAGAATTTGGGGGGATAAATATACTGTAATTTGAAAAAATCAAGAACTATGTTTCTCCTTTTGTAATAATTTTCTTACCTTAATAATCTCTGTTCCAAAAAATTATTAATTCAAAAAATAACCAGCATTATACCATCTGATGACCATTCAGGATGTTGTGTGTATTTAAAATATCTTAATACCTGTAGGTGTCCATTTAATCTCTTACACCCAAGAACTGTCTACATTATTTAGTTTTGCTTATAAAGAGGTTTTTATGTGCCATTATGTTCAGATAATTCAACTGATAACTTTTTACACTTTGATCATAATAATCTCTTGACTTGTGATTATGATTTTGCTACTTAACAGCACAAGACTATAGCTTTTTTTTTTTTTTTTCAACAACAGTAGAATTAGAGTTTAAGGTGGAGAAAAGCAGGGAGAGAAAGAAGGTGTTTTCTAGCATTTGAAAGTTTTTACTGTGCCCGAGTGGCTAAATCTATTACAACTGTAGTCTGTTCTTGACATAACAAGTCCTGTACTAGGCATAAAGGCTACAGAAGTAGACACGTCATCCCTGTCCACAGTACAGTAACACAGGTGAGTGGAGATTCACTTAGAAACTGGAAGAAGTGATGTTTTCTTGGAGTAAGAACTGTTTGTCCAGAAAGGTGACCAACTCTTCTGTAAGGTATTTAACCTCTCAGTGAGGAAGACTCTAAAACCCATGCTGGAGATCTTTCAGAATCACATGAATAGATAACTATATTTCTGTGACTAGTTTAAAGGTTCAGTCTTGCTTACAATAAGGCAGTAAGGCTAGATAACTTATAGTGATGACATGGTTTTTATATTTTTAACAGGATCAAAAATATGTTAACTGAAAATAATACAGTGACAAAGTCTATATAAAAACTTGCTAAACCAGCAAGTTATCTAAGAAGTTCAAAATAAGATAGCACATTTCACTCAAATTATTATAAAAACACTTAATTTGATAAAAATATTTTGGTATAAGTATAGAAGATGCATGAGCTTTCCATTGCTGCCAGCAGTGTAAATTTCGTGAGCCATTTTGGGGGATGGCAATTCGGCAGTGTTTCAGTTTTTAAATTTATGACAAAACAATTTTGTTTCTCAATATCTGATCTAGAATACAAGATGGTCATCACTGCATTTCTCTTAATAGCAAGTCATATTAGCACCCTAAGTGTCTTATCAGCAGGGAAAAATTTAATAGCTTATGGCAACTATTTTATGGAATCCTCTGCAGCCACTAAAAATGTCAGTAACCCATATTTCCTTAACTAGAAAGACCTCAAAGACAGTGATCTTTTGTGTCAAACCACCTGCATGATTTCCAGCATCATTGTTGGTAGATGAGTTAGCTTAATCTCAAATGTCTGCATGTTTCACAGTGTCATTTATTATAAAAATAAATATGAATTTTAACACAATCAGCAGAAATTAGGAAAAGGCTGAACACTATTGAGGCTTCCCTGGTGGCTCAGATGGTAAAGAATCTGCCTGCAATTTAGAAGACCTGGGTTCGTTCCCCGGGTCGGGAAGAACCCCTGGAGAAGGAAATGGCAACTCACTCCAGAATTCTTGCTGGGAGAATTCCATGGACAGAGAGGCCTGGCAGGCTACAGCCATAGAGCGGAAAAAGAGTCTGAGTGGCTAACACTTTCACTAAGAACTATTATTCTAGTACTTTCCAATCTAATAGAAATATGGAATATTTATTAAGAACTATTAAAGAGCTACAGTTGAAAAAATGTGTTTATCTGGTCCAGTATTTTATAGAGCACAAGAACACTCATTATCTCTCTCTGTTGTTAATTTCATTTATATTTATTCAACACCATCTGAGTCCCAGCCACTATGGGCACAAAGGTGACCAATTGATGTGATAAAGAAGCATAATTATGGGGTGGGGCAGGGTGGGAGGGAGACAAGGGAAGGAGGGAGGAAGGATCTTACAACCTATTAAGAACAATCCCAGGGAAAATTAATAATGCTCTCATTGTTGTGCATACAGAGTATGTGAGCAGTACATGGATCCCAGAACCTTCCTTGTAGCTCCTAACTCTGTTTTATAATATCTAAGTCTTTGAATTCCAAGTGGCTCATCTCCCAACAGTGTGACATGATCACCTGTCCCTGGAACTGACTCAGCCCTGCTATACAAGATCTCTATGGACAGGTTTTTATTTGGCTCCTCCTTTTTTCAGAGGGAAGTTTCCTCTTTGCCTCCCAACTCCAACAATTAAATTTAAGACTAACCTTTCTCAGAAACCCCCCTGGCAAGGATAAAGCAACCTAGACCCAACTACCACTCAACTTCTTTTTTTCTTTCCCCCTTGATTTTGTCTATGTTTTCTTGTAATTGCAACTTTACTGGAGAAACACCAAGGCAGCTCTGTGCTTACTGTGTTCTCCAAAACAGTGGTCCTTCTCCGGGTATTCACAGGTAGACTAGGGAGGAAATGGCATTTGGTCAAATGATCCGAGGGGGAAGATAACATGAAGCTGAATCATTTATTTTACAACAGAGATTTTCAGAGCCTTTAATTACTAGTTGTATCATGAATCTCCAGTAGGGGCAAAAATCCTATTTAATGTCACATCCCTTTTTTAAAATTGAAGTATAGTTGATTTACAGTGTTGTTTTAATTCCTGCTGTACAGCAAAGTGATTCAATTATATATACATATTCTTTTTCACCTTCTTTTCCATTCTGGCTTATCACAGGATGTTGAATATAGTTCCCTGTGCTGTTCGGTAGGACCTTGTTGTTTTTCCATTCTCTATATAGGAGTTTGCAGCTACTAACCCCAGACTCCGAATCCATTCCTCTCCCAACCTCCTCCCTCTTGACAGCGACCAGTGTGTTCTCTATGCATTTGAGTCTTCTGCTTTGTAGATAAGTTCATTTGTCTCATGTCCCTTTTGCGTGTGGTTAGTACAGTATGGAAAATTCTGAAGACACAGTTTGGGAAATCCCTTTCAAATGTCAGTCCAAAAATGCCAGTAACTTCCTTCCATATAAACCAATTTTCCCTTAGTTACCTTAGGGACTACTATCACTTATGCTCCATACTCAGTATGTTTCTATTATTATTATTCTTATTAGTTATAATATAGAGTATATTATAATCTATTCTACATATAATATAGTCTAGTCTATATAAACACCTATATTATATAAAAAGCATAACATAGAGTATCAAAGCTGGGAAAATGGGGGGAAGAAGTCATTTGCTTTTTACTCATCATGTCACCTTCAAGTTTGTCCACATGCATGTTTTTACATGGCTGCAGTCACCACGTGTGGTTTCAAACATGTAAAGAATTTACTGTCATTTTCTAAGTTGCTCTCTATAGTTACCGTTTTAGTTGAAGCACCATTTTCCAGTCAACAATTTACTAATTTCTTTATTGCTATTGAGTTCCTTGTAATCATCCCCTACAACGAAACCACAAAGAACAGCTTAACGTTTATTATATTTTTCATTATTTTCAATCAGATTTTTCAAAGACTCATCCCCCTTTGAAACTCACTGCTGTAAAGCTCTTTTATGTCCCTTATTGAAGATCACTGTTTAAACTACCTAGCAACCCATAGGGTTTTTACAAATAGTTATTTGACAAACACTGTTGTTGATTTCCTAACTTTAAAGTGGCCACATGAACTGTCTACAAACAAGAAAGACCATTTTGGAGGCAGACAGACCAAAATATTATGTACCTACTGGGTACACTTACAGAGGATTTTCCTAAGTAGGTCATCATTTTATTTCTATTGATGGCACAGGCATCATTGCTTTCAATAGTTTGGTAGAAATATATTTGTAAATGCAGCATATGTTTTATTTGATTGTCTGAAAGCAAATTTTATACTAAAGATCAACCAGCTGAAATTCAGCTTTACTTTTCTTTAACTGGAGGACTTTGCTTAACAAATAATTTGGGTTTTTGAACAAATAATTGCTTAACTTTCTTCACCAATAAGAGAGAGTAACTCAGGAAGTCCTATATTACAAACATTATAACACCAGACTTATTTATACCAAATTTCTGTGGCGTTTTAATCATTTAGATGAGTGATTTACTTAATAATTATTTACTGAACACCTCTTATTGGCCAGGCACTGTCCTAGCACTAGAATAGAGTTGAAAATAAAACATACAGAAACCTTTTCTTCATGGAGTTGTCATTCCTAGTGGCTAAAGGAAATAAAGTAAAATAAGGTAGATTGCATATATAGAAATTTAGAATGTGACAAATGCTGTAGACAAAAAACAAATCTGGGAAAAGTGAAAATAATGCCAGAAAACAGAGAGAGGATTGCAAATTTAAATAGAGCCATCAGGGAGGACCTTACTGAAAAGGTCCTCATTGTTGTGAAAGTTCACAATTGTGAACAAACCCTGAAGGAGACTGAGAGAGTAAGGTATATATAATCTAAGGGTGGAATGTGACAGGCAAGGGAAAAAGCACAGAGCAAAATCTAGTATAATTGGGATTTACTGTGTACAAGAAAAAGCCCTGAAACTTGGAATTAGGAAACCCAGATTATAGGGTACATGACTGTTAATTAGCAAGTCACTCAGCATTTGTGAAGTTCAAGTATAAAATATGGGGATGGGCTTGGAGAATAAAATCAATTCTGAGTTTTTTCCCTACTTTAAAATTCTGTCACTATTTGCTCATGAATAACTAGTCATTCAGAGGAGATTAGAGGGCTTTTATCAGCACATCAAATTCACAAGGCCGGGAGACACAACATGCATTTAAGGAAGCTCATCACAAATGCCTCCAGTGAAAGAATTCAGCGCTTCAAGGTTAAACCTCAATAATCTGGAAATCATGATTATGCCAAATACCTCATTCCCTGAAACAGATCAGTATGCTCATACAGGAGTGATGAGGGTAAAGCGATGAAAGGGAAACAGACTTCACCTGCTGGTACCACTGTTAGTCTCATGAAAGCTTCTATTTAGTGTGGTGTGACATGTCACTTCAGCCCATGGTGTAGGGTGTTGTGCGGTCCAAGGTCTGCTGCCAATTGAAGTGTACAAGCCAGTTAGGACACTGGTCCCCCATGGAAAATACTCAGGCAGTGCCATTCTCAACATGTTCATTTTATGGGTCATCACATGCTTTTATTTTTCTTTAAAACTGCATTTTGTGTAGAGCCACAAAAGTGGGACTTGCCTGGTGGCTCAGATGATAAAGAGTCTGCCTGCAATGCAGGAGACCTGGGTTCAATCCCTGGGTTGGGAAGACTCCCTGGAGAAGGAAATGGCTACCCACGCCAGTATTCCTGCCTAGAGAATCCCACGGACAGAGGAGCCTGGTGGGCTGCAGTCCATGGGATTGCAAAGAGTCAAATGTGACTGAGCGACTGACACACACACACTAAGTAATGGATAGCTAGGTAATAGATACCACACAGAGAGATGGTCCCTGTAGATTTACATGCTTTGGGTGACCTTTGGTGATTAAAAATTCATGTGCCTGAGACCGCCTTTGCACTAACAGCACCTCATCAGGGAAAGGACAAGTGGAATTTTTAGAATGTTCCCATCAGCTTCGCATTTATTTCTAGATTTTTCTATTTGGGTCGACTTTACAGCTGTTTCTAGGAAAGAAACACACTTGATTCTTCTCCAGCTTGGAATGCTTTTTTTTTTCTTTCTTTCTTATTGAAGTGGATGAGACTGAAACTGATTGGCTTACCAAGGCCCGCTTAGGGAGGACATTGCCATTATGCGCTATTTAAGCAAAACCATCATGAAGGCCCCACAAAGAATGGTTTTAAATTTCAGCTCTTAGTGAAGTAAGTCAGATTCAAGGTCACTTATTCCTCAAGCTCTGCCCAGAGCTGTTGAGCAGGAGAGTCTTGACTCGAGTCACCATAGACAGGTATGTTTGATCTTCTCTTTTGCTACAGCTTTATTTGAAATTGATCTCAAATAAATGAACATTTTGTATAGCAAGTGGTTGTATATGAACAAGAATTATAGAACTTGCCTCCCCCTATGGAGACAGTAGGGAATGTGAGAGAATGAACGTTTTTGTGAATACTTACTATGCTCCAGATTCTGTATTATATTGTAAGATATGCCATTTCATTTAAGCTTAGTACAGTAGATTGTTATTCCTATTTTTTAAACAGGGAAACTGAGATTCAGGCAAATCTTACAGTCATTACATAGTTAAAAAACTTCCAAAATCTCCATACTTTTACCCCCAAAAAGCATGATGACTCCCATTAGCCAGTGATGATTGCGCAGGTCCAAGGTTCACCTGACATCGAATCTCAGAGATGGGAGTTCCAGGAAGCAGGTGTTGTCTGTTCCCGGGGGGCATGACCAAGGCAGCATCTGATTCATGCATTATCACTGGGGCTGAACCTTCACCCCTGGAATTTCTTACCTTAGCAACGACGGTTACTTCGTAACTTTGGAAAGTACCAGAACCCTCAATCTGACTCAGAGGACCTGATCCCAACCGATGCATTTATTTTGTGAGATATTCCAGGACTAAGACCAGGGAACAGGTTTTTGCATCTCCTTTCTGGTAGGTGGTTTGTCTGAGGAGTTTCTCTTGCAGCCCAGAGTCACTGTGGGAGCAAAGGATCAGAAATAGGGATGTGGGTGCTACTAAACAGATGCGTGTTGTGCGTCCTCCATCATTCAGTTTCATCCGGCTCTTTGCGACTGCCAGGGACTGTATAGCCCATCAGGCTTCTCTGTGCATAGAATTTCCCAGGCAAGAATACCAGAGTGGGTTTTCATTCCTTATTCTAAGTGAGGATTTTCCCAACCCAGGGATCAAACCTCGTCTCTTGCGTCCCCGGCAGACAGATTCTTTACCTGACTGCGCCGCCAGCAGATAACTGTCTAGCTAATGAAGTATTCAGGTGACCTTCTGGTGATTCTTCTCGTTTCCAAAACCAGAGATGACTGTGTAGAATCAGAGCCCTGCCTTCCAGAAGGTGGTATAGACTCAGAAGTTTCTGTTCTCTCAACGGTTCTGTAATGGTGCTCTTTTCCATCATCTGGTCACACCCAACCCCCATGTGTTTATGACCCAGTATATTTGGAGGTTTCAGTGTTTTACCATGAGAAATGCAAAAAGCATTCTAAACTAGAGAAGAAAACTTTGGCTTCACTATTTTCTGGAGGCAGCACTTTTTACTCCCTTTTTCTTCTGGCTGTGTGATGATGTGTGAGACCAGGTATCTCACACTGCAAGAGGGAGGGACATTTGTGTGACTCTGTTCGTCAAAAAAACCACCAACACCTGGAATGGTTTATAATGGCTTCGAAGCCGTTTCCTAGCACTTAAACTAAATTCAGCTTAGCCCAACTAGTGTGTATGCCTGTTTGATGGGGGTAGGGGTGGTGGCGGTGCAGAGGTCAAGGGGAATCAGCTTAAGAACCACTTTTGTCTTTTATAAATGGAAGCACTGCTGTAGCCACAAGAACCTGACAGCCTGTGTTTACATGATGTTGATGCTAAAAGTCTGGGAAGAAGAGGTGCTATTTTGACCCTGAGGTGCTATTCTGACCTTTAGACTCATCTCCCACCATGAGAAAGCAGACTCAGATTCACTCATCTTGGGGTATCTATGTTGGGCTGTTTTCAAGATAAGACCACTTGTCTCATAGCAAGAGATTATTTCAAAGCAAAGTAACTGTTTTCTGTAACTACTTCTGGTAGATCTGCCTGGCAATGTAAAATGTCAATTTGAGGAATTCCTTGAGGGTCATGGAAAGAATCCAAGGAATGTCCTGTGTCTGTGGTTAGATGAACAATTTTTTTTGTTGTTGTTGTTCACATTTGTTATCATAGCAAATAGGACTCAGGTACAAAACTTTAATCTTAGAAAGTAGAGAGCTACTCAGAAAACTTTTAATTTGGTGTTTGTGGTCTACTGAAAATGGCAGCATCACAGTCCAAAAATAAAGTGAAAGGGGTCGTTGGAATCAAGGGAACCAAGTCTTGGGTCAGTTCCGTGATCAGGGGCCGTGGCTTTCCCTAACGCCCTGGAGGACCGTCACTGCATTGGTGGAATGGCTGTGACAATGATACCTCCTTGAGTTGGCACAGGCACCAGATGCAACATGTGCAGGAAGTGCTCAGGCATGTGGGGGCGCATGTGCCTGACCTTGGACAGGGTCGACCTTGGACAGGGTCAGTGCCATGTCCCTGGGCATACTCCAGGCTCAGGGGCCTCTGTAATTATTGTGCATCCTCCATTCATCTCACTTCCTCCTCCATCCCCAGAATGCACACTGTGCTTGCCACTTGGTCAGTGCTCAAGAGGCACTTACAGAAGGCAGGTGGGTTTGTGCTCTTACCCTGATTGCCCAGCATCCCGATCTTTCTGCCTCCACCTGGTCCCTTCACACTGCCTGGTTTCTGTTTCACCTCTGGGTTATTGTCTCAGAGGCTGGCCATCTGGCTCTCAGACATAACAGCTGAGATCAAGCCCCATCACTCTTCCCGGTCAAGTCCATGGGGAACTGTCATGGCTTTCAACACATTAACAGCCATATATGACATGTAATCTCTGTTATAGTTCCCCTGCCAGTGAGTGTATTTGCATTACTGTATTTTCTTGGGACCCATTTTTATTCCAATATTGTTATTCATATTTTTAAAAACATCTCTTATCACCTAACTGAAAAGATGTTTTGTAGGAGTCAAAAGTTTATTTTTTTCCCCAAGATAGTCTGCTTATCTAATGTTCATATTTTTGTGTCTTTTTGAGTATAGTTAATTTACAATGTGGTGTTAGTGTCAAGCATACAGCAAAATGATTCATTTATAGCTCTATGTATTCTTTTTCAAATTCTTTCCATTATAGGTTATTACAAAATATTTAGTATAGTTCCCTGTGCTATACAGTAGGGCCTTGTTGTTTATCCATTTTACGTATAGTAGTGTTCATATGGTCATCTAAAACTCCTAATTTATTCCCCCAACTATCCCCTTTGGTAACCATAAGTTTGTTTTCTTATTATATGTAATAAGTATGCTTGTAATACTTACAGACATACTTTTGTAAGTATTTTATAATATTTTTAATACATGTGATTACATGTTTGTAATACATGTAATAAGTATGTAATATGTTTTCCTATTATATGAGTCTCTTTCTGTTTTGTAAATAAGGCCATTTATATCATCTTTTAGATTCCAAATATAAGTGATATCATATGGTGTTCATCTTCCTCTGACTTACTTCAATCAGTATGAGCCTCTCTAGGTCCATCCATGCTGCTGCAAATGCATGATGTCATTCTTTTTATGGCTGAGTAACATTCCACTGTATATATGGACCGCATCTCCTTCATCCATTCCTCTGTTAATGGACATTTCGGTTGCTTCCATGTCTTCCCTTTTGCAGACAGTGCTGCTGTGAACACTGGGGTGCATGTATCTTTTTGAATTAGAGTTTTCTCTGGATATATGCCCAATAGTAGGATTGCAGGATCATATGGGAAGTTTAGTGACAACAGTAGAAAAAGAAAAACATCTACAGAATCATTCACGAAGTCACAGTGACTATTGACTGTTATCTTTTATTCATAGCTTAAAACAGTACTCCATAATGTTCACCATAGTGGCTGCATTGAAGTCCATATATATTTTTTTAATTTCAAACTTTTGGAGTTGAGAAAAACAAAATTAAGAACATGTGAAAAACAACCATAAAAGCATCAGCTCTGTGTGACAGCTTTTGTGGGAACTGGGCTTCACTTAACAGGGTTTGGAGGGCTAGTCATTCTCTCCTGGAAGAACAAAGGCAATAAAAACATGTGGTGGTCACAGCAGGTGAGGGTGGGTATTACATCTGTTCATTTGAGGGTTCCCCTCAACTGGTGACTCAGGCAGTAAAGACTCCGCCTGCAGTGCAGGAGACCTGGGTTCAATCCCTGGATTGGGAAGATCCCCTGGAGGAGGGTATGGCATCCCACTCCAGTATTCTTGCCTGGAGAACCCCACGGACAGAGGAGCCTGGCAGGCTACAGTCCATGGGGTCGCAAAGAGTCGGACATGACTGAGCAACTAAGGACATACCCCAACAGGGGACCTGGCTTGTAGCAGATACCCAAGTCAATAGAATGAATGAATTGGGAACTCATGTACACCTGAGATGAAAAAAATAAAATAAAATAAAAATTAAATTTAAAAAAAAAGTCAAAGCCATGGGCAAAACCTTAGGGCAAATAAGGAAACAAGTGATAGGTTTTTCTATTAAGTAAACAGGAATAGCTGTATCAGTTGGACTCCATCCTGAAAATGCGATTGAGACTCATCATGACAGTCACTGCAAACAGAGACCAGTGCTGGTGTGTTTGTGCCCGGATTTATATAATGGGCCAAGTTTTCAAAATAGGGATTCAGATTATTTTTCTTCTTTTAGACAAAAGCTGGATTAAAAGCATGGCTTACCCAAGCACTGACTTCATTTATGGCTGCAAGAAAGGGATGGTTCTACTTCACCACTTTATCATTCTCTCACTTGAAAGTGAAGTTTAGTGACAACAGTAGAAAAGGAAAAACATCTACAAAATCATTCACGAAGTCGCAGTGACTATTGACTGTTATCTTTTATTCATGGCTTAAAAAATTGTATACCTTAGTAGTGCCTGTCAGTAAATGAAAGGTTAGATTTTTCATTATTGTTTTTGAATTATTCTGATTTTTTTTTCAGTGCTGATGCATATGTCAGATATATATCTGGGCAGTTCTTCCCTCTAACATAGCTCAAGAAATATTTCTGTACCTCTGTTTCATCATCTTATCAATAACCCTGTTTAGGGATATTTTAACAGGAAACCGTGAGAAGGTCTAATCTTGATATAAAGGGTATACAGTTTGCTGTTGGTAGAGTTTCAAGCTTCAAGGGATACTCACATGTGCATGTGGCAAGTGTACATATGTGTCACCTGTTGCAGACCCCATACACAGGCATAGGGTTGATCTTAGCATATTGGTTAGTTCTGCGAGATACAGGTATTCTTTAATAACTCCTACTGTTCGTACAAAAAATCCTGGAAAAGACCCAATAACCCCTTAAACTAAGCTGATATAAATTAGTTTGTTTTGTCGTTCAGTTGCTCAGTCGTGTCCGACTCTTTGTGACCCCATGGACTGCAGCACGCCAGACTTCCCTGTCCTTCACTATCTCCCGGGGTTTTCTCAAACTCATGTCCATTGAGTCAGTGATGCCATCCAGCCATCTTGTCATGTCATCCCCTTCTCATCCTCCCTTCAATCTTTCCCAGCATCCTGGTCTTTTCTAATGAGTCAGCTCTTCACATCAGGTGGCCAAAGTATTGGAGCTTCAGCATCAGTCCTTCCAATGAATATTCAGAGTCGATTTCCTTTAGGATTCACTGGTTGGATCTCCTTGCAGTCCAAGGGACTCTCAAGAGTCTTCTCCAACACCACAGTTCAAAAGCATCAATTCTTCAGTGCTCAGCCTTTTTTAAGGTCCACTCCCACATCCATATGACTACTGAAAAAACCATAGCTTTGACTGTATGGATCTTTGGTGGCAAAGTAATGTCTTTGGTTTTTGTTTTGTTTTGTTTTAATTGGAGGTTAATTACTTTACAGTATTGTATTGGTTTTGCCATATATCAACATGAATCTGCCACAGGTATACACGTTTTTTAATATGCTGTCTAGGTTGGTCATAAGTTTTCTTCCAGGGAGCAAGCCATCTTTTAATTTCATGGCTGCAGTCACCATCGGCAGCGATTTTGGAGCCCAAGAAGATAAAGTCTCACTGTCTCCATTGTTTCCCCATCTATTTGCCATGAAGTGATGGGACTGGATGCCATGATCTTAGTTTTTCGAATGTTGAGTTTTTAAGCCACCTTTTTCACACTCCTCTTTCATCCTTCATAAACAGGCTCTTTATTTCCTCTTCACTTTCTGCCATAAGGTGGTGTCATCTGCATATCTGAGGTTACTGATAGATACTTCTCTCCTGGCAAACTAATTCTTAGGATGGCCAAAGAGTTACATTTGTATTATGTAGACAAACTATTCTTCCCCACATACATTGAACTGAACAGTCAAACAAGCTAGTCTGGAAAATACATATTTATCTAATAAAAACTAAAAGCATTTTAAGAAAAGATTGGCTCTTTGGCGTAAAAAATCAATTATCTTAAATATACTTAATATTTAAGTGGTCTTTTTAAAAAATACTTGAGTCAGTTTCCTTGCTATATTAGGATTCTTTCAGTGTCACTAGAGATGGCAGGTCATTTGGGATCTGTACAAAAATGATTTCATCTTAACCAGGAACAAATCAGTGAGTCACAGTAAAAACTTTATAGTTAACACATTGAATTTATGCTTTTTTGTTACAGTATCATGATAGTTTAAAGCTGTTTGATAATTTATCTGTAAAAGTCTTTAATCAGATAAATCTTGGACGGCAGAAATGCTTATGGGCGAAGAAAGCCTAGTTTGAAGACAACTGAAAGAAGAAGGTGAAGCTTCTTTGAAAACACCATAGAAGTCAAGGAATAAAACTGATACATTGCAAGCATCTAATTTATATATCTTTTTTTAATGCGGATGTTGAGTAAAGGACATCATCTAATGCAGAAGGCATAATGTCGGGAAAGTGTCTTTGTGATTAAATTGCTGGCTGCAAGGTGAGTGGGTCTAAACACTCAGAGGAAAAGGTGCTAGACCATTAGACTGAGCAGCATAGACTGTGCTCAGAAATGACCTTCACAAAAAGCTTCAGATGATGGTTACGTTAGTTGAAAGGGCTCCAAGCAAGAAGAGTTGTTAATTCTGAAAGGCATCAATNCATAATGTCGGGAAAGTGTCTTTGTGATTAAATTGCTGGCTGCAAGGTGAGTGGGTCTAAACACTCAGAGGAAAAGGTGCTAGACCATTAGACTGAGCAGCATAGACTGTGCTCAGAAATGACCTTCACAAAAAGCTTCAGATGATGGTTACGTTAGTTGAAAGGGCTCCAAGCAAGAAGAGTTGTTAATTCTGAAAGGCATCAATCAGTGATGCTTTTCATTTCTCTCTGCTGCTTCCCACAAAACTAATTATTTCTTTTCTAAAGATATGATTTTTTAAAAATCAAATTCTTATGTAGTGGAATAATGCTGTTTTTACAGT
Source organism: Neotragus moschatus (assembly GCA_006410615.1). NCBI lineage: Eukaryota > Metazoa > Chordata > Mammalia > Artiodactyla > Bovidae > Neotragus > Neotragus moschatus. The sequence goes on along the minus strand of SJYA01003091.1, from coordinate 2,447,162 downwards.
GAAAGGGGGTGCCTTTACTTGTTAAAACTTGATTCCCTAAATCAGAGCCCCTTTTGGGACTTTTCTTTCTACCTTCTCCTCAGGTTTAATAAATGCAGAATCTGAATAATTTAATGATTCAATCAAATGACAAAGTACAAAGTGGATATCTGAGCTGGAGCTTCTTCTGGTTCTGAGTGAATTGTGTATTTTCCTTGTAGCCTCTTTGACGTCCCTTCTGATGAAGTTTAAAACCAATGCTTATTATTCTTCCCTCATAATATCTACTCATTCAATAAGTATTTATGAAATGTCCTCTAATGCAAAGTATGAGTCAGTTCAGTNGACCACAGAGGATGAGATGGCTGGATGGCATCACTGACTCATTGGGTGTGAGTCTGAGTGAACTCTGGGAGTTGGTGATGGACAGGGAGGCCTGGCATGCTGCGATTCATGGGGTCGCAAAGAGTCAGACATGACTGAGCGACTGAACTGAACTGAACTGAACTGAAGGAAGTTAAAGACATGTACTCAGGAAACTGTAAGATACTGATAAAAGAATCAAAGTTGACACAAAGAGATGGAGAAATATACCATGTTATTGGAGTGAAAGGATCAGTATTATTAAAATGACTATACTACCCAAGCAAACTACAGTTTCAATGCAATCCCTATCATATTTCCAATGGCATTTTTCACAGAATTAGACAAAATATTTTAAATTTGTATGGAAACACAAAAGATCCAAATAGTGAAAGTAATCTTGAGAAATAAAAATGGGAACTGGAGGAATCAGGGACCCTGACTTCAGACAATATTACAAAGCTACAGTAACCAAAGGAGTATGGCACTGGTACAAAACCAGAAATATAGATCACTGGAACAGGATAGAGTGCAGAAAATCCACACACCTATGGTCAACTAATCTGTGGCAAAGAAGGCAAGAATGTACAATGGAGAAAGAATTGTTTCCTTAATTATTGGTGCTGGGAAAACTGGACATCTACATGTAAAAGATTGAAATTAGGACACTCCCTAACACTATACACAAAAATAAACTCAAAGTAGATTCAAGACCTAAATGTAAGGCCAGATACCATAAAACTGTTAGAGGAAAACAGGCAGAACACTGACATAAATCACAGCAAGATCTTTTTTGACCCACCTCCTAGAGTAATGAAAATATAAGCAAAAATAAACAAATGGGACCTACCTCATTGAATTTAAAATTTTTTGCACAGCAAAGGAAACTATAAACAAAAAGATAACCACTAAATGGGAGGAAATATTTGTGAATGAAGTGACTGACAAGGGATTAATTTTCAAAATATACAAACAGGTCAACGAAAAAACAATCAAAAAACAAGTGGAAGAACTAAACATACATTTCTCTAAAGACATACAGATGGCCAATAACACATGAAAAGATGCTCAAAACACCACTAATTATTAGGGAAATGTGAATCAAAACAATAAATATTGGAGAGGGTGTGGAGAAAAGGGAACCTTTCTACACTGTTGGTGGGAATGTAAATTGGTACATCTACTATGGAGAAAAGTATGGAGGTTCCTTAAAAACTAAAAATAGAGCTACCATATGATCTAGCAATCCCACTTCTGGGCATGTACCTGAATAAAGCTATAATTCAAAAAGATACATGCACCCTCAGTGTTCATGGCAGCACTATTACAATAGCCAGGACATGGAAGCAACCTAAATGCCCATCACCAGGGGAATGGATAAAGATGTGGTGTGTGTGTGTGTGTGTGTGTGTGTGTGTGTGTGTGTGTGTGTGTATAGTAGAATATTACTCAGCCCTAAAGAATGAAGCAATGCCATTTGCAGCAACATGGATGGAGTTAGAGATTGTTATACTGAATGAATAAAGTCAGAGAAGGACAAATATTATATGATATCACTTATATGTGGACTCTAAAAAAAAAGGTACAAATGAACTTACTTACAAAAGAGAAATAGAGTTACAGATGTAGAAAAGAATCTTATGGTTACCAGTGTGTGTGTGTGTAAAAGATGCTCAGTTGTGTCCGACTCTTTGCGATCCCATGCACTATACTGTCCATGGAATTCTCCAGGCCAGAATACTGGAGTGGGTAGCCTTTCCTTTCTCCAGGGGATCTTCCCAACCCAGGCATCAAACCCAGATCTCCTGCATTGCAGGCAGATTCTTTACCAGCTGAGCCACCAGGGAAGCCCATGGTTACCAGTTCAGTTCATTGCTCAGTCACGTCCAACTCTTTGTGACCCCATGGAATACAGCATGCCAGGCCTCCCTGTCCATCACCAACTCCTGGAGTTTAGTCACATTCATGTCCATTGAGTTGGTGATGCCATTCAAACATTTCATCCTCTGTCATCCCCTTCTCCTCCCGCCTTCAATCTTTCCCAGCATCAAGATCTTTTCAAATGAGTCAGTTCTTCGCATCAGGTGGCCAAAGTATTGGCCCTTCAGCTTTAGCATCAGTCCTTCCAATGAATATTTAAGACTGATTTCCTTTAGGATGGACTGGTTGGATCCACTTGCAGTCCAAGGGACTCTCAAGCTTCTTTAGAACACCACAGTTCAAAATCATCAATTCTTCAGCACTCAGCTTTTTTCATAGTCCAACTCTCACATCCATACATGACTCCTGGAAAAACCATAGCTTTGACAAGATGGACCTTTGTTGGCAAAGTAATTCCAGGACCCAGAGACTCCACAGAGACTGAGACAGAACTGTGTTTGGGTGTCTCCTGAGGATGTACAGGTCAGCAGTGGACTGCTGTGGGGGTAGGGGCTCTGGGTGCAGCAGACCTGGGTATACCATAAGCCCTCTTGGAGGAGGTCACTATTAACCCACCATAGAGTGGCCAGAACTTACATAGAACTGGGGAAACAGACTCTTGGAGGGCAGAAACAGAACCTTGTGCACAGCAGGACTCAGGAGAAAGGAGCAGTAACCCTGCAAGAGACTGACCCAGACTTGCCTGTGAGTGTCCAGGAGTCTCTAGCAAAGGCGTGGGTTGGCGGTGGCCTGCTGCAGGGTTGAGGGCACTGAGTGTAGCAGTGCGCATGGGACATTTTGAAGGAGGTTGCCATTATCTTCATTACCTCCACCATAGTTTGGTCTCAGGTCAAACAATAGGGAGGGAACACAGCCTTGCCCTTCAAAAGAAAATTGGATTAAAGATTTACTGAGCATGGCCCTGACCACCAGAATAAGACCCAGTTTCCCCTTCAGTTAGTCTCTCCCATCAGGAAGCTTCCATAAGCCTCTTATCCTTCTCCATCAGAGGGCAGACAGACTGAAAACCACAATGACAGAAAACTAACCAATCTGATCACATGGACCATAGCCTTGTCTAACTCAGTGGTTACAATCAACAATTGTACAATCAACAATACAGGCTTTTTTATCTACCAAAAAACCTAAAAATTTATGTCCACATAAAAACTTGTGTTTTCATGTTTATAGAAATTTTATTCATAATTGCCAAGACATGGAAGCAACCAAGATGTCCTTCAGTAGGTGAGTGGATAAACAACCTTACATCTAAAACAATAAAATGTTATTTAGTGCTAAACAGAAATAAACTAACAAGCCATGAAAAAAATCACGAAGGATCTTAAATGCATTACCAAGAGAAAAAAATCAATCTGAAAAGACTACATACTGTATGATTCCAACTATATGACATTTTGAAAAAGGCAAAACTAGAGAGACAGTAAACAATCAGTGTTTTCCAGGGATTGTGGGAATGGGATGGGGAAGAGAATAAATAGGTAGAGCACAGAGGATTTTTAGGGCAATGAAAATACTTTGTGTGATATTACAGAGGTAGATAAATGTCATTATACATTTGCCCAAACCCAGAGATTATACAAAATCAAGAGTGAATTCTAGAGACTTTAATCAAGAAGGCAGAGTAAGAGCATACAGAACTCACCTTTCCTGATGAATGCATCAAAAATACATCTACATATGGAATAATTCTCACTCACTGAAAACTAATTGGAAACTGGCAGAATGATCTCTGTAAAATCAAGGCTGTGAGAAAGATATATGTTAAACAGGTAGAAAGGGAAGAAAAGTGATCAGGTTGGGAACCTGTGCCCCTGGGAGGAGACTCAGAGAAGAAGAGAAATTACACAGTGAAGACCCTCCCTGGGGAGTGAGCAGCTCAGACTACATGATGGGCTCCTGCTTGTGTTGCAGGCCCACACTGGAGCAAGGGCATCCACGACAAGGAAACACTTGGCTGTGAGACACTGTAGTGGCTCAAATGCTAAGAGGTGTCTGAGGAGGCAGGGGGCAGCTATTACTGTCAATTGTGCAGGTGGAACACCAGAGTAAGACCAGATCTCTGATGTCAGCCACATAGCGACAGCCCATGCCTCAATCTTTGCTGAATACCCACACTTGCCCCTCTTTCTCCAGCACTGCTCCCCTCTTGGGCTGAGGGTGCTGGTGCTAGGAGTAAGAAGAATACACACTTAAAAGTGAACTCGGCCAGCCTGCACTTGACCCTCAGGGTTTCTGCTCCAGCAACATAGGAGCTGAACTCCCCTCAGTAGATGACAGCCATTGAGCAGGGATGAAGTCCCACCCCACACTTGGCTCTGGCCCTATTCCTCCCTCTCCACCCCATATCCTATCAAGGTAATAGCTGCCAGCAAATCTTTAGAAAACAAATAACTTGCGTTCACATAAAATTCAGCTCTCTCACCTAAGCCACTGGGCACGTGGAGCCTCTATTAGGGAAGCTCTCACATTAGGACATCCTTCCAAGACTGCCATAGGTAACTATTTCACCTATATTTTCTAGAGACAGAGAAAGATAAGCAAAATGAGAAGACAGAAGAATTTGTCTCAATTGGAAGAGCAAGAGAAATGCCGTGAAAAAGAACTGTGCATACTTGCTAAGTCACTTCAGTCATGTCCAACTCTTTGCGACCCCATGGACTATAGCCTGCCAGGCCCCTCTGTCCATGGGGATTCTCCAGGCAAGAGTACTAGAGTGGGTTGCAATGCCCTCCTCCAGGAGATCTTTCTGACTCAGGGATCGAACTCAGGTCTCTTATGTCTCCTGCATTGGCAGGTAAGTTCTTTAGCACTAGTGCTACCTGGAAAGCCTAAAAAAAAGAACAAATGAAACAGAAATAAACAATTTACTAGATGAAGAATTCAAAGAAGTAGGACTGCTAACTAAGTTAGGAAAAGAATAGATAAACACAGTGAGAATTTTAATAAGGAATTAGAAAATATAAAAAAGAACCAGTCAGAATTGAACAATAAAATAACTGAAAGAAAAAAAAAAATACTAGAAGAAGTGAACATCAGGCCTGGAAAGTTTTTAGCCATAATTTCATTCTATGAGGCCACGATTACCCAGATACCAACCAACCAAGCACAATACAAAAAAAGTAAATGACAAGGCAATATCTTTGATGAAAATAGATATAAAAATCCTCAACAAAGTATTAGTAAATATAATTCAACAATATATAAAAAAGATCATACCCCATGATCAAGTGAGAATTATTCCAGGGACACAAAGATGGTACGATATTCATAAGTCAATGTGATATAACACATTAACAAAAGGAAGGATAACAATTGTATGATCTCAATAGACACAGAAAAGCATTTGACAAAACTCAACATCCCTTTATTGTTCAGTTCAGTTCAGTTCAGTCACTCAGTTGTGTTCGACTCTTTGCGACCCCATGAATTGGAGCACACCAGGCCTCCCTGTCCATCACCAACTCCCAGAGTTCACTCAGACTCACGCCCATGGAGTCAGTGATGCCATCCAGCCATCTCNGTGTCCAACTCTTTGCGACCCCATGAATCACAGCACGCCAGGCCTCCCTGTCCATCACCAACTCCCAGAGTTCACTCAGACTCGCGCCCATCAAGTCAGTGATGCCATCCAGCCATCTCATCCTCTGTCGTCTCCTCCTCCTCCCGCCCTGAATCTCTCCCAGCATCAGAGTCTTTTCCAATGAGTCAACTCTTCGCAGGAGGTGGCCAAAGTACTGGAGTTTCAGCTTTAGCATCATTCCTTCCAAAGAAATCCCAGGGCTGATCTCCTTCAGAATGGACTGGTTGGATCTCCTTGCAGTCCAGGGGACTCTCAAGAGTCTTCGCCAACACCACAGTTCAAAAGCATCAATTCTTTGGCGCTCAGCCTTCTTCACAGTCCAACTCTCACATCCATACATGACCACTGGAAAAACCATAGCCTTGACTAGATGGACCTTAGTCGGCAAAGTAATGTCTCTGCTTTTGAATATGCTATCTAGGTTGGTCATAACTTTTCTTCCAAGGAGTAAGTGTCTTTTAATTTCATGGTTGCAGTCAAGTCACCATCTGCAGTGATTTCGGAGCCCAAAAAAATAGTCTGACACTGTTTCCCCGTCTATTTCCCATGAAGTAATGGGACCAGATGCCATGATCTTAGTTTTCTGAATGTTGAGCTTTAAGCCAATTATCTCTTAAATACACTGTTTTTTTAAAACTTCCAGTTGTGGTGGATGCTGTAATTTGCCATCCAGGTAACTCTTAAGGACCAAAGTATTTATTACACCCCTGCTGGGAGTGTTGGCAGCTGATGGCTCTCAACCACATCCTTTCTGGGCATTGCCTTTGGTTAAATGGAGCTGCCTCACTCAAGGTTATGCTTCCCCGCACCCAGGGAAGCCCACATCCAAGGACCATTGCTCTGTCTAATGGTCCATCTCAGGGTCTGTCTTCAGGGAACCCAAGCTAACCCATAAACCGTAGAACATCCTGTCCACCATTCTTCACACTTCCCTCCATTGTTTCCATCATCTCTGTTCATAGTCAGAGCAGCACTATAATTTTGGTACCAAAATTCGGGCATGCTAAGTTGCTTCAGTCATGTCTGACTCTTTGCCACCCCACAGACTGTAGCCTGACAGGCTCCTCTGTCCATGGATTCTCCAGGCAAGAATACTGGAGTGGGCTGCCATCCATCCCCTCCTCCAGGGGATCTTCCTGACCTAGGGGTTGAACTCCATCTCTTTAAGTCTCTTGCATTGGCAGGCGGGTTCTTTACCCCTAGCACCACCTGGGAAGCTCAAATGGCTATTGCTTATCAGATGCTAACCATCAAAAACAAGATATTCTGAGATTTTCCCTCTAAACTTTGCAATATAACTGGTGTCAAATGAGGGATGTTCAGTGTCCAGATTATGCTTAAATGGAGTGATAAGACTGGTACTTGGTGTTAGTTTGTTTTTAAAAGCCAACTGAATCATTAATTCATCTGGGAGAATGTTCTCAGTTGATTCCTATTGACCTAATTTCTTGTGTAGCACATTATGCTTCAAGTAGACTTCACAGATTGTTCTGCTCACCAGGAGAGCAAACGGTACGAAGTAGTGAAATTAGCTCCCATTTATTGATTTTTGTTTTAATTTCTATTGCTCTAGGAGACAAATCCAAAAGATATTACTGCTTTTAATGCCGAAAAATGTTCTTCCTATGTTTTCCTCTAGGAGCTTTATAGTACCCGTTCTTACATTTAGGCCTTTAGTCTATTTTGAGTTTGTATTTGTGTATGGTGTTAAGAAGTGTTGTAATTTTATCCTTGTACATGTAACTGTCCAGTTTTCCCAGCATGACTTATTGAAGAGTCTCTCTTCTCCATTATATATTCTTGCCTCATTTGTGATAGATTACTTGACCATAGGTGAGTGGATTTCTTTCTAGGCTTTCTATCCTATTCCATCGAGCTATATTTCTGTTTTTGTTCTGGCAGTTCCATACGGTCTTGATGACTATTGCGTGGTAATAGTGTCTGAAGTCAGGAAGCCTGATTCCTCCATTTTTCTTTCTCAAGCCTTTGACTGTTTTGGCCTTTTGTGAAACTTACATTATATACTAAATCAACTGTACCTCAATAAAAATTTTTAAATTACAGTAAGTATACATACTACATTATTACATTATAAAATAAAAATTCATAGGATCAGGCCTCAGCCTTGGCGCCTTTTCCTTAAATTCAGGCCACAGCAGGAGAGAGCAGGGGCCTCATCGTGGAAGAGGCGTCGTGTTAGCAGGGCCCCTGTTCGCTGGACTCACCGCCTGTTACCTGGGGCTCCTGAGCCAGCTCACAATGTTTTCTGCACGTAGTTGAGGAACATGAACACGACAAACACCTTTTCTGTGGTGGAAAGACTTTCTTCTGTTTTCTGTTAGAGTCATTATTTTCATCCCCGAGCTTCAAGGAAAACAGAGTATCAGATCCTACCATGTTTCTGTTTGCTTTCTGGCTATTCAGTTCTCTTTATCATATTTATGAAGCACCAAGTCCATCCAAGAGGACCCTGACTTGCACACCTGGGACACATCAGGGAACAGAACAGACACTGTCCCTACCCTAAGTTCCTATCTTTGTCCTCTTTCTTTATCCCACCACCCGCGAGGGGCAGGGAGGGAAGAGCTGGGAGAGCAAGCAGCAGTTTTATGGAACACATCTGCAGAGTCTCTGCACACACAGACCTTCTTTTAATTATCCTGTTCTATTCTCAGATCATGTGGCTTACTTACTTGCTTAGATGATATGGTTGCTTTTTAAATAAATTTTACCGAAGTATAATTAATTTACAGTGTGTTGATTGTGCCATGTGCTGTACAGCAAAGTAATTCAGTTATAAATATATATTCTTTTTCATGTTCATTTCCATTATGGTTCCTCACAGGATATGAAATATAATTCCTGTGCTATACAGTAGGACCTTGTTGTTTATCCATTTCGTATGTAATAGGTGGCATCTGCTAATCTCCCCGACCCTCGCTCCACCTTGGCAGCTACACGTCTGCAGTCTGTGCCTGTGAGTCTGCTTCTGTTTCACAAATGAGCTCGTTTGGCTCATACTGTAGGTTCCACACATGAGTGACATCCTGTGCTATTTGTCTTTCTCTGACTTACTTCACTTAGTATGAAGATCCCTGGGTTCATCCCTGTTGCCGCAAATGGCATTATTTTGTTCATTTTTGTGGCTGAATTCTGTTCCATTGTATATACACAAGATATATGGTCACTGTTGACTCCTGAAATGTGATTTTTGGTGCGCATAAGACTGAATTATCACCTTCCTCTGCGTCACTTGTAAATATTGCTGGAGGAATGAGGGGCTGGTGAAGGGAGGGAGTATTTATTTAGTATTTAGTATACTATGGGCTTCCCAGGTGGGACTGGTGGTACGAATGCACCTGCCAATGCAGGAGATGAAACAGACGCAGGTTCAACCCCCTGGGTTGGAAAGATCCCCTGGAGGAGGAGATAACAACCCACTCCAGTATTCTTGCCTGGACGGTCCCATGGACAGAGGAGCGTGGTGGGCTACAGTCCATGGGGTCACAAAGAGTTAGATACAACTGAGATAATGTCTGTTCTGTTATGTACTTTGTGTAAGATATGGCGTTTAATCTGCACTGCGAGTTTGAGTTGGATGCTATCTTTATCCCTACTTTATGTAAAGAAACCTGACCCTTAGAGACAGGCTATAGAACCTTCTGGAGAAGACATTGGTATCAGTCTGAGCCAGGACTGAACTCAGGTCCCCCTGCCTCCTCCCTGCTGTGCTGACTCTGCAGGTAGAAACAGCCCACTCTGGTCTCTTTGACTTGGCATTGGACCCAGAGCTGGGGAAACCATTTCCCAAGTCCAGTAAGCATTTTTTTTCACATTTCAAAACAAATGCGCTTTAAAATGAATTTGAGTAATAGAGCCTCGTGGGTGTGAGAGGACATGCTGCCAAAATGGGTGTGACATTGGAGGCATCCTTCATGATGGTGGCCAGAAATATGTAAATCCCTTAAGCGTATGTATTTCAGCTTTAGAAGAGTATGTTTTAAAGAGGCTTGAAGCCATACTCTTCAATCCTAAAGTTGTAATTTTAATGAATTGTCTGGGGCCAAATGAGGGGAGTTCGTGTCTCATGGAAGACTTAAAGTACTGACATGTGAAATACTGTTGTTCGTTTCTATATACCCTGCTTTGTTTGGAGGCCATGTGAGGATAGTTATCAGAGGATCAGTAAATAAAAATTAGTGTCAATGTAGACTGAATGTAAGATCCTGAATACTTAAGATATTAAAGCTGACAAACTTAACAACTTACTGACTGGAGACATAATAATATGTCTTTTGTTATTGCAGTGTTATTGACTGGAGTGTTTCAGTATTCACTTACATAACAAATCATTGGTCACAGGCATTAGTTTCTGCAAAAATCCCCTGGTAAGTAATGTGTTAAAAGCTAAATCAAACGAGAACACTGTATATTAGCTTGTAGGGAATCTGTCCACCTTAATCACCAGAACAAGGATGTCATAAACACAGCCCAGCACCTGGGTGGCACTGTCCTTCCCCACACACAGTAGGAACCAGGTCATTCAGCTCTTTTGTGCAAAGGCAAGATGGGTTCACTTTCATTCAAAACAGCGCTCTTGGCTGGCGCTACCGATGGCTTAGAACTGGCAAAAATGGGAGCCTCTTTGTCATCATGGACTGGATTCTCTGGGGTCAATATGTGTTTTAGAGAGTACTCAAGCCCCCGATGCTACACACCGTTTGATGTGTATTTCTCTAAGTATGTTTTTCTAGGCAGAGACTTCAGAGCTTTCAGTCCATGAAAGGGTCACAGTCAGGAATGCATTGATCTCGTGTCCTTTAAACCCTCTTCAATGTTTCTGTCAAGGGCTTTCAATAAAAGGTGAGCAGCGCACAGTTCAAAGGCCCACTTCTCTGGCAAGGGCCAGCATTCCATGCTGCTGATTAAAGCAGGGCCACATGCTCTGATGATCAAAGCCAGCTTAAGTCAGCAAACTGAGGGCCTCACCGGGCTGGCTCAGACACTTGCCTAGCAGGGAAAGGCGAGGGAGAACCTCTGCAGAGCCCACCAGATGATGCTTCTTGAGGGTCTTCTCTGTGCCAGAAAATGTTGAATTGGGTCCTGTCCGGATTAGGCTTATTCTCATGAGCACATAGTAATTAATTACCATTTTTGTTATGGTGGCTCTGATGGTAAAGAATCTGCAATGCAGGGGACCCAGGTTCTATCCCTGGGTAGGGAAGATCCCCTGAAGAATTCCATGGAGAGGGGAGCCTGGCAGGTTACGGTCCATAGAGTCGCAAAAGAGTTGGATATGACTGAACGAGTTGGATAAGACTGAGTGACTCACATTTTTCTTTTTGCTATTTGCTGTCAAGGACAGAAGGGTGGGAATTGTCCATAAAATGAATATCTCCCAGAATAAACTTGTCCCCAGAATTGTCACCATACATAGACAAGTATACAGTATTAACATCTAAATTCATCTTGCCGGTTCAGGACTATAGAAATGTATTGTTTGTAACTTTGGCCATTAAATAGTTTTTTATGGTGTTTAGTTCAGAGACTAGGTTACTCAGGCAATAGCTATGATGAGATATGTTCAATTTATGTTTCAATATTTAATGTTCACCAGTAAGTAAAGCCACAGAAATTGAGCACTTCTTAAGGAATTTAGTATTTCTTAACTTTACGATGATTAGAAGCATCCTGTAGAAATGGGGTGGAAATATGCAGCGGCTGCCATCTGGTGGTTTTTGTTTCTCCATGAAGTTGGGGGAAGCTGCCAGGAGAAGGAGCAATGTCAGAGGTTTGAGGAGAACATACTAGAAATAAACATTGTCATTTGTTTTGCTAAAAGCAAATAAATCTGTCAGCTACCTAACCTAATGCTTCAGTTTTAAAATGAACAGATAAGCAAAATGTACTACTCATTTGAAAAGCAGTATATAGCCTATGAATTTAGGGTCAGATTATCTCAGTTTGGGTCCAGCGAACTCAGTAGGTATTTGATGCTGGGCAAGTAACACTCTGCCGGTTTCCTCATTTGCATGAAGGGGAAATAACAGGACCCACTTTGACACGTGCTGTAAATATGACTGCTATAGGTAAAGTCTTACCTCTATGTCAGTAGTACCTGATACACAGAAATCAAGTGTTAGCAATAATTAGTTAAGGAGAAGCAACGGCACCAGAGACAAGCTAAAATGAAGGACCTTTCAAATAAAGGATGCTGATAGTAAAGGAATTTGAAGAAAGCACTTTTTCGAATTAAAAACTTTTAGAAATTAGAACTTTAAATTACTAATACAGAATACTGAGAAACTACTGTAATCATGGAATTGGAGCAGTTTTTACCAAGATGCATGCATGCTAAGTCACGTTAGTTGTGTCCAACTCTTTGCGACTCTGTGGTCTGTAGCTGGCCAAGCCCTTCTGTCCATGGGGATTCTCCAGGCGATCTTCCTGACCCAGGGCTCAAACTCATGTCTCTTATGTCTCCTGCACTGGCACACGGGTTCTTTACCACTAGTGCTACGTGGGAAGACTGCTTAACAAGATTNTTTTAAATTACTAATACAGAATACTGAGAAACTACTGTAATCATGGAATTGGAGCAGTTTTTACCAAGATGTATGCATGCTAAGTCACATTAGTTGTGACCAACTCTTTGCGACTCTGTGGTCTGTAGCTGGCCAAGCCCTTCTGTCCATGAGGATTCTCCAGGCGATCTTCCTGAGGCTCAAACTCATGTCTCTTATGTCTCCTGCACTGGCACATGGGTTCTTTACCACTAGTGCTACGTGGGAAGACTGTTTAACAAGATANTCTTTGCGACTCTGTGGTCTGTAGCTGGCCAAGCCCTTCTGTCCATGGGGATTCTCCAGGCGATCTTCCTGACCCAGGGCTCAAACTCATGTCTCTTATGTCTCCTGCACTGGCACACGGGTTCTTTACCACTAGTGCTACGTGGGAAGACTGCTTAACAAGATTGTCAAGGACAACTTAGAGAATGAAAAGTAAAAGGACAAAGTTATGAACCATAGACGACCAGGAGCTCCACAGCAGACTGTTCAATAAAACTGGCTTTCTCTTCTTTCTGTGCCACAGCCAGACTGCATCTCCACCCTCCCTTAGAGTTTGGTGTGGTTATGCCCTTGAAACCTGAGAAGTAATGTGTCGCTCCCAAGCCCAGTCCTCTGTGCATGGTGACCAGGGTCCTGCTTGTCTTTGGCCCTGGCAGAGGGGAGACTGGCATGTGGGCACAGTGGCCTTGGAGGCTACAGATCTACTGAAGTGTTGGTTTTCTGTAGACAATATAATCATCAGATGTATATTTCCAAAACTCTACTCCTTTGGCAGGTGGAGGAGATCTAAGGGGCAAGTGGGATGGACCAGGGCTAAAGGCTGACACTTAAGGAACTGCCCAGGTGAAAGGGATAAGCCTGATGGAGGCAGGGAGAGAGGGGAGAGACCAGTGAAATATTGGCAGGCAGCAGCAGTTTGTGTGGAGTGTGATAATGAGGTGCCAGGGTAGGAACCAAGGTCGACATAGACATCACAGCACTGGGGGTGTTGTGTCTCATAGCCTCATTAGCAACCTCTCCACCATCACCTTCTACAGTCTATGTCAAGCTATTTTCAGGCTGTTTCCTGTCTGGAATATATAACCTGCCCAGCCTGGACAAAATTCCTGAACTGCCTTTTCCCCTGCATTGCCTCTTCTCTGAAGGCTTTGCTCACCTCCAGATGAGCCTGGCTGCCGATCCTTTGCCCCATCTTTCTTGATGTCCTCTTCTCTCTTGTAGCGCATGTGAAATGTGGTCATTGTGCTCACTGAGCATCTTTATCCTCCCAACGTTCTCGATCTAGTGGTAAAGATTTTTTTCATCTTTACGACGCACAGAGAACCTAAGATGTAATAGGTGATCGGTAGCTGTTTGGACTAATTAATAAGAATAAGGAGACTGGAAAGGTATGAACCTTGAACTAGCACCAGCCCCACTTCCATTCTTATCAAATCTACACAATTGGATGATTCCGCTTCTTTTAGTTACTTCAAAGTTAGCAGTTTTCTTATAAAGAAACTCTGCTTAGCAGCATGTGAACACACTTGCACTGAGGGAAGAGAAAAAAAGAAATTACTCTTTCCTTTCTAACAGCCTGTTTTCTAGAATTGTACATACATAGCATACTCAAAGTAAACATATCATTCACACACTGAAATGGTTGATGCTGAGACCCTGATGCTGGGAAAGACTGAGGGCAAGAGGGGAAGGAGACGACAGAGGACGAGATTGTTGGATGGCATCACCAACTCAATGGACATGATTTTGAGCAAAGTCTGAGAGATGGTGAAGGACAGGGAAGCCTGGACTGCCCCCTGCAGTCCATGGGGTCACAAAGAGTCAGACACGACTGAGCGATTGAGTAACAACAACCTTCAACTCTTAGGACACACATAGCTTTTTGTGAGTTGTTTACCTGATATATTCTTCTCTTTCTCATAGTATTAGAACCCCAGTTTTATTTGAAATAGCAATGTGAGTGGCTGAAAGACCACATTTCCCAGCCTGCAGTGGACCAGTATGTGGTCATGTAAATTAGTTCTGGCTAATGAGCGACTGAACTGAACTGAAAGAGATGGTAGGGAAAAGGTAGTATGGACTACTGCTTGTAGTAGTGACTCGTCATAAAGAACTGACTCACCTGGAAGCTTTGGCCCTTTAGACTCCCTCCTTCTGACCCTGTACCTAATGGCTGGCACCCCAGCAGCTGTCTTGGGACAAGAGGTGACCTTAAATTTGGAGAGTAGTTCTAGAAAGGAAGAGCATTAAGATAGTAAGTATCTGGGTCTGGACTACCAAAGAACCAAATACAAACATAGGATGGGTTTTCCACTGTAGACAACCAAACCTAATACCATCTAGCAGGATTTAACTTTTGGTAATTAACAAAAGTGCCCTAATGATTCTTAAATTTATTATGATTTCCATGTAGCTGTGTGTATGCTCAGGAGGTTACAAATTTTTTTCTCAGTAGAAAAATTAGAGAAATAGTATATGAGGCTGCAGTGTGTCCTGTAATGTCCAGAAGGGCCTGCAGGTAGAGCTTGTTATGGAAAACAGCACAATCCTACTTTTTCTTGAGTCCACAGCACAGTACTAACCACTCTACCATCACAGCTCTGCGCTGATTACAAATACACTCAAATTCTAGGATGTGGGGCAGATCATTTTTTGTCTTTTCTGCATCTTTAGTCTTTGAGACAGTCAATACGGCAGCCCCCAAATCCTTTTGCCTCCTGGCATGCTTCTCTCTTTTCCACTGCCCTGTTCTTTCCCCCTAACCCAGCCCATCCCACTGCTACCTCTTGTGACCTGGTGATGGGACTCATTCACCCAATGGTTCCTGGAAGAGTGGGGATGGATAGTGTCATTCTCCACACACCCCCTGCTGTATTGAGATATACTTAATAGGTTGAAGGTGTACAGCATCATGATTTGATACATGTGTATATTGTAAAATGATAAGGATTGGTTAACACATACATCACCTCGCATAGTTACTGTGTGGGTGGTTAGAACATTTGATTTACTCTTTTGACCACAATATTATTACCTCTCGTCACCGTGCTGTACATTATATCCCCAGCACTTACTCATTTTATAGGTAAAAATTTGTTCTCTTTGACCAACATCTCCCAGTTTCCCACCCCTGGCAACCACCATTCAATCTCTGTTTCTATGAGTTTAAGATTCTACACAAAGAGAAAGAAAAGTGTTATATAGTACTGGACACTCAGTTATGTCCCATGCTATATAATCTCACTTATTTCACTTAGCATAATGTTCTCAAGGTCCATCCATATTGTTAACAAAAGGTAGAGTTTCCTTTTTTATGGCTGAATGTTAGTCCATTATGTATATACATTTATACCACATTGTCTTTATCCATTCATCTGTTTACAGGCACTTAGGTGGTCTCTGTCTTGGCTACTGTAAATAATGCTGCCGCATACATGGGGGGTGCAGAAACTGCTTCACGAGATGATTTCATTTCCTTCAGATGGATCCCCAGAGGCGGGGCTGCCAGATCATGTACTAGTCCCACTTAATTATCCCAGAGACCACTGTACTGTTTTCCTAATGGCTGAGCCAATTTACTTCCCACCAAGAGGGACAGTCATTCTTTAACCACACTTAGCATAATAACACATAAAAGTTATGGTATAAGGTAACATTTTCTATTTGCAAAAGAGACTTTCCTGGTGGCTCAGTGGTAAAGAATCTGCCTGCAGTGCAGGAATGTGGGTTCCATCCCTGGGTCGGGAAGATCCCCTGGAGAAGGAACTAGCAACCCACTCTAGTATGCTTGCCTGGGAAACTCCATGGACAGAGGAGCCTGGCGGGCTGCAGTTCATAGGGTCACAGAAGAGCCAGACACAACGTGGTGATTAAACAGTAACAATACTTCCACCAGAGTAAGGAGAGGAATGGGAAAATGTCACAAAGGGAAGAGCGAACCCCATCCTGCCATGGGCACGTGATTGTCTCTTCTACCCTAACCCCAGACTTGTGCCTGGTACTCTTTATTTCTACAATTTTGTCATTAATGTGTCCAATGAGTGAATATGTAATGACTAGGCAAATATTTGGTGCTGACGTGGTGGATGTCCCAGCATCAGCTAAAACACATAAATAATGATGGATCGCAATGAATGTTTGGTTAATACTGGTCACAGATTTGCCAGACAGTAAAGCAAAACCCCAGTCAACTGCATCTGCTTATTCAGGGAAAGGAGCGGAAGTCAGGAGGAGTTTAGAGCATAAGTCAAAAGGAAATTGGTGGCTATCACTCCCTTCCTATTTCCTATCCCCAGCCTTCATCAGTATTTGTTGTTCTGCCTTTGAATAACCATGTTTCCCTTTCATGCACTGGTTCAAAAGTAAGAAAAGTTAAATATAACCCCCCAAAGCAGTATACTGAGCTACTTGAATAAAAAGCTATGGTAACTGTATAGAAATAGAGATCATTATTTTTCCCTGTAATTGGTTTTGGTTTGTCTGCCTTTCACAACATGAGAATAAAACACCTTCTGCATTGTTCTGTGAAATTTTGAAAATCATTTTTCATGCCCAGCATTGTCTTTTTGGGACAGAGGTGATAAGTCTTCAGAAGCTATTTCTATCCAACAGCTGTAACTGTTCTTGAAAATCTTGACTCTTAAAAAACTTGTAGCATGATGAGAAGCTCTCCATCTTTCTGCATAGAGTCTTTGCAAATATCTTCTAATGACAGGGCTCTAATTCATAATAAGAAAACATATAACAATCTAAATTTCACTGGTAAAAGTAAATAGTAAATTTAGAATAATCTAATGATGTAAATGTGATGGGCTAGCAATTTATAAATCTAATACCAAGGTTAAAAGGCAGAAATGGTAAGTACTTAGTCACTCAGTTGTGTCTGATTCTTTGTGACCCTATGGACTGTAGCCCACCAGGCTCCTCTGTCCATGGGATTCTCCAGGCAAGGACACTGGAGTATGTAGCCATTTCCTTCTCCAGGGGTTCTTTCCAACCCAGGGAACAAACCTGGGTCTCTTGCGTTGCAGGCAGATTATTCACCATCTGAACCACCAGGGAAAGCCAGAAGAGATAAAACTAACTGTAATTACAATAGTTTATGGATACACAAGATTTTTTAAATGTATATGGTGACATCAGAAACACAAAAAAATGGGGGAGGAGCAAGGCAAAAACAAAGGTTTAGAATGCATTCAAACTTAAGTTGTCAGCAACTTGAAATAGACTGTTAGTGTTTACCACAAGGCTTATATAAAACAACTATGCAAAAATCTAGAGTAGATACACAAAGTATAAAGGCATCTGTGCATACCACCACAGATAATCACCAAATCACAAAAGAGCAAGACAAGGAACAAAGGGATTACAGAAAACCAGAAAAAAAAATTAATGGCAATAAGTAAATAGCTATCAATAATTACTTTAAATGGACTAAATGGCAGAGTGGCTAAGTGGATTAAAAAAACAAGATACATCTATATGCTGTCTAAAAGAGATTCAATTCAGATGTAAGAGCACATTCAGAGCACACATGAAGAGATGGAAAAACATAATCCGTGCAAATGAAAACCAAAAGAAAACTGGAGTAGCTGTCCTTTAATCAGACAAAATTGATTCTAAGACTAAGACTGTACAAAGAAACAAAGTCACTGAAAAGGGGTCAGTCTACCAAGAGCATATAACACTAGTAAATATTTATGCACCCAAAACAGGAATGCCTANGCTCAAATCTTAAATTTTTAAAATATGTCTCAATTTATTTTTTAATAGGTCAAACATTTAGATCCTATTAATAAATGTAAAACGGCTCTAATTCATGAAATTTTTAGAAAGGATTTTCAGGTTACTTAAAACAATTCAATAGTCTGTTTAATATATTATTATATATATTTTATATATGTATAATTTCCCCACTTGGAATAGTATATGTAATTTTTTCAGACAGAAAATCTGAAAATTATGCTAACACTTACCTAATAAAGAGAAAGAGGATAAAATATGTATATAACATAGGAACATGTAGAATTAATACATATATAAGCAAATATTAGCATTAATAAAAGGATAAATCAGAGCATTTAAAAATAAAATAGTAACCAAAAGGTAGAGGAAGGAGATGGCACATGGGGATAAGAATAGAAACTATATTTGTTTTATAAATTTGACTTTAGAGTCTTATAAAAATTTATATAGGTATAAAACAAATTTAATGTAAAGCAATCTCTACATCAAAATGTGACAGTTGCACCTTTTGTCCAGCAGGTGGCATAACACCACCAGGCAGACTCTTCTAGTGTCTGAAAGAAATGACAGTCATTTGACTGTCGTCCTACGTGGAAGGATACTTACCATAAGGACAAAAACAACTGCAAAGGAGCATCAACTTGTTTTTTCATTTTCTTGATAATTTCTTATTATTTGTTCTGATGCCATGTGTATGTATTATTGTATCATTGAAAATATGAATATTTGATGGAAGGAAAAGACAGCAAAAAAAAATTCTCTACTGTTGAATTTGAATAAGTAGTATTTTATGATATACATTATTTTATTAAACTAAAGGATCCTTAGCTTTGTCCTCTGGAAAGACTTAGAAACAAGGGCTAAATCCTGCATACTGAGATCATAGTCTCCACATTACCATTTTCTAAACAGCTGATTACAGCTCTGTGACAGGAAATGTACAAGATAATCCCAGAATAGCAACGGCAGCTTTGATAACATTAAGTTAAAAAGGCTCCCAGCAGCTGGTGATGAGAAAACTTGAACAATAGTAAAGCCAATAACTGCAATAAGTTGAAACCTATCAAGGGTGTTAAAGGTCATGTATTCCTAGTGATACCATGAAAATAAAATACTATGGACCACCCTTGAATATGTGGAGAAACCAAAATAATTACAAACTAGCAAAGAAAGGGGAGAGATCAGAAAAGATGAGGGTGAATGGGGTGGAAGTTAGGGGTTAGCAGATGCACACTGTTACACATAGGATGGATAAACAAGGTCCTAGGGTATAGCACAGGGAATTATATTCAATATCCTGTGACAAACCATAATAGAAAAGGATATGAAAAAGAATGTGCATGTGTGTGTGCATATTAATCACTTTCTGTACAGAAATAACACTGTAAATTACTTCAGTTAAAAAAAGGGGGGGGAGATCATATATTCTGCTTTCTCTATACAAAGTATTCCAAGTAACCAAGAAGGCAATGAGATGTTTCTTTTTATAGAAGTATTTCATCTAGTGTTAGTTGCTCAGTTATATCCGACTCTGTGCGACCCCATGGACTGTAGCCTGCCAGGCTCCTCTGTCCCTGGAATTCTCCAGGCAAGAATACTGGAGTGGGTAGCCTTTCCCTTCTCCAGGGGATCGTCCCAAGCCAGGGATGGAGCCCAGGTCTCCTGAATTGCAGGCAGATCCTTTACCGTCTGAGCCACGAGGGAAGCCCCTCATCTAATAAATGAAGAGAGAATTTTTTAAACTTTCATTACCACCATTCTACAACCTTTAATCAATCATCAGATTCGGACTGTGGCAGTCACTGCCTGCTGATGTCACCCAAAAGCCGTGGGGCGTGTGCTTCCAGATGGAGGTACACGTCACCACCCGTGGGATATTTTTTGCCAAAAACTGAACCTTAATCTAGTGACATGCCTACTCAATACTGACTCCTTGGAGGTATCAAGCATTCCACCAGGCCAGGTGGAAATGTGCTTTAAATGCAAAACACATACCTGAGGGTAAAAACTCAGTATGAAAAAAAGCATGTAAAGTACCTTAATAATATTTAATACTGACTACATGCTGAAATAATATTTGTATATATTAAATATTAAAATGATATCCTTAAAATGAATGAAAACTAATTCTTTTCCTTTTTAAAATGTCTTATTATAAAATTTGAGGGTATCTATGGTAAAAAAAAAAAAAAGTGTATAAAAGGTCAAATAAAATTATGGTTAATATTATGTTGCTGTTTGGACAGCCCGGCTCCAGTTTTCACTACAACTTTCAGGAAATACCTGGGACAGAGGAACAGGTTACATGGCACCAGAAAAATGGAAATAACAAAATCCAGGATTTTTGGAATCACCGCAATTCATATTTCTAATCCATTTTAACTAGTCAAGGTTAACAAAAATGTATATGCCTGATCATTGTAATTCATGTAGAGGTAATCATGAATATTGTATCTTTGAGATCAAGATTTAATTTCTCAATTATATTCTCACTGTTACTAATAAAAATAAATGTATAACAATTAAAAACTATCTTTGCATGGCCAAAAGTAATTTCTTTTATTACCAGTGATCTGTGAACCACACTGTGCAAAACACTGATATGCATTTGTTCCTCCTGAAAAACTTTTAAACAAAACCTTATTATCTCAGCTTTACAGCTGTATACAGGCATAATTATTATCTCTATACTATTAGAAAGCCTTGGTTTAAAATTTACTATGTCCTGAAGGCTCCAAATAGCATTTCTATAGCTCATAAGAATGAACTTAATTTAAAATAATTTTGATTAAAATGTAACAAAGCCAAATTAGACATGTGACATATTTTAATTCTGTTCATCCTCTCTTACACTATTGTCCCCCAAATTAAACATCAAATGAATTTACTATAAAAAGGCAGGATAGGTATTAATTTATGTATATTCATATTTCAATTTTAACATGACATTTTTTTACATACTTGACATAGTAGATAACCCTAAAATTAGGTAATTTGTCTTTCAGTTTATTAAATCAGAAATTATTTAATGGTATCTAAACTTTTACTTCGATTGTTAACTCATTTATGAAAAAAGTATACGTTTGCTAAGTCACTTCAGTCATGTCCGACTCTGCAGCCCACCAGGCTCCCCCGTCCCTGGGATTCTCCAGGCAAGAACGCTGGAGTGGGTTGCCATTTCCTCTCCAATGCAGGAAAGTGAAAAGTGAAAGGGAAGTCGCTCAGTCATGTCCGACCCTCCGCGACTCCATGGACTGCAGCCTTCCATGCTCCTCCGTCCATGGGATTTTCCAGGNCCCTGGGATTCTCCAGGCAAGAACACTGGAGTGGGTTGCCATTTCCTCTCCAATGCAGGAAAGTGAAAAGTGAAAGGGAAGTCGCTCAGTCGTGTCCGACCCTCCGCGACCCCATGGACTGCAGCCTTCCATGCTCCTCCGTCCACGGGATTTTCCAGGCAAGAGTACTGGAGTGGGGTGCCATCGCCTTCTCCGTGTTTAGCATGCTTTTATCTTTTATCGGGAGAGATAACATATGTCTAACCAGCCCGCAGGTATCTTAAATAGTGGGGTTTTTTCCCCTTTACTCATGCTGCTCCAAAGCGAGAGGCCACTAGGGGGTAGTGTGCCGTCAGGGCAAAGACCTCTCGGAGACTGGAAAGACCAGCTCAGCTTAACGTACATACGACTAATGTGATAAATAGCAACAGAAGCCTGTGTTTGGTTCATCTTCCTTCTGTGAAGTTATATGGACCATATGCAAATTGATGACTACTTCTTGGAAGAGACGCTTTACTGAAAGCCTGAACCCTTTAGCTTCATGACAGTCTTCTGGTGACGTCCTCAATTCAGTTAAAGTCAGTTGAATTCCAAGCAGCAAAAGCATAGTAAGTAATTAGCCTTAGCGTTTCTCAGCCTTTTGGCTAAATTTAAAAGTACCATATGTAAAATAGATAGCCAGTGGGAGTTTGATGTATGACGCAGGGAGCCCAAAGCCAGTGTTCTATGACAAGCTAGAGGGGTGGGGTGGGAAGGGAGGGGGCGGGGGCCCTCAAAAGGGAGGGGACATATGTATACCTAATGCCAATTCATGTTGATGTATGGCAGAAACCATCACAATATTGTAATATAATTATCTAATTAAAAACACACAATAGTAGTAATTATCCATTCTGCCTCTCACTACCTACAAAAAGCATAGAGTCAAAACTTAAAAATTGAAAACTATGGAAATCTTTTTATAGTTTCTAAAATTATATTTTCGTCTTTCAGAGGACATAAAGTTCTTGTGAGCAGTTACTTGATAGTATATTGTGCAGAGTACTGGACATAATCTATAGATCCTTACTCTGTGATAATGAGGTAGTCATTGACATGTCAGATGCAGAGCAAGCAGACCGCTGAGTTCCAGTGCCTTTTACTACGATACTGAAGCAAGGCCCTGTGGTCTCCTGGGCACAAGGCCTTTCTGTGTCCCCCTTTTCTTTGATTCGGGAAACAGCCTTCATTCAGCCTCCATGACCTTCCCTGAGTTTCAATGGGCAGATCCAAGCAGATATTAATTAGGGAAGGGAGGTGATGTGAGACCAGGGAGAAACACATAGTCACGAGCAGCCTTGGGGCAAGGTCCTGTTTCTCCATCTTCGGATACCCACAACAATATCTTTGAGCTATTCTGCAGATACTGAAACCCTCTCCAGGTCTGATAAGTTAACAATTAATGATGGTCGGCGGCCCACAGTCATGTCNCAAGCAGATGTTAATTAGGGAAGGGAGGTGATGTGAGACCAGGGAGAAACACATAGTCACGAGCAGCCTTGGGGCAAGGTCCTGTTTCTCCATCTTCGGATACCCACAACAATATCTTTGAGCTATTCTGCAGATACTGAAACCCTCTCCAGGTCTGATAAGTTAACAATTAATGATGGTCGGCGGCCCACAGTCATGTCGATGCCAGACTAGTTGGACCTGCAGGTTGATGATGCTGACTCCTATTTATCTCACCACCAACCCATCAAAAGAATGTCCATGAGCTGATCATGCCCTCTTTGAACAATTACTGTAAAACTCCTCACTAACCCCTCCAGGGCAGGACACACAGTTTTGAGGGCATTAGCCTGCTGTTGGCCCCCTTTGCCTAGCAAAGCAATAAAAGTGTTCTGTTCTTCTTCACCCAAACTGTCTCCAAGGTTTAATTCGGCACCAGTGTACAGAGAAGCTGAGATTTCAGCATCAAACTTTCTAATATTCAAGTAACAAATCAGTTATTTTTCTTTTTCAGTTAGGAGAGAAATGGCAACCCCCTCCAGTATTCTTGCCTGGTGAAACCCATGAACAGAGAAGCCTGGTGGGGAGTCCACGGGGCTCTGACACAAAGAGTCAGACATGACTTAGCGACTAAACAACAACTTTATAAGCTGTACTTTGAATTATTTTAATAAATTATTCTAGAGAGTTCATCTTAGTTTTGAACAATTCTGAAAGTTTCTTTTGGAATATATATAATTTCACAGCAGGTGGTTCAGGTGATTATAAAAGTGCATGATTAATATAATTAATCCTAGTTGATTTTGATTCATTTCTTCAGATCTTTTTTGGCCTTGAAATTGTGCCTAGAATTCCTGTAACCTATTTGTCCTGGGATTTTTTTTTTATAAACAATAAATGCTTGCCTCCATATGGTGGCCATCATCTGGCTTTTGGCAACTAGAAATTGCAGCTCGCCAGGGTTTCTTCAGATTGGAGGTATTTTTAGTCTCACCATATCGGTCAGTATCCCATTGCACAGAGACCTCCCTTCAAAGGGGGAGAATTTAAAGCAGCCGCTGTTTACAGGGAAGTGGACAGGATTAAGAGAAAGCAACCTGAGAGGTTGGATCACCCAGAAATCGACACAGTGGAAAGTGGTCCCACCCTCGGTGTGAATGGATGGAAGAGTGGAAGAAAGCATATTTCCAGAGGCTGTGAGCACTAGAGCTGCGGAAGAGCTGCCATTCTAGAAGGACCACTCCTGAACATAGCTGCTGGGAGGATCCACGCCAGACAGACCCACCATCTGTCTGTCCTCCCACCCACTGCTTTCCACCAGTGCCTCACTTGACCTTCTAGAGCTCCTCAAGGAAGGGTGGACCACTCAATGGACTGGCTCAATACAGACTCACTGCTGAAGCTTGCCTGTATGCTCTCTCTTTAGCCTTTTTTTTTTTAAGTGCCCTTTTTTTTTTTTAATATTTATTCATTTTTAATTGATTGATATTTGCCTTACAATATTGGTTTGACCTCCCTTAGCTTTTTACTTTACTCCCCACATTCTTGCAAACCAAAGCAGAAATGGTATTTTAAGGAAATGCTTCCTTACTCACGCCAGGCTTCTAGATGGAATCTGTATCCCCTACCACATTTATCTTGTTCTTTGTGTGAGCCAAAAGGAAGCACTGCCTGTGCTAGAAAAGCCTAGAACTGTTTCTTTTCAATATCTCAACATGACAGGCTTTTAAGTGGATTCGATGAAGTCGCTGCTCCCCGAGTTTGGAAAGCTCAGTGATCCACTGAGAAAGGAGACTGGATTCATTCCCTCCTGTATGTTTAAGGAGTTGCCAGGAAAGTCCCAGCTCAACTCAGCATCCCTGGCCTGGACCGCAGGAATCTCACCTACTTGTTTGGCAAATGTACAGCATTACCTTTCTGTATTATAATCTACTTGAAACTCCTGTAGGAAAAAAAATCCAAATGCAAAAACCATGTTGTCACTTCCATAAAATGTGACTCTCGTTGCGTCCCCTCCACCCCGCCTGCCTCACCCCATCTCTCCTTCCTGATCTCTACTGAAAGGATGAAAGAAAAGGAAACCTTGATGATTTCATTCTAATTACACTATCATTAAATGGCTGATGATTTTTTCACAGAAGCACAGGCAAAACTGTGAGAAAGCAACTGATTAAAGCCGATGACTTTCTTTCAAAGTGCATATTCTCAAATTGAATCCATGAATAAAAATTTATTCTGTTATTTTTTTCCTCCCCCGATAGTCCTCTGTATTATGTAGAGAAAGCCTGGTCTTATTTTTTTCCAAACCCTTTTTCTTTCTGTTTCTCTTGCACTGTTCATTCCTATCTTATTCCCACTTACATCACTGCTATGCTGAATGGGTCTCAGGTGTGTGGGCTTTGCCCAAGCAAGCTTTGTCTTATCATCTGCTTGCTTCTGAGAATAAATCATTGGCAGAAAGCAAACAAATGGAGTGGTTCTGTACATTTCTGCCAGGGGTGAGCCCTTCCTATAAGCAACCCAATCACAAAACAGACTTGACTATCTTCTGATGGTTCTGAGCAGAATTAACAACTAGATTCTGCTACCTCGGTTGGAGTGGATTTAATATTGCTGATTCTCCTGTGATTCAGTGGTGTGTACATTCTCTCACAACTTTTCCAAATAGATCTTAAGGGTCTTCCAGGGACCACTGTTAGCTAAATAATCTTGAGAGTTATTACAAAGATTTTAATTATTTTTTAAATGTTGTACAGTTACCAATGCCAGTATTTATAGTTCAGTTTATTTGTACAGGTTGTACAAATACAAGTTACTAACAATAAGACCTAACTAAAATTAGGTAGCTTTCAGGTGAATTTTTGGGGGGAAAAAAAGGAAGCTAATATAAAGCTTCCGTGATATTAAAAAAGGAAGCTATTATAAAAAGCTAATAGATCTGTGTCTTTAAAAATATAGATCTTATGATTTCAGTTCAAAGGAACAAGTTGGGCTACCAGACTTCCCCAATTCACAAAAGAACTGCTTAGCTAGGGGTATTCCAAACAAGACATTTTTTTTAATGCTTTAAATCATTAAAAATAGAAGTAACAAATCTAAGAAGGTTAAACCAACTAGGTAGGAAGTCTTAATGAACATTTTTTAGGCATATAGAGAGAAATTGCAGAGTAAGGATTTTTCTGCGTGCACTGTCTTATTAGGCTAGATTTATCCTGTTTACTGTGGAACCATGTGATTGGATGAGCCATCAGGGGGAGACGAGCATTCTGTGATATAGAAGTCCAGGGTCAAGTTTCTCTTTGTCATTTTTAGAAATAATCACAAGTTCATTTTTCCATGGACTTCCATATAGAAAGTATGTCAAGGCAGGACAAATACTGTAATTTATGTTCCATTAAATAGTCATTGTAGGGCTGTTGTTGTTTCATCCCTAAGTCGTGCCTGAAGTGCAACTGCATTTACTATAGCGCATCAGACTCCTCTGTCCATGGGATTTCCCAGGCAAGAATACTGGAGCAGGTTCCCATTTCCTTTTCCAGGGGATTTTCCTGACCCAGGGAATAAACTTGAGTCTCCTGCATTGGCAGGCAAATTCTTTACCACTGAGCCACGAGGGAAGCCCTGTATAAATTACGACCTTTGAATAAATTATGACCTCAACTGTATTTAAGGAAGTTATAAAAGTGAAAATAAATGTATCTGAATGTACTCTTTTTAAACTTTAATAGTTATAATGATAATTAAAACACTAGCTCCTAGCACTGATGTATCGATGGAGTCCAAATACATAAAGCACTTGGAACAAGACCTGGCTGAGTAGGCCCGTTATAAGTACTTACTATTAGTATCCAGTTTTTAAAATAATTCTGGCTAAGACTGAATGTTAGAATTTTAAAATAGGATGAAAGACTAGCAGTCAAGTCAGTGGTTTTTAACTTCTTTTTAAGCAGCAAAACTTTTAAAAAAAATCCTTTCTGCAAACAGAAAATGTCAAGTGGACCCCAGTGAGTAGATTAAGAGGATCCTCTGCTTGAAATGGGGCTCATAGTCCTAGCATCAGGCAAATCCCTTGGGTAACTCTGGAACCCATTATGAGAATTAAGCAAAGGTATCTCACCATCTAACAGATAAGGAAAACAAACCCTAGGGAGGGAAATGCCCTTATTCTCAAAGCCAGCACCTTTCAGATTGCGTCCTAGAAAATAACTAATACCAGTTCTACTTGAAAAACAAATGCTTTTTTCAGGTGACACTCAAAATGGTTAACCACAGCCAACCAAACTCTCTGTCTAGCTGCAGCCTCTCATAATCAGGTCTACTCACTAGTTACTACATTCCAAAGCATTTTTTGTGAGAGACGGATGTCACCATGGAAGGAATGAGGAACCAGGGGGCTCAGGGCTTCCATAGCAAAGTGATGGAGCAATTTAGTGTCAAAGTGATTTCCTATTGGTGGGAATGTAAATTGATGCAGCCACTATGGAAAACAGTGTGGAGCTACTTCAGAAAACTTAAACAGACTTGCCATGTGACCCAGCAATCCCACTCCTGGGCATATACGAGATAAAACTGTAATCTCAAAAGACACATGCACCCCTATGTTCATAGCATTTACAATAGCCAAGACCTGGAAACCACCTAAGTGTCTATCAAAGGATGAACATATAAAGATGGGGTACATGTGTGCAATGGAATACTGCTGCTGAGGCGCTTCAGTCGTGTCCAACTCTGTGTGACCCCATAGACGGCAGCCCACCAGGCTCCCCATCCCTGGGATTCTCCAGGCAAGAACACTGGAATGGGTTGCCATTGCCTTCTCCAATGCACGAAAGTGAAAAGTGAAAGTAAAGTTGCTCAGTCGTGTCCGACTCTTAGCGACCCCATGGACTGCAGCCCACCAGGTTCCTGGTGTCCATGGGATTTTCCAGGCAAGAGTACTAGAACATTACTTGGGCATTAAAAAGAATAATGCCATTTGCAGCAACATAGATGAACCTAGAGATTATCAATCTAAGTGAAGTCAAAAAGAGAAAGACAAATATTATATGATAATACTTAGATATGGAATCTAAAATAAGATATAAATCAACATATCTACAAAATTAAAAAAAAAAATTCACAGAGACCAGACCTACGGTTGCCAAGGAGGTAAAGGAGAGAAGGGACAGGAGTTTGAGATTAGCAGAATCTAATTATTATATATAGGATGGATAAACAACAAGGTCCTACTGTATAGCACAGGAAACTGTAGTCAATGTTCTATGACAAACCATCATGGAAAAGAATGTAACACACATATATATAACTGAGTCACAGAAGTAACACAGCATTGTAAATCAAGTATACTTCAATTTTTTAGGTATATACAAAAAAAAAACCTGGTGATTTCAACAATGTATTGTTATACTGAATACACACCAGATAAATGTCAGCTCTGGATATCTGGGATGCCCTCTGCTGGGGAAAAAAAAATGTCCACATCGGACAGGAATCCTGTTAAGAATAGCTATTCCAGGATAGAAACAAGAACAAACTATAGAACAATGTCTACTTCCTCTCATTTGATCTTTCTAGATAATAAAGTTCTACTCTCCTCTGGCCTCGTCCCAAATATTTAGGCATGTTTTCTTTCAAAAGAAGGAACTGCTCGTGATGATAACCATTTTTCAAGGTCAACAGTATAAATCACCTCTCTTAGGTGAGAGAAAGCAACGTGAACCAAATATTCATTTCCATAAGTGAATCTGTCTGTGATAAAGAACTGTTGTAAAGTTAAAATTCTTAAACCCAGGGCACTGCAGAGAGTTGAACGGTTGTTGTCTGGGGTAGAAAGTGCAAGCGACTGCTTTGTAGTCATCATTCGCAGTAAGTTGAACTATCCAGATAGCTCAGAGCTGCTAACTGTAGAAGTGGATGCGTCTTTATAGAATTTCCAAAAATAGTCATCATTCATTCCCTTGTACTTACGGAAATAAATGACTTGACCAGTGGTCCTTGACACAGACTAGTTACCTACANGTCATCATTCGCAGTAAGTTGAACTGTCCAGATAGCTCAGAGCTGCTAACTGTAGAAGTGGATGCATCTTTATAGAATTTCCAAAAATAGTCATCGTTCATTCCCTTGTACTTACGGAAATAAATGACTTGACCAGTGGTCCTTGACACAGACTAGTTACCTACATAATAGGCAGGTGATGGTGACAGCAGGTAAAAAGAAGACCTGCAAGGAGCCTCAGATGGGAAAACTGGAAGGCTGGACTGAACAGGAGGAAGATGCTGGGGGAGAGACAGGAACGGGAGACTGTGTGAGAGGGACCAGCAAGGCGGGTACAAATGGCTGCTTAACTTGAGCTCAGATGGGTTCCTGTGGCTTCATGAAGTTTAGACTCCCCCATACCAAAGGCAGACTGGGCCCTCTTTTATATTCCAGAAATATTATCTGTGCCTCCCTTTTCTGGCTCCTGGAAGGAGGAGGGAGGCATGGGAGAAAATTCATTTAGGTGTGTGACTTCATGGGAAGAGCATTTGGCTAATGAGTAAGCAGCTGTTTGGTGAAGCAAATGACTCATCCTGGAATATTTATGGAGCACAACTATTTTTCAAGCCTGTAAAAATGTAAAGGAAAAGAATGGCTCCCTAAGACCCTACAGCAGATGTTTCTGCATTTATAAACGAAGTATACTGAACGGTAAGCTCTTCTTCCAGATTCATCTGCAAAAACACACAAGACTTCCTAAGAGGTGCTCCATTTATTTCCAGAGAAAAGAGAACATTTACTGATTACTTATTTTATGCCAAGCATTGTTTTATGCAAAATAGAAAGCCTACGACAAAGGCCCAAGCCTTTAAGAAGTATGATAAGAAAGCTATATACCCCAAAAAACATAACTAATAGTGAAACATCAGCAACCTCAGATATGTAGATAATACCACCCTAGTGTCAGAAAGTGAAGAGGAACTAAAGAGCCTCCTGATGAAAGTGAAAAAGGAGAATGAAAAAGCTGGCTTAAAACTCAGCATTCAGAAAAACAAAGACCATGGTATCCAATCCCATCACTTAATGCCAAATAGATGGGGAAATAATGGAAATAGTGGCAGATTTTATATTCTTGGGCTCCAAAATCACTGTGGATGGTGACTGCAGCTATGAAATTAAAAGACACTTGCTCCTTGGAAGAAAAGCTATGACAAACCTAGACAGCATNATGGTATCCAATCCCATCACTTAATGCCAAATAGATGGGGAAATAATGGAAATAGTGGCAGATTTTATATTCTTGGGCTCCAAAATCACTGTGGATGGTGACTGCAGCTATGAAATTAAAAGACACTTGCTCCTTGGAAGAAAAGCTATGACAAACCTAGACAGCATATTAAAAAACAGAGACATCGCTCTGCTGACAAAAGTCTGTATAGCCAAAGCTGTGGTTTTCCAGTAGTCATGTGTGGATGTAAGAATTGGACCATAAAGAAGCTGAGTGCTGAAGGTGATGCTTTCAAACTGTGGTGCCGGAGAAGACTCTTGAGAGTCTCTTGGACAGCAAGAAGATCAAACCGTCAGTCCTAAAGGAACTCAATCCTGAATATCAATGGAAGCACTGATGCTGAAGCTCCAATACTTTGGCCACCTGATGTGATGAGTCAACTTACTAGAAAAGACTCTGATGCTGGGAAAGATTGAGAGCAGGAGGAGAAGGGAGCAACAGAGGATGAGTTGGATGGATGGCAATACCAATTCAATGGACATGAGTTTTGAGCGTACTCCAAGAGATTCTGAAAGACAGGGGAGCCTGGCATGCCACAGTCTATGGGGTTGCAAAGAGTCAGACTGAACAACAGTAGTAACGAAAAGTGATCTTTCTAATGACAACATGAGTGTCAAGGGCTGTAATTGGCATAACTTACTTGCTTACCTGTGTGTGTGTGCAGTCACTATTCATGTCCGACTCTTTGCAGTCCCATGGACTGTAGCATGCCAGGCTCCTCTTCTCATGGAGTTTTTCAAGCAAGAATACTGGAGTGGGTTGCCATTTCCTCCTCTAGGGGATCTCCCTGATCCAGGGATCGAACCCGTGTCTCCTGAGTTGCAGGAAGATTCTTTACCTCTGAGCCACCAGGGAAGCTCTATTTGCTTAATAATTATATATTAGTTATATGTCATTATTATATAAAACTATTGTGTTATATATTGATATTAATATGTATTATTAATGTGGACTCTATATTAAGATATATTAATATAGTGTTGTTATTAACATTAATATACTATAATTACTATATAGTCATTAATAGCTATTGGCCAGAGACATAGTAATATGTCTTTTGTTACCCAAATGTTATTGACTGGAGTGTTTCAGTATTCACTTATATAACAAATTGCTGGCTACAAGCTTCAGTTTCTGCAAAATATCCCCTGGTCAATCATAGTTAATTGTTAATATAGTTAATCGTTGCTATCTATTGAGACCTTACTACGATCCAGTCCTTGTGCATTTAAGGCCTCCTGTTAGAAAACTGTGTATTCCAAAGACAGTTGAAAACAAGACTAAAAGAAATAGCATCCCGACGTTGAGAGGAGACAGAGGGGAGTGTGACGGTGACCTGAGACGAGAGGTGGCTGTCAGGGAGGATCACCACGGTGGCCCAGAGGAACCTGCTAATCAAAAGAGAAAGGGAAATAGGATGTTACAGAAGCTCAAGGCGGCAGTTCATCCTGCTGGTGTCTTTGAATAAGGGCTCATCCTGGAATTAGATCTGAAATTGCCTCTGAAGAATGGGAAGAGTCAGTCCATGGAAGGGATTTCTGAGCAGAGAAGTGGCTTAAGCAAAAAGAGCGAGGCAGACACAGGATGGTCACAACTCATGGTCTAACCAGTCACGCTCCTCTGATCAGTAAATAAGCCCATGCAATTAGAATGAAGGACACACTTGGGGAATAATGAAGACGGATGTGGTCAGGAGTCAAAGACTGCAGGGCAGGAAAAAGGGTCCAAGACTGAAATGGGTTAGCAGCAGGAATATTATTCCAGGCTCAGTGCGACATTCATGGCCACACTGCAGGGCTAGCAGCAGGCATCTGTTTAGGTGTTTGCTGTAGACCCCCTGTTTAGGAGTTTTTTGCAGCCACGAAATTAAAAGACACTTGCTCCCTGGAAGAAAAACTATAACCAACCTAGACAGCATATTAAGAAGCAGAGACATTACTTTGCTGAAAAAGGTCCATCTAGTCAAAGCTATGGTTTTTCCAGTAGTCATATATGGATGTGAGAGTTGGACTATAAAGAAGCTGAGCACTGAAGAATTGATGCTTTTGAACTGTGGTGTTGGAGAAGACTCTTGAGAGTCCCTTGGACAGCAAGGAGATCCAACTAGTCCATCCTAAAGGAAATCAGTCCTGGGTGTTCATTGGAAGGACTGATGCTGAAGCTGAAACTCCAATACTTTGGCCACCTGATGCAAAGAACTGATTTGAAAAGACCCTGATGCTGAGAAAGATTGAAGGCGGGAAGAGAAGGAGAAAACAGAGGATGCGATGATTGGATGCATCACCGCCTCGATGGACGTGAGTTTGAGCAAGCTCCAGGAGTTGGTGATGGACAGGGAAACCTGGCATGCTGCAGTCCATGGGGTCGCAAAGAGTCAGACATGACTGAGCAACCGAACTGAACTGATTTGGAACACCTAGGGGAACACGAGACGGGACCTCCCAGCAAAGAGAAAGCCAAAGAAAGGGAGAGGGAGCAGCAGCAGAGGGAGATGAGAACTACCGGGAGGTGAGAAGGAAGCAGAGGAGAAACTGAAGATACCCTAGAGTCTGAAGCTGGAATGACCAGATGAAAGTGGTCAGAGGAAACCTGGCTCATCGGACAGGAAGTTATTCTAGACATGGCACTGAGCTCAAGGTGCTGGCTGAGCTCATGCTAGTGATGGACAGAAGAAACAAACCTCACCAGCTTCCAAAACACGGTGAACTTACAGCCACTACAGAGGACAGTATGGAGGCTCCGTAAAAAAATAAAAATAGGGCTACCATATTATGTACACAGCAAGCAATCCCACTCCTGGGCACATATCCGGAGGAAACCGTAATTCAAAAAGATATATGCACCTCAGTGTTCAGTACAGCACTATTTATAATAGACAAGACATGGATGCACCCTGAATGTCCATCAACAGAGGAACAGATAAAGAAGATGTGGTACATAGTATAAATGGAATATTACTCAGCCATAAAAAAGAATGAAACACAGCCCCTTACAACTACATGGATGGCCTTAGAGATTACCATACTAAGTGAAGTAAGTCAGAGAAGAACAAATATATGACTCATACATGAAATCTAATTTTTAAAAAAAAGAAACAAATGACCTTATTTACAAAACAGAGACTTACAGATAATGAAAACAAACTTAGGTTTACTAAAGGGGAAACATGGGGTGGGGTCAGGAGAGGGGGACATAACTCAGGAGCTTGGGATGAACACACACATTACTATATATAAGATAGATAACCAACAAGGACCTACTGTATAGCACAGGAAGCTCTACTCAGTAGTCTGAATACAGAGAAAGAATCTACAAAAGAATGAATATATATATACATATATACATGNGGCAGGAAGGAGGAGAAATTTAAAACCTCCTTTCTAGGACTTCCCTTGTGGTCCAGTGATTAAGACTGTGGCCTCCAATGCAGGGGGGGTGAGGGTTCACTTCATGCTCAGCGAGCTAAAATCTCACATGTCTTGTGGCCAAAAAAAGCCCATAACCTAAAACAGAAGCAGTATTATAACAAATTCAATAAAACTTGAAAAATGATCCACATCGAAAAAAATCAATAAAAATTTAAAAAATAAAAGCCTCCTTTCCTTGATATCACTTATTAGATGTTCCAATAGAGGTTTGATCCAGTATGATGATTTAATGGTATAAGAAAAGGTATTTCCTTTAAATTTCAGTGATCTCTACTTTTTCTGGATAATATTTGCAAAAGTAACTGAATAGCAGTTCTAAATAATTC
Source organism: Neotragus moschatus (assembly GCA_006410615.1). Classification (NCBI taxonomy): domain Eukaryota; kingdom Metazoa; phylum Chordata; class Mammalia; order Artiodactyla; family Bovidae; genus Neotragus; species Neotragus moschatus. Next base: position 2,413,201 of record SJYA01003091.1, on the reverse strand, counting down.
TGCAGACATTACTGTGCTCTTTCTAAAACTGAATAAGACCATTATTTGTCTTTTGAAGTCCAGGAATATAAATATGAAGATGCTAACTATTTAAAATGGTTTTCTCTAGGTAAAGAGATATATCATGTAATACGTGATACACATTTTTTTAACTTTCTGTATTTTCAGGTTTTAAGATGTACATTCAGCCATTGTATTCATCAAACGTTAGTCAGCTGACTGCCAAGAAACAAATGACAGGCCGACTGAAGGGACTATAAAGAAAACAAGATGGACACGTACTAGAAATTTTGCTGCACAAAATAAAAGATAGAGATCAATAGCTTGAAAGTGGTATGAGATTGAGGCAAGATTTAGCTTTTCCTTTTAAGATGAAAGAGCCTCTTAACCATGATTAAATGCTGATGGAAAGATACTGATGGAGAGTGAAGGGCTTAAGAGACAAGAGAAGAAGAGGCGGAGATGAGGACCCAGTGAACTTATGCTTGTGTTAGAGCAATTACAGCTCCCTCCTCTAAGCATCATCAAAGGAGGAAAGATGGGATGGAGTTAGGTACCATGTTCAGGGGAAGTGTTAGGACTATTTTCCAGTAAGTTATTTTACCAGTGAAGAGTAAGAGGTTAGGATGATTTGTTAGCAATGATTAACAAGTAGGCAGAAAGAATGTTCAAAACAGCTCCTGGGAGAACACGGGGGAGCAGTGACAAGGAGAACGTGGGCCTCCACTTGGCATCCGGTGTCCGGCGCAGCCGAGAGTTATACATTTATACTGGGACCAATCTGTACAGCTGGGTGATTTTCTCAGAAGCGCTCGACAGTCTAACTTACATAATGGAAATAAACCCCCAATTTTTAAATAGCTTCACGTCGTCTGAAGCCAAAAGTAGACTCAAAAATGCCTTAAGCCAAAATAACCAAGGACAGGTTTCAAAAAATGGAACAGAGTGACAAACACCACCATTACCTCTATGGAGTCATCATTCCTTGGTAACCAAGGAGGACTGAGTCCAGGACCCCAGTGGATACCAAAATCCACGGATGCTCAAGGCCCTTGTATCACATGGCGTGGTATTTGCATAGAACCTACACACATCCTCTCAGTCAGTAAAGAATCTGCCTGTAATGCAGGAGGCCAGGGTTCGATCCCTGGGTCAGGAAGATTCCCTGGAGAAGGGAGTGGCTACCCACTCCAGTGTTCTTGCCTGAGAATTCTGTAGACAGAGGAAGCCTGGCGGGCTACAGTCCATGGGGTCACAGAGAGTCAGACATGGCTGAGTGACTAAGACTGTCACTTTATACACATCCTCTTGTATACTTTAAATCATCTCTAGATTACTTATAATACCTAACATAACATAAATTATATGAAGATAGTTGCCAGCACGTGACAAACTCAAGTTTTGCTTTTGGAACTTTCTGGATTTTTTAAAGAATATTTTTGATCTGCGGTTGGCTGAATCCACCAATGCAGAACCCCAGACATGGAGGGCTGACTTTATTTGAAACTTCCAGGTGACAGCCTGCCTCCCTCTTACCAGTGGTTCTCTAGGATCACCTGCAACGTGGACTGCTGACTCAGTTTCTGACTCAATAGATCTGGGGTGGGGGCTGCAATTTACATGTCTAATAAGTTCTGGGGTGCTGCTGAGGCTGATGGTTGGACACCACATGTTGAGAACCACTGTTCTAAATCAGATATGTGTAGTGGTTAAAGCTGCCAGAGCTCCTGTGTTCAGGATCTACTTCTCATTCACTGCTGATTCTCTGCTTACCTACCACAGTGCCTGGCATGTCAGTGACACCCGGTAACTGCTCTGAGGAAGAGAGGAAACCAGCATCATGAGAATGCCCTCTGTGAATGTGGCTGGCACACTGCTCTGTGAATGCAGAGAGGCACTTTCACATACACAAAAGTATTAACTCATTGATACATCTCTGACAAAGGAATAAAATGCCAAGTTACTGACATACCCTAAGTTCCTAAACTAATAGCATTTATTTCAGAATCTGATCTTAGTGCCATGTATAGATAATAGAAGTCACAACTAACTACAAGTGTGAGTGAGCACTAGTTATTCAGTCGTGTCCGATTTTTGGAGACCCCACAGACTGTAGTCCACCAGGCTCATTTGTCCGTGAAGTTCTCCAGGCGAGAATACTGGAATGGATTGCCATTCCCTTCTCCAGGGGATCTTCCTGACCCAGGGATTGAATCCTGCATTGCAGGCAGATTCTTTATCATCTGAGCCACCAGAGAAGCCCCAGCTTCAAATGTAGATCTTTCCAACTAGAAAATTTCACAAAATATAGTATTTGCTCCCTTACCCCTGTATGCAAGGCATCACATTTAGTACCTGGAGTAGGAAATGGCAACCCATTCCACTGTTCTTGCCTGAGAAATTCCATGGACAGAGGAGCCTGGTGAACTACAGTCCATGGGGTCGCAAAGAGTCAGACGTGATTAGTCCCCACTTACGGAAAAGTCTTTAAAAAAAAAACCTGGTGCCTAGCTACTGACAGAGCTAGGACCACAGTCTCTTAATTCTCATGAAGTCACCACTGACCTACGTCTTGCCAGGTCCCCTGGTCAGTCTTCTCCGCATCTCAGTCAGCAGTTTGAACGAGCTAACTAGTCCTTTTTTAAGCCACTCTCTGCTCTAGGCCTTTTGCTGCTTGGTTTCCCTTCTGCTGCTTCCAGAAAATGTTGCTGTCTTGTCCACTGCTGGACCTTGGAACATCAGAAGGCACCAGGCAGTTCTCGTCCTGACCATCCCACCCAGTGCCGGGGCTGTGGGCAATGCTGGAATGCCAAGGTCACCCTGCTCTGCCGCCCATACTTCCCTCAGGGCTCCACACTCACTCATCCAGCTGCCAGCCTGGCATCTCCACTTGAATACCCAAAAGCATCTCAAATGTCAGAGGTTCAAACCCGAATCCTCATCTGCTTTAAACCTACTTGTCCTCAGTCTTAGTCCTTTCAGTAGATACCACCCCTGGCTATCAGTTATTCAGGCCAAAATTTAGGCACCATCTTGGATTTGGTTACTGTGCTGGCTTTCCACAAACCCCCTTGGTCAACTTTTGCTCCACAGTCTTTCTGGACCAAGTCCTTGGTACCGCCTCCCCTTTGGCAGCCACAGCGGAAACCACCTCCTCTCTTCCTTTAAGCCATTTCAAGAGCTCCGTTAACTTCCCACTCACCTCCACTGGTCCATGCTCCACTAAGCAACTGGAGTGATTTTGTCTTAATGTGAATCAGGCTCTAACAATCCTCTGATTGTAACCTGCCAAAGGCTCCCCCACCACACAAAAATACAATAAAATCCAAGTCTCTTTAAATGACTATAGGACACTACTTCCCTCCCCTCCCCTTCCACCACTACCCTACCCAGCCAGCTAATGGCATCTCAGCCACTCTGCCCTTCCTTCTCCTCCTTGAACATAACAAGCTTCTCCTACCTCTGGGCTTTCGCCTTTTACAGCTGCTGTTCCCTCTGCCTGTGGTGTCTCCTTCCAACCCCTTTTCCTACCTGTTCGCCAGAGTGGTTCTTCACCACCCCATCACTCTCTATCCCATTTTTATTTCCTTCCAAGCACCTACTTAAAATTATTTAAATCATTGTTTATTTAAATATGTATCTGTGTCTGGGAACTGGAATGTCAGCTCCAAGCAGGCAGGGATTTTGTCTTTTTCACCCCAGGTCATTTAAAACAGTATTTAGAAGATTGTAAACCACAAAAGCATGTTGAATTCATGAACTTTAAGTCTGTTTTTCTTCTACAACACCATCCTGATGCCTCTTAATGTATCAATATTATTTCATAATTTGATCATAGTCACCCCTCATATCTGCGAGATGAGTTGTTCCCAGCTCCACACAAACTCCTTCTGACTAGTATTTTTCAAATGTTACAAACAAGATCAGGTTTTTCATTCGGGCCCCTCAAGGATATTCTAGATAGACTTCAACTTGAGAATTAATTGAAGTTCCCACACTGACTATATGCCCTCGCCCAAAAATATTTGATGGTGATTATATGCTTTTTGGTGTCATTCAGCATTTTGCGCTCTGAATTTAGGCCCCCAAAAAGAAAGATGCCATGCCTCAAGTTGTGTACAGAATTGTGGGGCTTTTTATGTTTCAGTTCTATTACGACAGCATTGAAAACAACAGGAGTCTCCCTTTGTCTGGGTACTTGGGGTTTGAAATCTAAAGCAGAACTTGCACTCTGTTTTAGATTTGGAATTAACCTAAATTTGGCTGCATTTCCCACCACAGACAGTTAATTCTCTTAGGAGAATCTTTTTTTTTTTAATTGGGATATAGTTGCTTTACAACTGTGTGGTAGTTGCTGCTGTATAATGCAGGGCATCAGCTATGCATATATATACAGCCCCTCCCTCCAGAGCCTCCCTCCCACTCATCACACACCCATCTAGGTCATCACAGAGCACCAAGCAAATACTGTATATTAACACAAATACGTGGAGTCCAGAAAAATGGTACAGATGAACCTGTTTGCAGAGACATGGAGAGAGAATGGACATGTGAACAGGACATGGACAGGTGGGTAAGGAGAGGGTGAGATGAATTGGGAGACTAGGATTTACATACATACACACCACTGTGGGCTGCCAGTGGGAAGCTGCTGTATGGCACAGGGAGCGCTTAGCGCGTATAAACCTGCAGGGATAGAAGATTCATTCACCCCAATTAGAATGTATGAGTTAAGACTCCCTCATTTTCATACCAAACCCCCTTTGTCCACAGGTGTACTTTCTTCCTCTATTTACATGCCACCTCTTAAAAACCCTTGCCTGATAAAAGCTTCCACTGGTTAAAGCAAACCTCATGCTCTAGTAATTCTTGAAACACTAAATGTATTCCTGAAATACTAAGTGTATTGAAAGCCACGAGGCTTCCCTGGTAACTCAGCTGGTAAAGAATCTGCCTGCAATGCAGGAGACCCTGGTTCAATTCCCCTGGAGAAGGGATAGGCTACCCACTCCGGTATTCTTGAGCTTCCCTGGTGGCTTAGATGGTAAAGAATGTGCCTGCAGTGTGGGAGACCTGGGTCCAATCCCTGGGTTGGCAAGATCCCCTGGAGAAGGGAACAGCTACCCACTCCAGTATTCTTGCCTAGAGAATTCCACGGACAGGGGAGCCTGGTGGGCTACAGTCCATGGGGCTGCAAAGAGTCAGACACAACTGAGCAACTTGCACTTGGTTACACTAGTGTCCCCCTGAGAGCCCGCCTTGTACCTTTGCTCTGCTAGGTCTCAAGAGTATATAAACTGGTCATGGTTCCTTTTGCTAAAAATCCGTTTTCCTTCAAGACTGTTGTTTGTCAGCCTATTCTTCCCTGGTGGTTTTCCCAAAGTACCAGCATTGAGATGCGAGCCCCTGGGGGATTCACATACCACACTGAGGACCCCCACGTCTACCCCCAGGCCCCGTGCTCCTAGAGTTGCTCATGTCGTCATCTGCCTGTGGGGACATGTGGATGCCCAGGGATACCTCATACACCACAGATCCAAAGCCAAGCTCATTATCTTCCTAACTTAACTGCCAGGTCTACTCTGACTCCTTTCTTCCTGTACGACATCCCTCTGCACACGATGGACAGGTCTGTGGCTGACCATGGAAAACATCGAATTGTTTCCTTAGCTTCTACCCGTAATAGACTGATTCCCGAATGACATAGACTCTACTAAAGATATGACACCTCTGCCTGACCTCTCCTTTCCACCCACACCACCACTTTTTCCTAAAGTAATTTATCTCACTCTTAGTGGTTTTTGACAAGATTTGAGGATGGATGGGCATTCTACATACATACATATTTGAGAGGCATATCTCGACCTCCTCCTCCTAACTGTATCTAAGGAATGACTCCTATGGCAATGGAGGTAGCCTTGTTGGGTGGAAATATGAGCCACACACGTACACATGCAATTTTGCATTGTCTAGTATCCACATTTGAAAAGAAACCAGTGACATTAATTTTACAACTACATGCAATTTAAGCCAATGCATCTAAAATATTAAAATTTCAAACTATAAATGACATTAAAAATTTTAATAGATAGTTCACAGTCCTGTTTCTTGATTCAAAGTCTTCAAAAGTCAAGTGCTCGATGGCCTCATGTGGCCAGTGGCTATTATATTCGATGACATTATTATAGGGGGTGAAGTGGAGTGGGGCAAACACTTATAGGAATGGTTATATTAATACCTATTGCATCAGTGAGTGATAAGACCATATATTAAGATACCGGCAATGAAAACAAAGAACCAATCCACAATCACACTGGAAAACATGAAGGGAGCAATCAGGAAAGAACTTATAAAGCTGAACAGAATCAAACTGAGGATAAGACCACAGCCTAAATTAGGGAAATGTTGGTCAAAGGGAAAATCTTGGAATAGAAGGCAAATAATTCCTGGAGATCTAATGCACAGAATCACGATTATAGTCAAACATCCTGTATTCTACAAATTGCTCGAGACCAGATCTTAAATGTTCTCACCACAAGAAAAGAAATGATCATTATCTGAAGTGATAGAGGTGTGAGCAAACACTAGGGTGGCACTTATCTGAATATATAAGTGGGTCAAATCAAACACACTGTACACCTTAAATTTACACAATGTTGCATGTCAATCATATCTCAAGTCAAAACAAAATGTCCTAGCCTAAAATACACACAGGAGAATGGATCTTCAAAAATAAAGTTTAAAAAAAAAATCCCAGAGCTAGAGACACACTGTTCCAGGCGCTGGACAGGGCAGGTGAGCCAGTAATTAAGACAGAGCCTTGGGAAGAGGAAGGTATGCAGAACATCTCATCTTCATGCATCAGGGCATCTCTGAGCCCAGGCAGCTGGACCCTCTCCTCCAAGCTAAATGGCTCAAGAACTGTTGTCTCAATTAAGTGAAAGCTTTTCTGCTCATTTCCTTTTAAGAGAAACAGACTGGAACCTGGGGGAATTAAATGGGGCCAGTGAGGCTGGTGTTGGCCACAGGACAGGGCACTGAGGATGTATTTGGAGGTGGGGACTCTAACAGGAGGGGCCCCCAGGCTTTGCTGCAGGTAAGGACCGATCCCTGTCACCCACCTTGCCCTCCCCACAGTGACGGAAGGCAGACTGCTGAGATCAGAACTCACATTAATGGAGAAAGTTACTAGGATTTCTCATTTCAGCTCAGGAAACTCAATCTTCAATCCTGTCCCTGAATATAAGTGTGAACAGAAAACCAAGAATCATCAAACTTTCAAAGAACACCCTTCAAGGAGAAACATGGAATGCAACAAATTGAAGAACTCACTCCAAGGAAACAGCGTCAGTAGAAAATGAAAACAACTTGAAAATAAACATGAAGATAATCCTCCTCCCCAAATCTTCAATGTTTAACAAAATGAGAATTCTTGGGAATTAACTATATGGTCAAAAAACAAATACACAGTTTAAAGATTGGAGAGCAGAAATGAATGTTCTGGAAGGGATCTCTAAAATATCATGTAAACAAATGTTGAGATGGGTAGAAGGGGATGAGTCAGGACACATAGGAACAGGAAATAGAGCCAAATCTTAGACATCTGTCTAATAGAAGTTTGAGAAGAGCAGACACTGGAGGAAAGAAAATGCTGAATGACTTTAAAGAAAACTTCCCTGTACTGAGGGACACAGCATGGTTCAGCTCCAGAATATTCAGATAGAAATAAATATGCATATATAAAATCTTCAAGGCAGAGGGAGGGGTGGTCGCAGATTAATTACAAGGGAGTGAGGAGCAGGTGGGCCAGACTTGTCATCAGTGATGCAGTATCAGCACACTTGGGGCTGGCCTTCCAAGCCTGAGAGTTAATGAGTAGTAGCTTGTGCCTCATTCATACTCAAAGTTAATGTGGGAAAACAGAGTGTACTGAGTAAACGTTACCAAATGTCCTTTCTTGAAAAATAACTAGATTTATTTCGGCAAATTAGTCCAAGGAGGAGAAGAGGATAAGGGCAGTAGAAATAATACTACAGGGAAAGTCTTAGCACGCAGGTTTAAATGCCTACTTGTACATGATACAATAAAAAATAAAGGCTCAAAACTAAAATTCCCAGATCTTTTCACAAAATCAATATGCTAGGATATTCTCTTGATTCCAAGGAGGAGCAATGTCAGGTGTCGCTATCACCAGGAAAGCCTTTACTGTTTGTGACTCGGACTCTAAGGATCTGCCCAATCACATCATCAATCCTCATCCGGTTCTGACGCCCAATCAGCGGGGACCATTGGCCCCGCGCCCTGCTTTAGAAGGTCCACCGTGGCCTTCCTCTGGCTATGCCCCCCACAGCAGCATGAGGAGTCTGTGGGCTCCCCGAAATCCACACTTCCCATCACCCCACCTGTAAACCACACTCCATGTACCTGAGAAGCTACAGTTCCCAGCCGGGCCGCCCTGAACCAACCTCCGTGCCTGCCTAGCTATTCCCCAGTTCGCACCCTTCCCCCCGGCCCTGGCTGACCGGGCACCAGTGCCCACACCCCTCTGAGGAAGGCTGGCCAGGGGATGCAGCTAGCAGGGAGTGGGGGCTTTCAGCAGAGCCTGGACTCACATGCAGGCGCCCACGTGCGTCCCACTCACAGCACGGGATGCATCCAGGTGTGCGAAGAGGGAGGAGCTAGGACCCTCATTTGTGTCCCTGTTCTAAGCCCCCAGAGTGTTAGGGACTGGGCTCCCCTCGACTTCAGCAGAGCAAAAAAGGCAGGGAAGAGAGAGACAGTTCAGTAGAGGAAGCAATGGGGTTGAGAGCGGTGTTCGAGAACACACCAGCCTATTTGGCTGTTGGAGAGGGCAGAGATGAAAGTGCTCAGGGGAGTCGGGAGGTCTCCCACACGAGGTTAAAAGTGGCCTGAATGCACGCATGCTTGTCACTGCGCACGGCACAGGAGGGAGGCCTACATGGCTTCCTCCACTGGCTCCACGACCCCCCGTAACCTCCTCCTTCCCATCTCTCTCTCTCTGGTCCGTGCACAGCTTGGCCTCTTCGGCCATTGCCCTCAGGGGCCCAGAATGATGATGCTAGTCCTGAAGGATGTTCTCAGACGATGATGTCCAGAAGCCAGAAAAGAGCCAGCCTGTCTTGGGGTCCCTTCTATAGAGTTTGAAAGGTTCCTAAATGCTCCCTGACCCTGCAGGTCTCACCTGCCAGAACCTACCACTGGCCAGAGAAAGTGTCTTTCCCCTTGGCCAGCACTGACACCAGGTGGCCCTGAAACGCAGGCCACCAGGACACTGAACTGAATCAAGGCTCTGTCAGCCAGGAGAAGGGGATGTGGCTCCTTGGGGAGAAGGCCAGAGGGCCAAGGACTGACGCTTATAGCAGGGGATCTGCAAGTGGGATCTCCAGACCAACAGCATCATCTGGAAACTGATGAGAAATACAAATTCTCCCACCTCAAATCTACATCTGTGGGAGTGGGCCCAGCAATATGGTAACTGGGGTTCCCAAGCAATGAAATTTCTTCCGTGTCTGCACTCAGGTTTGAGAATCATGGCCTGTGCCCCCCAGGATGAATCTGCAAAGCAGCAGGGAGAGGGGAACAAGCATGGATCTGTGAAAGCCATCCAGGCAGGAAGGAGAGAGTTGTTGGCAGCATCTAAGGAGGTGAAGAGGCCTGGGTTTTACTTAGAGAGAGCTTAGGAGGACAGGAAATTATCAACTAACCCCAAAGCAGCGACACTGCAAGTGAAGGGCTTAAGGGAGGCCTGTGCAGCTTAAAGGCAGAGGGAAAAAATCCAATGGAAAACTGAAGACACAGGAAATGAAGTCCTCAGGCAAAGACTTTCCTGGGGACAAGGAGGGAGAGAAATTAATACCATGTATTTCAACACCTGAACTGCTTGACAAGTGTGACTGTTGAGCATTTGGGATGCGGCTCATCTGAATTGAAATCTTCAATTGACATAAAATGCCCTCTGTACCCAAGCCTCAGATAGAAAGAGAAAATAGATGATAACCCCTCAGTAATTTTATACTGGTTACTTGTCAAAAGAATAATGCTTTTTGATAGATGGTTTTAAATGTAGTCTCAAAATTAATTGCCCTTCTTTTTCTTTCTTAATGAGGCTAGTGAAATTTTCACTTGCATTTGTGGCTCACATATTGTTTCTGATGGAGAAATCTGGTCTAGAGTGAAAGAAAGCCTAATATGTTTGAAAAAAAGAGTGTAGAAATGTCAGGTCAACATAAGGATCTAAGGAAAATACCACATGCAGTTGTTTCAAGATTCTCCTCGTGTTAAATTATGTCTTACAATATTGAGACAAAAAATGTTGCTGCCCCTTAAAAAGAAAAAACAAACAAACAAACCCTAAGGAGATTATAAAGATTCAGAAGTTAGCCGACAAAAGACGGGCTACTTATTTAAATCTGTCAAGGAAGAGATGAGTTCACTGAATGAGGATATAATTTGTTGATGAAATTTCTTCCATGTTTTTTGCAAGAAGTCTCCAACTAGTAGGTTGAGCTAAACTACTGGTGGATAAAGGAAGGAAAAAGACCGACCATCATCTCTGGCTTTTTTGGGTTCATGCTCAAGCAGAAAGATCATGGTGTAGGAATGAGATGTCCAGCAGTCTTCTGTGTGATGTCATAGGTGAGTCTATCTCAGAAATGCCGCAAATGTCTATGAGGACTTGGGAGTCCTTAGGGACCTAGGGAGGGTCTGGTACTAGTGACTAAGGCAAATGGGAGGACAGTGCTCACTGGGAGCTTTTTTAAAAGGCAACTTATTGCCTTCTGCATAGGTGTTACTCAAAAACTTCCTCTCAATGCTTGGAGGGCACACAGGACAGAGAAAAGATGCTGCAGAAAATAGGCTCTTTATAACTCCATATTCTCAAGTTTCACAGAACCTTCAAAAGCTTTTATCCTCAATAGGATTAAAGTTCAGCAACATGGATGGACCTAGAGATTGTCCTGCTAAGTGAATTTAGTCAAAGANGAAATGCCGCAAATGTCTATGAGGACTTGGGAGTCCTTAGGGACCTAGGGAGGGTCTGGTACTAGTGACTAAGGCAAATGGGAGGACAGTGCTCACTGGGAGCTTTTTTAAAAGGCAACTTATTGCCTTCTGCATAGGTGTTACTCAAAAACTTCCTCTCAATGCTTGGAGGGCACACAGGACAGAGAAAAGATGCTGCAGAAAATAGGCTCTTTATAACTCCATATTCTCAAGTTTCACAGAACCTTCAAAAGCTTTTATCCTCAATAGGATTAAAGTTCAGCAACATGGATGGACCTAGAGATTGTCCTGCTAAGTGAATTTAGTCAAAGATGAATATCACATATGTCACTTAAATATCATGATATCACTACAAAAAAGATACACATGAACTTATTTACAAAACAAAAGTAAACCCACGGACATAGAAAAAAAAACTTACAGTTGCCAAAGGAGGCAGCTGGGGGTGAAGGGATAAATTGGGAATTTGAGATGAACAAATACACACTGCTATACATAAAATGGGCTTCCCAGGTGGTACTAGTGGGAAAGAACCCACCTGCCAATGCAGGAGATGTGGGTAAGAGACACAGGTTCAATTCCTGGGTTGGGAAGATCCCCTGGAGAAGGCAATGGCTACCTACTCCAGTAGGTAGAGAATCTTGCTAGATTCTCTTGCAAGAGAATTCTTGCTAGAGAATCTCATGGACCATGGACAGAGGAGTCTGGTGATCTACAGTCCATAGGGTCACAAAGAGTCAGACGCAACTGAAGTAACTTCACATGCATGATGTATATAAAANTCAATAGGATTAAAGTTCAGCAACATGGATGGACCTAGAGATTGTCCTGCTAAGTGAATTTAGTCAAAGACGAATATCACATATATCACTTAAATATCATGATATCACTACAAAAAAGATACACATGAACTTATTTACAAAACAAAAGTAAACTCACGGACATAGAAAAAAAAACTTATAGTTACCAAAGGAGGCAGCTGGGGGTGAAGGGATAAACTGGGAATTTGAGATGAACAAATACACACTGGTATACATAAAATGGGCTTCCCAGGTGGTGCTAGTGGGAAAGAACCCACCTGCCAATGCAGGAGATGTGGGTAAGAGACACAGGTTCAACTCCTGGGCTGGGAAGATCCCCTGGAGAAGGCAATGGCTACCCACTCCAGTATTCTTGCTAGAGAATCTCATGGACCATGGACAGAGGAGTCTGGTGAGCTACAGTCCATAGGGTCACAAAGAGTCAGATGCAACTGAAGTAACTTCACATGCATGATGTATATAAAANGGCAATGGCTACCCACTCCAGTATTCTTGCTAGAGAATCTCATGGACCATGGACAGAGGAGTCTGGTGAGCTACAGTCCATAGGGTCACAAAGAGTCAGATGCAACTGAAGTAACTTCACATGCATGATGTATATAAAATAGGTAAGCAACCAGGACCTACTGTATAGCACAGGGAACTTTATTCAATATCTTGTGAAAGCCTATGATGGAAGGGAATCTGAAAAAAAATATGTTTATATAGACAGGTATAGAAAGGTAATGAATCACTTTGCTGTACATGTGCCAAACTGTAAATCAACTATTCAAAAAAAAAAAAAAAAGGATTAAACTGTTAGAAACTTTGTTTCTCAAATTGTGAACTCTGTTTATCTCCTTTCTCTCAATCTTCATGTTTTCTTGGCTGATCCTAAGTACTTGACTTGGCTAAGAAACTACTTCTTGTTCATTCTGTAGTATTTTCTTTCTTCTGCCATATTGTATTTTCTCTTAGTTTCTTTTAATAATAGCTTTGAAGTTTCCACTACAACACCAGACTGTAGTTCTCCTCTTTGGTACTCTGTCCCAAGAGCTCCATCTGCCTTGGGCTTCTTGCACTTGTCTGGAGACAAGTTACTACAAGGCAACTGACTACAGTGTTCTTGCCTGGAAAATCCCATGGACAAAGGAGCCTGGTGGGTTATAGTTCATGGGCTTGCCAAGAGTCGGACATTACTAAGTGACTAACAGACACACATGCGCGCACGCGCACACACACACACACACACACACACAGACTAGCAATTTATAGACCCTCTGAGAATCTCCTAATCTCATATTTATCATTATCTTAAAAAGTTCCTTCACATGTTTCTCAAAGACAATTCTGAGACTTTCCATTTACTTAAACACAATGCTGTGGAACTAGAGAGATAAATCAAATAACTTTTTGCTTTAAAATCATTAAGTGTGACTGGAATTTTCTAGTGTGAAATAGTTCTCTTATTTTACTTATTAAAATATTGTTCAACTTGCATTGAAGTACATTCACTGTTTGATCTTTCATTCATCCTATTAATCATCTTCCAGTGTGTCAGTTAAAATAAAATCTGTTCACACCACTTAACATCAAATGCCATGTTTTGACAGTTTGGTATCAGAGGCTTCTGAACAGGGACTGTGCCCTGCGGGGCCCTGAGTGGCATCATATAAACATGATTGTAATTTATGATAAAGGAAATGTGTTTAAGATAATATATTTTCTAGGAAGAGAGCTTAATTCTAAAATATGTTTGATCTTTCAGTTCTCTTCAGTTTTTATCTTTTCAACATTTGACCATTTTCCTTCCTTACAGTAAAATACCCATGCATTCGCAAATGATGAACCACTGCCTATAACCTTCATACAACTGAGAAAAATATATATATTTACCTAATGTTGAGGGCAAGAGATGAAGTGTCTTCTCAAAATAATAATGTTCAAAGAGTTTTCTTTCTTCAGTATAGTCTGACAGAGATAGAGATAAAAAGGCCCAAGCAAAAAGTCTTGGATGAAAGAATTTCATCTAAGCCATGGAGTCCAGGCCCTTCAGCCATTTCTCTCCATCTAACTAGAGCCTAGTTCTAGACGCTGGGGGCTGTGCCTGGCCTGACTCAGCAGTGGAAGCAGCAGGCCAGCCATGGTTCCACGGTGTAATCATGAGCACTCTTGACTGCGAATCCAGCAATCCAAGTTCAAGACCCCGAGAGCCTAGTTAGATGCATCGCCAGCTCAACGGACATGAGTTTGAGCAAACTCTAGGAGATATGGGGGACAGGGAAGCCTGGCATGCTGCAGTCCACAGGGTCACAAAGAGTGGGACATGACTTAGTGCCTGGACAACAACAGCAAGAGCCTCAGTTCAGTTCAGGCGCGTCCAACTTCTCGTGACCCCAAGGGCTGCAGCACGCCAGGCTTCACTGTCCACCACCAACTCCTGGCGTTTACTCAGACTCATGGCTCATCCTGTGTCATCCCCTTCTCCTCCCACCTTCAATCTTCCCCAGCATCAGGGCAAGCTATGAAGGGAAGGCTCAGAGCTTCCATGCCCCTCCAGGCATGTTTTCCAGCCCAGAAGCTCTCCAAACCCTATCTTTTGGGGGTTATATGGGTGCTTTGCTACATAGGCACAGTTGATTAAAATATTGTCCCCACTGGTGACTGAATGCAGCCTCTAGCCGTCTCCCCTCCCCAGAGGTCAAGGAGGTGGGAGTGAAGGTTCCAACCCTACAAGGTCATGGTCGGTTTTCCTGCCAACCAGCCCCCATCCTCAGTTGTGGTCCAAAAGGCACCTTATTAACATAACAAAAGACCCTTGATAGCTCTCTTCTCTTAGGGAATTCCAAGAGCTTTGAAAGCTCTGTGCCAGAAAAAGGGATGAAATATACATTTCAAATATACTTTTCTCATTTCTCTAAAAGCTCTGTGTGTGTGTGTGTGTGTGTGTTATACCGATTGAAATATCAGACATTATCATCATTTAAGCATCAGTACCTCAATAGCTAAAATATTTCCATTTGGAAAATTTAGAGTAGAACCCGGGTGAGAAGAGTCAATTTCTAGGTAGGTTGATAAAAAGTCCAAGATCCCCGAGGAGGAGAGAGGGGTCTAGAGTTCTCAAGGAGGAGAAAAGGACAAACCCTTTTTTTCTACATTGCTTTGTCTTAGTCAATATAACAAAGTATCCTGCTTAAGAACATGTTTCTCCTTCTTGAGAACCTTCTCACTAATCTTAAAATGTATATTATGGGAGTAGATCTAGTAGAGCTTTCTATTGTTAGTTCTAACCCTGTTATCTTAAATGTATATTGTGGGAGTGGGTCTCCTAAGACCTTTAGAACTTTGAGACATTCTTCTGATTTATTGCAATAACCAATTGAAAAAGTATATAGTTCTCGTGATGAGGCACTCTTCATCCCCCCTTCTGATGTCTAGGTCAGAAGCTTTTCCTGTCACTTTTTCACATTAATAAAACTTTGCTACACAAAAGCTCTCGAGTGCTCAAGCCTGGTCCCTGATCATGAATCCGACATCGCTCACTGTAAGCTATCACTGGGACATACCGTTGCAGGAGGTAAGGAAGTCTAAAGGATTGTTTACTCAAAAATCTGAGCTAAAGCAGTTTCTGAAGACTTTTAATTTTTTAAAGAATTAGCTTATTTTCTATGCTGTATATTTGGTTTATAACTAATCAACCTGGAGAGCACCTTCGGTCTCCTAAGAGCTGAACATAGAACCTAACCCTGGTAGAAACTCAGTTCCTTAGTGGCTTAGTGGTAAAGAATCTGCCTGCCAATGCAGAGGCGTAAGAGATGAGGGTTCTATCCCTGGGTTGGAAAGATTCCCCAGAGAAGGAAATGGCAACCCACTCCAGTACTCTTGCCTGGAGAATCCCATGGACAGAGGAGCCTAGTAGGCTACAGTCTGTGGAGTCACAAAGGTTCAGACACGACTTAGCAACTAAACAACAACAAAATACATAGATGAATTTTTCCATCATTAAGTAGGCAAAGAACCCCAGACATCAATAGAGGAGCATGTCACAATCTGTCTTGAATGGTTTGGAGAGATTCAAGTGCTTATTTACTTATCATAAATTCTCTCTTACCAGTAATTTTATTTCATTGCTTATGATTCTGTGGCAATGAAGATAAATTGCTCTGCATCCTCCAACATTGTTCGTGCACTTAAAGATAAAATTATTCACCTGATAACCATCTTTCTCTATGTAAGACAGTCTCACTGAAGTTTGATAAATGAATATATGTTTATTTAAGTGATCACCCTTAACTTAGCCTCTTCTCTGTGAACATTTGCCATGGTTCTGTTTCTAACCTCAGCACACTCTTTTGTATCACCTCTCGCCCAGCTCAGTCAGCTAAAGCACGAGGCTCATGGGATAAAGGCTGCAGGTTGAAGGTCAGCCAGGTCACTCTGGGAAAACCAACCCCTTGCAATGGTCAGAAGCCACCCAGGTGGCTTCTGTTTAGGTAACTGGTTAATGAGTATCACAAGGGGAACTAGTCAGCAGTGTGATGTTAACTCAGAACAGCCTTTGCACCAAAGGAAAACCTGGTCCGAGGCTGTAGGTAGGCTTGATCACATTAGCAGAAAACCATGATTTGCTTCCCTGGTGGCTCAGATGGTAAAGCAGCTGCCTGCAGTGGCGGAGACCCGGGTTAGATCCCTGGGTTGGGAAGATCCCCTGGAGAAGGAAATGGCAACCCACTCCAGTACTCTTGCCTGGAAAATTCCATGGACTGAGGAGCCTGGTAGGCTACAGTCCATGGGGTCGCAAAGAGTCGGACATGACTGAGCAACTTCACTTTCACTTTCTAAAGAGCCAGGTGGCACTAGTGATAAAGAACCCACTACCAGTGCAGGAGAGGTAAGAGCTGAAGGTTCCATCCCTGGGTCAGGAAGATCCCCTGGAGGAGGGCATGGCTACCCACTCCAGTATTCTTGCCTGGAGAATTCCACGGACAGAGGAGCCTGGTGAGCTACAGTCCATGGTGTTGCAAAGACTCAGACACGACTGACACAACTTAGCACACATGTGAAAGAGCCAGGGGGTTTAAAGAAAAGTTCATTGATATTTTTTCATCTAGGATTTAAAAAAAAAAAAAAAAAAAAAGCAGTAAAAATCATCCCTGAAAGGGAAGATGCTTTTTTTCCTCCCAAGTGCTGATCTGAATTGAAGGTTAGTTGACTTTTTGGTCAAATGCTCCACAGATGGGGCATCTTGAAAACCAGCTAATTACTAGCAAGAATGTATCAATATTATGCCATTGGGAACTGTCTCCCTCTAGTATAGCAATTTCTACCACCCTGCATTTCCCATAAAATATCTTGATAACTGTGATAACGTGAGTCTTCAAGAAAATTAACATTCAGTTAATCGGCCAACTTTTCACCTTTGAAAACCAAAGAGACTTTGGAATTATAAAAGATTTTAGTGGATGGATTTAAAATTAAGGTCAGAGCGCTTCCGTGGTGGCACTGTGGATATAAGAATCCAGCTGCCAATGCAGGAGAGATGGGTTTGATCCCTGATCTAGGAAGATCCCACATGCCGTGAACAACTAAGCCTATGTGCCACAAGTACTGAGCCTGTGCACCTAAAGCTCAGGAGCTGCAACTACTGAAGTCCGGATGCCCTAGAGCCAGGGCTCCACAATGAGAAACCACCGAATGAGCCCACAGCAGCTAGAGAAGCCTCTGCTTGCCACAACTAAGAAATTCCTGCACAAAGTGAAGACCCAGCACAGCCAAAAATAAGTAAATGAAACATTTTTTAAAGTCAGAGAGTTAGATCAAACAGTAAATTAGTAAACAGCAGAAAAATGAAGATAAAGAACCAGCGTACCAGTTTCAACATACTTTGACAGCTACTTTCCAAGTTTCCTAATATATTCATCAAAAGACACATTTCACAGAAAAATTTTAGAGTCAACCATTTGAGAATTCTATCAGCTAAAGTGTATCAGATGTCTGTTTCTACTGTATTACAGTGATGTCCTCCTCCAGAAATATTATGTATGTATGCCTGTGTGTGCATTTGACACTTTTGAGTGCTGAAATTATAAACTACTTTGACAAAACCACTGTTCATCACATTCTAATTCACTTATTTTGTTCTAGAGTATTAATACTTGAACGAGCTCCAGACAAATGACATTAGGCCTGAAGCACAGGGCATACGTGTAGAAACAAGGTCACCTTTCTTCAGTCGTTGCCTACGGTCTGCTGACCAAAACTACTTGATTTTTTTTCTGGGGTTGTTTTTTTTTTGTTTTGCAAATTAAGTTTTATTGGGGACAAAATAAGAACTGCAGCCTGGGTGACAGCACCCTTGCTTTTTTTTTTTTTTTTAATATGAAGGGCAGATAAGGTAACTTCTTACTTGAGTGACTAGCCTTGATGTGCTGTTGTGCAAGGAACAGTTTCTCACTTTTTCTTCCCTGCCCCCACGTTTGGATTCCCCTCCAGTCTGTCCATTCCTTGAGTGTGGATTACTGTCATCACACGTAGTAATTCACCTTGATATATCTGTGCTTTTCTTTTAAAATGCTGACCTATCGAAACCCTCCATTTTATTATAATACTATAATTAGAAAAACACCATGAACAAACAGCCCCTTTTGAGGACGGGTAGGGATGACATCATTGGCTGGGTGACTTTGCCTCAGACTAGGACAAATGCAAGCAGAGGTCAGAAGAGTCACTTTAGGCGGAACCTGGGGCCAGTTCCCTCGCTGCCCCCAGTTCCTAAGTTTGGGAACTTCTGTGCCTTTCTATTCCCATTCACTCCTTCGGGTGGCTTGCATTAAGTACTGATGCTCACCCACTAAGAAAATAAAAACAAACAATAGCAGAAACGGTTCCTGCCTTCACAGGGCTTTCTATGCAGTGGGAGAGAGAGAGATTCTTCGGACAATTCAGCCAGCTGAAGTGGACTTAAGTGTGATATGCAGCTGAAGGCAGGCAGGGTCTGTGACTTGACTGTAACAGAAAGCATTTGGTTCCATGAGGAGGTACCAACTGACCCCCTGTTTGAAGGATGAGAGGAGTTAACTAGGCAGGCAAAGAATATCATTGAATGATGAAATATTGACTTCTGCCTCTCTTTTGGAGTTCCTGTCCTGTTAGGTTTATTAACTAGTCCTATAAGATTATGAGGGCTGCTCAAGCAATTGTACGCTGAGTCATAGGCACAGAGCCCTGATCAGCTTGTTCTTGCACATGGAGATATTTAATTGGTAGCTTGAAAAATCTTTGCATAACATGAACTTCTCACTCTGACTTTGGATCTCTGATACTGTTTTAAACCTGCATCCCTTCTAATGTTTCTCCTAGCATATATTAATACCATCTGTGTGTTAGGAGTTAAATAAATGATTTTGTTTTCCTTAAAAAAAAAGAAACAAAATATCATGTGGACTAGAAAATGTGTAGACAGGTGCTCCTCAGCAAGATACATTCTTTTCCAAAGTGATTTATGCTACTATTTAGTTTAATTATTACTAACACCTCACCCATCCTTTAAATGATCTTCTTAGGAAATAACATTTCTTTTTGAGAACAAACTGGTATTTATGCCAAAGGCTTTATCTTTGTGATATTCAGTGCAAACAATTACATATTACATTGGGTCAACCACATGCAGTCAGTTCAGCATGACATAACTCAGATGATGTTGTATAAAGGAAATCAACTCTGAATATTCATTGGAAGGACTGATTCTGAAGCTGAAGCTCCAATACTTTGACCCTCTCATGTGAAGAGCTGACTCGTTGGAAAAGACCCTGGTGCTGGGAAAGGCTGAAGGTAAAAGGAGAAGTGGGCAGCTGAGGATAAGATGGTTGGATGGCATCACCAACTCAATGCACGTGAATTTGAACAAACTCCAGGAGATAGTGAAGGGCAGGGGAGCCTGGCATGCTGCCATCCACGTGGTCACAAAGAATCAAACACAGCTTAGTGGCTAAAGAACAACAATGCAGGGGAAAAAATCATTGTTTAATAAATAAAGAATATTCTGAGCATAGAGGAAGATGATGGAGCTGTAATAGCCAGAGTCCTGTGAGGAAAGCAGAACCCATGCCACGTGATTCAGTAGTGGTCGGTTAATATAGGGAATTGGTAAGATGGCAGCAAGAGCTGAAAACCACCACAGCAACAGGAAACCTACACCACCTCGGAGCTGGGGCTGCTGCTGCTGCTGCCAAGTCGCTTCAGTCGTGTCCGACTCTGTGCGACCCCGTAGACGGCAGCCTATCAGGCTCCTCCGTCCCTGGGATTCTCCAGGCAAGAGCAATGGAGTGGGTTGCCATTTCCTTCTCCAATTCATGAGAGTGAAAAGTGAAAGCGAAAGTCTCTCAGTCGTTCCCGACCCTTAGCGACCCCATGGACTGCAGCCCATCAGGCCCCTCAGTCCATGGGATTTTCCAAGCAAAATTACTGGAGTGGGGTGCCATTGCCTTCTCCACCCTGGAGCTGGGGCTGCTGCTGCTGCTAAGTCACTTCAGTTGTGACTGACTCTGTGCGACCCCATAGATGCAGCCTACCAGGCTTGCCCGTACACAAAAGAAAGATGTGTAACCAGAACCCAAAGCCAGAGCTGCATCACTTCTACAATAACCGAGGCCACAGCACCAGAGACAGGGAGAAATACCCTGACTTCGCCCTTCAGTGTCTTACCAAATTTCCCACCAACCCAACCTAACGCAAAACCAGCTGCAGGGAAGGCTGGGCATGGAGTTTGCCACTGACCTCGTGATGCAGAGCGGGGGAAGGACAGACAGATGACTGGCTCAGAGCTAGGAGATGATGCTGATGGTCCCCTGCCTAAGGATTCCAGGCACTAGGACCGTGGGTGCTTCTTTTGCTTAACCTTTTCTCTGAAACTGTCTTTTCTCAGAGCCACTTTTATCTGTTCCTTACCGAATGTGTTATTTTTTCCTTCTATACTTTCACCGATGTAGGCGTCGGTGCTTGGCTAGTCCATGTTTAAAAAAAACCAAAACACCAAACCAACTAGGTTTACTCATCTGCAGTGCTTGAAAAGCCAGGCTGGAGACATATCAGGTTAAGATATAGAGGCGCCAAGTGCAAAGAAGGGATTCAGTGAGACTAACAGCAGCGAGGGGGCTGGGCAACTAGTCTGTGTGTGTGTGTGCGTGTGTGCACATAGTCACTCAGTCGTGTCTGACTCTTTGCAACCCCATGGACTGTAGGCCCCCAGGCTCTGCTGACCATGGGATTTCCCAGGCAAGAGTCCTGGAATGGGTTGCCATTTCCTGCTCCAGGGGACCTTGTGGACCCAGGGATCAAGCCTTTGTCTCCTGCATCTCCTACACTGGCAAGCAGAATTTCTACCACTGCACCACCTAGGAAGCCCAACTAGTCTGTGCGCTTAGTCACTCAGGCGTGTCTGCCTCTTTGCAACCCCATGGTCTGTAGCCCACCAGGCTCCTCTGTCCATGGGGATCCATCGGGCAAGAACACTGGAGAGGGTTGCCATGCCCTCCTGCCACCCAAAGTGTATAGACTGGAATGTAGTGGTTATGATGGGAAAATGGTGGGTTTAGGGACTGGGGAGGTAGGGGGGCGGGTGTGGAGCGTGGCGGCCCAACCCTCCCACCCTCAACCCTGCCTTCTCAATTGTTGAGATCCATTCGAGAAATCGAACACGGAGCTTTATCCCATTCATCATGTAAGGCTGCCCCCTAACAATATCAAGAACTTAGTGGAAAATCTTATAAATACATCTTCAAATTAAGGCAGGAAGTTCCAAAAGCATCATGTCAGGTTTTAAATGAAATGAGATGAATGTGATTAATTGTTTCATTGAATCAAAACTTGGTGTTAATTTTAGCAGTGACTCAGATAATCTCTGGCATCCTCTAATTAGCAGCAAGTCAAAACCTTTCATTATGAGTCACTCTAGTCCACAGAGAAAATGATAGGACTTTTCCAAAAAGGTTTTCGTCGGTTAGAGGCCAAAATTAATTTTAATACTTGATAATTTTCTTCAGAGGAACTACTCTTTTAAGATTTAGTGTTGTTGTTGATGTGTTTGTTTCAGATTTGGAAAATTCCCAGAAAAAAAAAAAAATCTTACTGATAATGTAAACAATCTGATCAAGTAATAAAATATAGTTGGTCAAATCTGTTTTGAGTTGGCTTGGGAGACAACTTCATTTCTTCATGTTTGACTTTATAGGGGAGCTGTAGATTGTTTAATTTTTGTTTTATGTTGGAGTCTAGTTGATTTACAATGTTGTTTCAGGTGTACAACAAAGTAATTCAGTTACACATATGTCCCATCATTTTTCATGTTCTTTTCCCATATAGGTTATTACAGAATCTTGAGTAGAGTTTCCTGTGCCATACAAATGTTGATTTCTTTTCAGTGACACCTGTTGCTATGGAAACCATACCCCTGACACAAGAGTCAAGGCCCTGGGGTGATCCAGTTTAACAAACAATATGAAGCACAGAGAACAAACGCACCAAACCATAGACTTCTTGCCTCGTAACTCCCTCCCATACTGTCAAATTGAGCAAAACCACAGTTGCCCTGCTATATGGGACAGCAGTGGAGAATAAGGAGGCTTTTATGGGAGAAACTCATCATTTTTGATCCTTTTAAAATTGTCTGTGCTACTAAAAGATTTAAGAAATGAACGGGGAATAAGGTAATCTAAGCTACGAAACCCCTAATCAGACAAATGGTGATAGTCAGTTCACCTGCTATAGCTTTCCGCCAGCGTCAAAACCATCACTGGGCATCCTCAAGATCAGAGTTTGGGGATGCACTTTCCTAGATGAGGTGGCCAAGAGCATATCCCCAGTCTTGGCTTCTCTAATAATTTTCATCCACAGTGATTCTCAATGTGTCGTCTAAAATGATCTTGGGCATCTGTTCCTGGAACTGTACACTAATACTTTCATTATATTGGAAGGAAACCTCATTACTTGAAACTATGGCTTTACAGAAAATATGAACTCTCAAAATCCCATAAGATGATGCTCTTATGTTTCTTTCATATGAAAGGTACTCAGCAAGTATATTTAAGAATTCTTGGTGGTGGTTCTTTTCTCTTTGAAAAAAACATTTACTTTGACCTTCACTTTTACCTTTTTTATATCTACTTAAAAGTTAGAACCAACCATACTGCTCATGGTACTTCCAAGCCCTACATCCTGCCCCCAACTACACTATCTTTTAAGTATTATTATATGTTCCCAAACTATGAGGCATGGAGAGTGGTATATGTCTGCTGCTTCAGGATGCTTCTGTCTTATCAGATGGTTCATACTTTGCCTGGCAAGTCCTACTTTCTTCCTCAATCACATTATTAGATACAGTGGTAAAGAACCTGCCTGGCAATGCCGGATATTTAAGAGATGTGGATTCAACCACTGGGTAGGGAAGACCCCCTAGAGAGGGAAATAGCATCCTGCTCCAGCATCCTTGCCTGGGAAATCCCACAGGGAGAGGTGTCTGGAGGGCTACAGTCCATGGGGTCTGCAGAAGAGTGGGACATGACTGAAGCGACTTAGCGCAGCACACAACACGGATATATTCTAATAGATAATGTTGCTGAGCTCACATACCAGGCACCGTGAGAGATTTTACATGTATCAGTGTTAACTCCCTTGATCTTCATGTCAGTCTGATGATGTAAATATTCTTACTATTCCCATCTTAGAGACAGGGAAACAGAATACAGAGAGGTTGGTCAAGGGTAGGTGAGATTCAGACCCAGGCTCTCTGGCCTCAGAGTCTGGCTCTGAGACTTACTGCAGATGTAAAGAACTGGAAGGGTTTTGAAAAGAAAACAAATATGATAAAAGGCTACCCTCTTGTTTGTTAAAAGCAACCAAACTCAGTTGTTAGGGAGTCACTTTCACTGTTTCCTTTGGAATAGTGTAGACAGGTTCCAAGGCCTCTGTGCCTCTGCAGAAGGCTGCATGGGTCCCTCTGTCCACCCCAAAGGCACAGGTGGAAGCACACAAGGGACCCCCCCCAAATGAAAACGTGGTTCTTAGAGATGGCCCACAGGTACACAGAAAGATGCTCAACGTTACTGTTAGAGAAATATACATCAAAGCTACAATGAGGTAGCACCTCACACCGTCAGAATGGCCATTAAAAAGTCTTCAAATAATAAGTTCTCTGATGATATCAAAATCAAAATAGTGTCTCATCATTAAGTGAACCCAAGCCTGGCACTCTATGAAGTCAGACTTTTCAATACCTGAGTAAAGTTACTTTTTCCTTTTCTCCTTCCTTCCTCCTAAAATATGTATTTCTCAATTTAACCTCTTTGATTCTTGGAAAATGACAGAAGAGCAGATTCAGAAGTCGAGGAAGACTATAGGACTCAGTGAAATTAAGGTAGAAGATTGATCCCAGAAAACTAAATAACCAGAAAAGAGATGTGAAATAGGAAGCTGAATGGAGAACAGAAAAGACACTGGAAATCAATTTTCTTTGAAAGTGAACAGTAAAGAAAGCTGAAAGTGAAACCACTTCGCTTTTATTTTTAATAGCTGCATCAAGAGATGGTTTTTGTAGGAGGGGGGAAAAAAAACACCTTTAAATGTTACTAGTGAGTTGACTCATTGGAAAAGACTCTGATGCTGGGAGGGATTGAGGGCAGGAGGAGAAGGGGATGACAGGATGAGATGGCTGGATGGCATCACTGACTTGACAGATGTGAGTTTGAACTCTGGGAGTTGGTGATGGACAGGGAGGCCTGGGGTGCTACAATTCATGGGGTCGCAAAGAATCAGACATGACTGAGCGACTGAAGTGAACTGAGTCCTGATTCTCATCCTTTAGACTGAATCTTCCTCACCANGATGGCTGGATGGCATCACTGACTTGACAGATGTGAGTTTGAACTCTGGGAGTTGGTGATGGACAGGGAGGCCTGGGGTGCTACAATTCATGGGGTCGCAAAGAATCAGACATGACTGAGCGACTGAAGTGAACTGAGTCCTGATTCTCATCCTTTAGACTGAATCTTCCTCACCAGGTGCTCCGTTTCCCAAATTTTATCCAAACCACCACCTCCCATATCTAGTCCCTACAGGGTGTATTAGGCACAGAGAAAAATTAATTTTCTTCATGGTTTGGACAAACCAAAGAATTTTTCATAAGAATTTTTAAACAGATGATTTCAGTTTAAGAAACATTTAGGATAGATTATGTGTTAGGATTAGCTCAAATAGTAGAGTGCTCGCTTGGCATGTGAGAAGTAGTGAGGTCAGTGACCACATCCTCCATTAGGCTTTGGGCTTCCCTGGTGGCTCAGATGGTAAAGAATCTGCCTGCAGTGCAGAAGACCAGGGTTCAATCCCTGGATCAAGAAGGTCCCCTGGAGAAAGAAATGGCAACTCATTCTAGTATTCTTGCCTGGAGAATTCCATGGACAGAACTGCTGTTCAGGCTACAGTCCATGGGATCACAAGAGAGTCAGATATGACTTAGTGGTTAACACTTTCACTTTCATGGGTTAGGTACTATACAAAATAAATTTCTGCCCTTGAAGGGGAAAACAGGCCCAGAACTGAGAAAGGTTTCTGGCTGTGACTCTGGCTGCAGACTGGCCCACGGAGGGGCACCGACAGCCCATCACATTTTGTTCCCTTTCTCCTGTTCAGGATGGATGTGAGGCTAGTTTACAAAGGGACAAAGACAAGCTGTCTCTAAGGCAAATGCAGTTGTTACAGATTCGTATCTAATAGATGTGCCCATCCTTGTAAGAACTCGCTTCCAAATCGGAATGTGATTTCCCCAGGTCGTCTCTTCTGTGTTGGGGCCTGCCGGACCTCTGCTCCTTTGCAGCCTTGCCCTCCCAGTGAGGAGGTCATCTCAAGGAGAGGTGGAGAGCCTGGACCACAGTCAGATGCCTGCCTCCTGACACCAGCACTTTTAGCTCTGAGGCCTCGGGCAAGTGATGTAACCTCTCTTTTGGCCTCAGTTTCATCATTCAGGAAAGATAACATCACTGAGGATCGTTGTTAAGACCGTGTGTACAAATAGCTGGGCACTGGGCCTGGCATGCAGTGAAGGCTCTCAGTAAGGATTTGCTTCTCTTAGTGTTAATCAGATGGGTGACCCTGAGTGACCCTTCTCTTATATAAAGAAGGTATTTCTCTTTCTCCCTGAATCCCAAGAATCTTCATGCTTCTGATCTTACAGTTTTCCCCTCTGCCTTTTCTGGAATTCTCTGTCTCCATATTCTGGGAATGAACCTTTTATCTCCACCTTTTATTTTCCGTCTGGCCTGTTCCGTTTGTCATACAGTTGTTAAGACCTCTTCCTCCTCTGCTCAGCCTTGGCTGCCCCAAAGCTCTTGCCAGCATCTCAGGTGATGCTGAGTGGTGTGCCATGAGAGAAATGACACATCCTGAGTTCACGTCAGAGGCCAGGACATGTTTCTCTCCTGTCTGAACTGGTTTCCATGTCAATTTTGAGCCTGGTATCCTGTACCATAAGGCTTGCCAGATGGCTCAGTGGTAAAGAATCCACCTGCCAATGCAGCAGGAGACTGTGGTTCAATCCCTGGGTGGGGAAGATAGCCAGGAGAAGGGCATGGCAACCCACTCCAGTATTCTTGCCTGGGAAATCCCATGGACAGAGGAGCCTGGCAGGGCTACAGCCCATATGCTGGCAGAGAGTCAGGCGCGACTGAACCACAGGAAACAGTCCCTGCACTGTGTTCCTCATCTGGCAAGTGAGAACCCTAGAGCACCGGCCAGTTGTGAATTCCATCAAAGGTGTGTTTGCCCCAGGTGACAAGTCCCATTCACTCTCTGGTCTTCTGATTTACTGGAATGTAATCATTATATTTTGAGAGGGGAATGGTAACCCACCCCAGCCAAAAAGTTTGTTCAGGAAGCAAGTATGTTGTTCAATCAAGTTCTTAGCAAAAATGAAGAAGATATCTTCTAGTTTTACTTACAACCAAATTTTTTGGCCAACTCAATATGTTTGTGTTTTACTGCATGTTTCAAGTATTGTGGCAACTAGCAGACATTGCCTCCAACAAGGGAAGAAAATGCTCCGCAGCTTCATCTTGACTTTCTCCTCCATGATGCGCTAAGGTGTTCACTTGCTCCTGCCAAGCTCCTTAACAGACTAAAGGATCTTTTACATGCCACTCTCTGTGCCCCCTCTCGCCTCCCTTCTCAGGAAACACAAACCATCTCACTNCCGCAGCTTCATCTTGACTTTCTCCTCCATGATGCGCTAAGGTGTTCACTTGCTCCTGCCAAGCTCCTTAACAGACTAAAGGATCTTTTACATGCCACTCTCTGTGCCCCCTCTCGCCTCCCTTCTCAGGAAACACAAACCATCTCACTCATCTCAGATCCTCTGTGTGTTATATGGACTGCACATCTGTCTTTTAAGACTCTGTAAAGAGAACAAATAGAAGCGGTTTTCAAGCAAGCTGATGCCTTTTCAGAAGTGTGGATGATGAAGAAAAGTATGTAATCTTAGGGCTAATCGGTCTGTTTAAAGATACATCTAGGCCTGACTGCAGTGCCAGCGCTTGGNGCAAGAATACTGGAGTGGGTTGCCATTTCCTTCTCCAATGCATAAGGATGTTATATCCCTTGGGCCTTCTTAGGGAAGAGAAGGGACAGACAGTAGAGAAAACGGTGGAGACGGTACTTAGGCCCTACTCAGAAGCTACCTTGAAAGTGAAAGTATTAGTCGTTCAATTATATCCTACTCTTTTCTGACCCTATGGACTGGAGCCCTCCATGCTCCTCTGTC
Source organism: Neotragus moschatus (assembly GCA_006410615.1). Taxonomy (NCBI): domain Eukaryota; kingdom Metazoa; phylum Chordata; class Mammalia; order Artiodactyla; family Bovidae; genus Neotragus; species Neotragus moschatus. Next base: position 2,385,574 of record SJYA01003091.1, on the reverse strand, counting down.
CATGGGATTCTCCAGACAAGAATACTGAAATGGGTTGCCATTTCCTTCTCCGGGGGATCTTTCCAACCCAGAGATCGAACCTAGGTCTCCTGCATTGCAAGCAGATTATTTACTGTCTGAGCCACTGGGAAAAGCTACCTTAGGACCATTTTAGACCGGCTTCTACGTAACAGTGACAACAGGGTAAACAGTGCCCAAGTGCACAAGAGGGATGTGTCTGTTTCAGGATGTTTTGAGAGCAGTGGGTCACTGGTGTTCTTCCTTGGTTGTGACACTGGCTGGTTNGAAAAGCTACCTTAGGACCATTTTAGACCGGCTTCTACGTAACAGTGACAACAGGGTAAACAGTGCCCAAGTGCACAAGAGGGATGTGTCTGTTTCAGGATGTTTTGAGAGCAGTGGGTCACTGGTGTTCTTCCTTGGTTGTGACACTGGCTGGTTCCCTACAGGTGCTTGGATCAGTGTCCACGAGCTCTCCAGGCTGTTCTGACCCCATGTTTTAGTGTCACTGGACAGTGCTGTCATTGTCACCTAATCACACCTACTCTCATGGTTCTGCCTCTTAGGAATTGGTGCAGAGAGGGAGCCAGGGGAACAGAGGGATCCCCACGGAGTCCTGGGGACCACACTCTGAGGTTACCACCCAGAGTCCCAGGCCAGAGCATCTGGGGTAGCGACCCAGCAGGGTGGGGCCTTGCTGATGAAGAATGGGCTCAGAGCTGCACAGTCTCAAGGGCAGCCTACACAAACTCTCAGCCTCTGTCCCCAACTCATGATGCTAAACGCTAAAAATGAACTAATGCAGACTTCTAAAACAGACCACTCCAAAAGCCACCTCGAGAAATAGGAGCAATGGCTTCATTAGGAAAGTATTTTAAAATGCAAACTGCCTGGGAAAATATCTGCTGTGTATTCAGCAGTGGTGGGCTTAGCCCAGCACCAGACACAGTAACTGCGTGTTAACTTGTAACTGTCACTGTCATTAAAACAGAGCTTTCTACAAGTTGACAGAAAAAGAAGAAAGTGCCCACAGCAGACAGTTCACAAAAGGCAAGGTTCAGACAGCCCACAAAGTGCATAAAATCTCTACCTTGTTAAAAATCAAATAATGAAACAACTCTTCCCCATACACTGAATTTACAAAATTTGCTTTTCTGTTTATTGTATTTTAAGATAATGCCCAGTTCATTGCAGTTCAACACTCATAAGCTTTCTGAAAAGTGACCTGCCAATTCGTCTAACAAGATTACAGACTTTGGAAATATTTGTATGTACTTTGATACAGTAATTCTACATGTAGGGAATTCACTCTAAGAACATGGATAAATACTTATCTATACAATGTTCCTCATACATTTATTAATGTAAAAGCTAGGACTTATCTAAATATTTAGCAAAAGATGTTTAGCTAAAGAGATCACCATACAATGTAAAGATATTCAGAGGCACAAATGATGTTGCAGACTATCTTTGCTACCATGCAAAGATGGTCAGGGTAGCCAATACCGTAAATCCCCTACATATGAGTGAGTTCCATTCGAAGAGAATATTTGTAAATCCAATTTGTTTGTGAGTCCAACAAAGTTAGCCTAGGTACCCAACTAATACAATCAGCTATACAGTACTGTATTGTAACATGTTGCAATACTTTTCACAGAAATAATACATTAAAAAAAAACACACAAAAAATAAACATTTTTACCCTCACAGTACGGTAACTTGATGAGATGGTTAGATAGCATCATTGACTCAATGGACATGAACGTGCACAAACTCTGGGAGACAATGACAGACAGAGGAGCCTGGCATGCTGTAGTCCATGGAGTTGCAAAGAGTTGGACATGACTTAGCGACTGAACAGCAACAAGAGTAACCTGAGAAATACAGTAGTACGGTACAGAAGCTGGCATACCAGGGGCTGGCACTGAGTGAACAGGCAAGAAGAGTTACTGACTGGAGGAGGGAGAGGAGGTGGGAGATGGTGGAGCTGAAGGACAATCAGCAATAGGAGACAGAGATCAAGCTGCCGGCCCACTCATGCCTGATGCTGATGGCCCGGGTTGTGGTTCCTTGCTGAATTCAGTTCTATTTACCCTCTTGAGAAAAAGGTGCAGTGATGTCTAGGTAGTTCTGTGCCAGCTATATCACCGCTGCCTTTATGCTTGCTTCTGGACATCCTGGGCTTGAAATAAAGATACTGCACTACCGTACTCAGAAGTAGTACTGTCCAGTAAAGTACATAAAAGCACAACCACTTGTGGAGGATGCAGGCACATGACAATGTACACCAGACGCATGAATTAACTTACATGATCGGACATACAAATGCATGTTCACATGCTCGAAAGTCTGCAACTTAGTTTCATAGGTAGAGAATTTACTGCATTGGGAAAGGGAGCTTGCAAAACCTAAATTAAGGTGACAAAAATACAAGGTGTGCTAACAGTGGCTGCCTATATGTGGTGGAATTATAAATGTATTGTTTTGTTCTGCTTCACAGCATTTTCTAATTTTTCTGTAGTGCATAAACATCGCTTCTATATTGAGAAAAGCAATAAACAATCTTGACTTTTATGACTTCAGGGCATAGTCCAAGAGTTAAATACATGTCCAATCTGGGATCCTTTATCATCTCACTAATATTTATAGAGACCTTATATATGCCAGACTCTGCGGTGCTGGAAAGACAAGCTTATTGTTAGCTGTTAACTATCGGCTAGTACTTGTTTTACTATTAACACGATTATCAGCATCGGTACTAGTCTACAGATCAGTATTAGTAGGGGAGTGAGTGTAGAAATGTAAACAAGTAACTGGAGGATGGTACTGATATGTTCCAGCACAGGGAAATATAGGAGGGATCGCTAACCAAGACTTCAGGAGCCGAAGAAAAGAGGGCTTCCTGAAGGAAGGGGTAATTACAGTTTAAGCCAAGGGGGCTGCTAAGGAAAAGGAAGGTTGCTAGCAGAAGGAATAGCCCCAGCAGAGAAATTCATAAGAGTCGCACCACAAAGACCCTGAGGCTGTAGGCTGGGGTTAGGTGGGGAGGGAGAAGAAGGGGACAGTCAGAAGCAGGAAGCCTTGTAAGCTGTGCTGAGGACCCTGAACTTGACTCAGAGCTCCTGGGTGAGATTTGCTCTGTGCTAATGTTCCTTGCTCTGTGGGGAAGAGGCCCAGGGTCAGCAGGNAAAGACCCTGAGGCTGTAGGCTGGGGTTAGGTGGGGAGGGAGAAGAAGGGGACAGTCAGAAGCAGGAAGCCTTGTAAGCTGTGCTGAGGACCCTGAACTTGACTCAGAGCTCCTGGGTGAGATTTGCTCTGTGCTAATGTTCCTTGCTCTGTGGGGAAGAGGCCCAGGGTCAGCAGGACTGGAGTTGAGCTGATCCCCTTCCATGATTTGGTGGGTCACATGCTGTTTCTCAGCTGCCAGTATTTGATCCTTGATAGATGTATGTTTCTATCAAGTCAAGATACTGCTGCACGCATGTGTGCATGCATGCTCGATCGTGTCTAACTCTGTTAGGGAAGCCCACCAGGCTTCCCTATCCATGGGATTTCCCAGGCAAGAATACTGGAGTAGGTTGTCATTTTCTACTCTAGGGAATCTTCCTGACCCAGGGATCAAACCCGAGTCTCCTCCATTGGCAGGTGGATTCTCTATCACTGAGCCCCACCAGGGAAGCCCTCTGATACTGCTGCTAGCCTTCAGCTATCCTTCTAATTTCCTGAAGATCCAGGGTTTTGGCTAAATTTAGGTGTTCCCCCAACCCTTCTTCCATTCAGTATGATCACCCTCAAATTCTTTCTGGGGAGAAATCTTGTTGCTTCTCAGCCTCTGTAAAGTCTTCTGATTCATTAGAAGCTGCATGATCTATGTACCTCCTGGTCTATATACTGTCTCCTGGGCTCACTGGTTTGTTTCTTCTGCAGTTTTAAAAGAACTTGCCACCCCAGGCCCTGGCTGAGGCCTTCCTTACCCACTGAACACCTGCCCTTCATAGAAAACTTTGACAAACACAGTAAGGCAGCTTTGCTAGAAGGAGACAACAAAAACCCATAGCAGAGAATTTAAAGTTCAGTAGGAGATATAAAACTAGTCCACATTATGGCTGCTTCTGCGAAAATACACATATCATAGAGTTAGACAATGTTTTAGTGGACTTATCTGCCCCCAGGGAGCAATCAATGGACTCATTTCTCAGCATATACCAGAGCCCAGACAGTTCTGGAGGGGGCCTCCAAGTGGCATGCAGCAGGGTCCCTCTCAGCCTCTGAATGTTGCCACCAGATGAGAAGCAGTTAGTAGAGCGTGAGTGCTTGCACTTAAGCAGAAAACCACAGATGTAGGTAGCCTCAACTTAGATGAATCACACACCTTCACCCTTCAGGGCCTCCTCTCTTCCCACACAGACACAGTGACCCAAAGCCATCACTGGGACTGTCAGGACAGTGGGATTTGTTTTGCCAACTTATTCAGATTCACCCGCAAACCCATGGGGAGAATACACTTCAGATTTCAAGGTCTGGGCTTTGAGAGTGATTAGATTAGGTAAGCAACCTTATTTTAAGGTTCCTTCCATATAAAAATGAAAAAACAGAACATAGAGNGGGACTGTCAGGACAGTGGGATTTGTTCTGCCAACTTATTCAGATTTACCTGCAAACCCATGGGGAGAATATACTTCAGATTTCAAGGTCTGGGCTTTGAGAGTGATTAGATTAGGTAAGCAACCTTATTTTAAGGTTCCTTCCATATAAAAATGAAAAAACAGAACATAGAGCTACCATATGACCCTGTAAACCCACTCCTGGGCGTATATCTGGAGAAAACTAGAATTCGAAAAGATACACGCACCCCAGTGTTCACTGCAGCACCAATGCCAATAGCCAAGACATACGAGCAACCTAAATGTCCACTGACAGATGAATGAGTGAAAAAGCTTCGGCACATATATACACAGTGGAACACTCATCAACCATAGAGAAAGAATGAAATACTGCCACTTACAGCAACATGGGCGGACCTAGAGATTATCATACTAAGTGAAGGAAGNTACACGCACCCCAGTGTTCACTGCAGCACCAATGCCAATAGCCAAGACATACGAGCAACCTAAATGTCCACTGACAGATGAATGAGTGAAAAAGCTTCGGCACATATATACACAGTGGAACACTCATCAACCATAGAGAAAGAATGAAATACTGCCACTTACAGCAACATGGGCGGACCTAGAGATTATCATACTAAGTGAAGGAAGCCACACAGAGAAAGACAGACAGCGTAACATATGTGGAATCTAAAAAAAAAAAAAATTATGCAAATGAACTTATTTACAAAACAGAAATAGACTCACAGACATAGAAAACAAACTTAACTGTTACCAAAGGATAAAGGGGAGGATGGGAAGGATAAATGAGAAGTTACACACTACTATAAATAAAATGATAACCAGTAGAGACCTACTATGTATCACAGTGAGCTAGACTCATTACTTTGTAATAACCTCAATGGGAAAAGAATCTGAAAAAGAAGAATATCCATAACTGAATCCCTTTGCTGTACCCCTGAAACTAACNATCGACAGATGAATGAGTGAAAAAGCTTCGGCACATATATACACAGTGGAACGCTAATCAACCATAGAGAAAGAATGAAATATTGCCACTTACAGCAACATGGGCGGACCTAGAGATTATCATACTAGGTGAAGGAAGCCACACAGAGAAAGACAGACAGCGTAACATATGTGGAATCTAAAAAAAAAAACAAAAAAACAACACATTATGCAAATGAACTTATTTACAAAACAGAAATAGACTCACAGACATAGAAAACAAACTTAACGGTTACCAAAGGGTAAAGGGGAGGATGGGGAGGATAAATGAGAAATTACACACTACTATAAATAAAATGATAACCAGTAAAGACCTACTATGTATCACAGTGAGCTAGACTCATTACTTTGTAATAACCTAAATGGGAAAAGAATCTGAAAAAGAAGAATATCCATAACTGAATCCCTTTGCTGTACCCCTGAAACTAACCCAACATTGTAAATCAACTATACTTCAATAGAAAATAGAAAACACAAAGTGGGCAGATCAAAAAGGATCCCTTCTGTAATTATATTCAGGTTTATCTCAAAAATAGAATACATATTAATGTGTAGAGTGAATTATTAAATATTTATGGTAACAATTTTTTAACATTTTTAAATGAACCATCCAAAAGGGCAAGAAAAGACAACTGTATATATGGAGACCATAAGGCAGAAGAAGTGGGGCAGAGTTGGGGGAGGGGGTGAGGGCCCGCACTCTGGTACCAGACCCTTGTATTTGGCCCTGTTTCCAAGATTCTNTATGAACTCCATAAAGAAAATACAGAAAGTCAATTTTCAAATATGAAAAAAATAAAAGATAATGTATATAAAAGAACAATTCAGTCTTGTCTTACTTATTCCATAGAAATGTTTCTTTCAGCATCAAAACACTAAATCATATGCATAGCTGAAGCCTAACATTTAAAATTTTTCTCGTGATGTAATAAACATCTGTTTAGGCTAAGGCAGTTGCAACTGACTGCCATCCTCACATGTCACAATGGCACATTTCTGATTCTTAGACCAGTGCAACAGCCATTTATCATGCTTCGTAAGGATGCATCATTCATTCAACAAATATTTATTTTTCCAGGCATTGATGCTGATTAGTATAATTATATATGCTCATTTGAATATGGAATGTACCATAATTTAGATTTCTTTCAATAAAGACATTTATACAAGAATAATATGCCCTTCAATCAAGACACTGAATTTCCAAAAATTTTAAGATGTAAACATACTGTTATTTATCCACTCTCACCCCCTGGTTTTAGCACCTATTAGTTATTCTTGCCTGAATCAATTAACCAGCCTATGTTATCTTCTAATGACAGAATCATTTCTAGGCTGACTGATTGATATTCTACCATTAAAAAAATACTTATTTATTTAGTATTGGTTATATATTCTTATTTTATTCAATTCTATTTACGTTGCTGCTGCAATTTTCTGAATCTTTTGCCCCATATTTGGTCAGAGGGAGTACCTTCAGGGAAACCCTTATGTCATTTTCATATTTCCCAGCATTTCTTGAGCTTTTCCTTACTTCATGACATAACAAGAAGTTCCAGGGTCATCTTATATTTTCCAGGCCCCAGTATTGGATTTTATAAGAAACCATTTCCCCAATTTTCCCCAAGGAACTCTGCTTACTTTTAGTCAAGAATGGTAGTTAGAACCCAAGACCTGGGTGATAAATGTACTCATAGCTACGACAGTGTCATTGCTTCCAGCTCCTCTCAATAGAACTAGGAAATACATGTATGTGTGTGCTCACGCACATGCACGCACATACACATATCTCTATCTACACCTATTAAAAGTCATTTGCTTAGACCAGTGGCTCTCCACCATGGAGATTTTGCCCCCAATGGACATTTGGTGATATCTACAGACATATTAAAAATCAGAGACATTACTTTGTCAACAAAGGTCCGTCTAGTCAAGGCTATGGTTTTTCCAGTAGTCATGGATGGATGTGAGAGTTGGACTATAAAGAAAGCTGAACACCAAAGAATTGATGCTTTTGAACTGTGGTGTTGGAGAAGACTCCTGAGAGTCCCTTGGACTGCAAGGAGATCCAACCAGTCCATCCTAAAGGAAATCAGTAGTGGGTGTTCATTGGAAGGACTGATGTTGAAGCTGAAACTCCAATATTTTGGCCACCTGATGCAAAGAGCTGACTCTTTTGAAAAGACCCTGATGTTGGGAAAGATTGAAGGCGGGAGGAGAAGGGGATGACAGAGGATGAGATGGTTGGACGGCATCACTGACTCAATGGACATGAGTCTGGTTAAACTCTGGGAGTTGGTGATGGACAGGGAGGCCTGGCGTGCTGTGGTTCTTGGAGTCGCAATGAGTTGGACATGACTGAGTGACTGAACTGAACTAAACAGATAATTCTGGTTGTTAGTGCTCAGGGGTTGGGGGACAGAGCTGGTTACCTCTCCCATTTACTAAGTAGAAGCCAGAGATGCTAAATATCCTACAAAGTACAGGACAGCCCCCACGATGAAGGATTATCAGATCCAAAATGTCAGTGGTGCTGAAGTTGAGAAGTCCTGACTATAATGTTATCTTGAATCTCAATCCAGCACCAGTGGCTGTTCCTGCATTTCCTGTAACAGTGAGAAATAGAACCACCTCCAGCCACAGTGTGCTTACTTATGGGATTAATCCTCAAATACACAGAAAGTATATTTCTGACATGTTGTCCCATCTCTCTGCAGAAAAACAAACCTATGTACTGAAATAGGATTTGTCTAGATGGGATTTTATTTTGGGTTTTGTTTTTTTTTTTTCTTTTTTTTGGTCTTGGGGCTTCCCTTGTGGTACAGACAGTGAAGAGTCCACCTATAATGCAAGAGGCCCTGGGTTCCATCCCTGGGTCAGGAAGATCCCCTGAAGAAAGAAACAGCTACCCGCTCCAGTATTCTTGCCTGAAGAATGCCATGGACAGAGGAGCCTGATGGGCTACAGTTCCTGCGGTCGCAAAGAGTCATACATGACTGAGCAACTAAGCAGAAACAGCCTGAAGAGAGTCAAAGTACTGTATTCACAACTTACTTGGGTTGTTTTTTCCTGAATCTACTTAATGCAGGAGAACAACCCGAGCTTTATTGGTTTGCTCATCTCTACACTTATAGCTCTGAAAATAAACTATATTTTACTTAGGTCCATACGTCCTGGCATATGAAAGTCTTTAAATGGATTCGCCCTATTGGCCTGTGTGATTTTCTGGCTCAATTTCTTATACCAAAAGAGATAATTTTCAGAGTATTGTTTTTTTCATTACACATTAGCCTTAGAAGAGCAGGTTAAAATTTGAGTTATGACAACATGGGGATGCCAGGGCTGTGACAGGAGGGACCAGGGCCTGAAAGTGATTTGCTCAGGGTTAAAAAACAGTGCCCAGCCTTCATATCTAGGTTAGAGATAGATGGGTCCGTCTCAGCATAGATGCACTACTGTTAGCAGCTGCAATAGAGGTAGTGCAAACTAAAATTTCTGCATTTGGCGGTGACACATTTTTTGGAAATATTAAAAAAAAAAAATGTCCCATGAGTCTGTTACTAAATGGAAATAAAACCAAAACAGGTTTATGTAAAGTAATGCTACCAGGCCACTTTATTCAAGGATGGTACAGTGTGAACTCCCATTTACAACTCGAGAGCAGATTTTTAGATGATATTATAAAACATAGTCAAAAGGTAATCAAAATAAAACCAAAACCAGTCACAGGGTGTCTATTTCCAAATCTAGATCTCCCAATAGAGCATTCTTCTGAGGTCTAGAACCTCGAGTCCAACTCTTTGCTGGGTATCTGCTTCATCCTGTGGCCCCATAGCCACCTACCCTTATCAAGTCCAAAGTGGATTTTATTACAGGTAACGCTTACTGCTCGCAGATGAGCTACTTTGATGCTGACCAGTGACCTGGAACTGCTCATGTCCATAGCAGGGCTCAGAAACTAGGTAAGGAAGTAGTCACCTCAAATCTATTTAATTTACTAGCAGCATGTCCTTATGCCCCTTTAGAAAGGCATCCTTGAGCTGTTATATTTATCCAGACATTTACATATTACTTTACAGTTTACAAAGTGGTCTGACCAACATTCTTATTTGATCCTCTTGATAGTCCTCTCCTACGACCCCCCTGCCTTTTATTAAAAGCAAGAAATTTAATAACATTCTTAAATGCACATTCATAGACATGGATGGGGCCAAGCTTCAAACCTGTATCTCTGACTCAAAACTGTATTCTTTCTACCAGTTCCTGGTTTCTCAGTTATGTAGGAATTGCAGATACTATGTAAGTTTCTCACTGGAGATGTTTTCATTCTACACAGAGAAATATGTGCACACACATATTCATACTTTTTCCCCCTCAAACTCTTATGTTACTTTGAAGTAGTCTTCCCATAATAATATGTAATAATATAATAATTGGGGAAACTGTGGCTGAGAATATTGAATCATCTTGCCCAGTATGACCCAGATTGCAAATGGCAAGACTGCAGATGACTGCAGATATCCGAGTTCCTAATTTTCTTTGCATTTGTGGATCATAAAAGAATGCTTCCCTGAAAATGCTTTCTACTCCTGTTGAGCTACAGAATCAACCCAAACTGCATCAGTACATTAGGAAATTAAATAATCCCTTTTACTACATAGTGATTGTAAGTGTAGCAGAACTACAGTCTGATCAACGTACACGTTGAATTTTTAATGGCTAGGACTGTCGTTGCAAAGGCAAAAGATAAATCATCCTTTCTAGCAGTTACCAGCACTGCAAGTTTCACTTTTGCCAGAAGAACATAGAAAATTGGCATAAAATTACTTGTGTGAATCAGAATGTAGCACTTGACTGTTCAGGAAAACTATTGGGGAGGGGAAGCAATTGACAAGAAGTGATCTTGTCCTTGAAAGAAGACATGACTATTGATTGCCGTCTGGTCAACAAGATCTTGTACATCAGGAGACATTGCTTCATGGATACCTTGCCATGTATCCTTGGGCGGGGTGGAGTAGGATGGGAGAGCAAGCTGTGCTCTGGCTCCAAGTCCAGTGCAATCCAACACAACAGACATTGACCTCATAGCTACCAAGGACAAACTGAAGGCAGTAAGCAACACTCAATACATTCTGCAAAAGAAATGAGGCATAGACTGATCATGCCAACTGAGACCAGAGGGAAAGCAGGAGCTTAGAAGTGATGCACTACAATCTTAGTGAACTCAGTGACATCCTGTCTTAGAACCAACCCATCAGAGGCGTGGTGAGAGCAACCACCACGGCAGATCAACCCCATCCTCCTAGTTCTGCCTCCAAGCATTCGTCAAGTCTTTCTTAAACGTTCAAAGTGACTGATATAAAAAAGAAGCTTTCTTTTCCCAGGCTCATAACACCTGCAGAAAATCATCAGGCCATGACTCTCCCCTCCCAGGCAGCTTTGTCTAACCACATGGCCTCTATTTCACAGTGTGTCTTGCACCAGCTCTTCGTTATTGTGTCATTTTCTTCCTTTACTGGTTCAGAGCAGAGGTTTGAAATCAGATGGATCTTTGTTCAAATCTTTGCCACTTACTAGCTCTGTGGCCTTGAGCAAGAGCCCTGAATTCTTTGAGCTTCTGTGTACTCATCGTTAAGTGAAAGTGATCCCACTGCACCATCCTGTAAGGATTGAGATTATACAGGTCAAGCACTTTTCAGCACATAGCACAGTGGCCACTACAACTGTATTGCCCTACACCTCATACATTTCAGCAGGTTAATATTTGATAGCTTGGCTCAAGAACCCTACTTGATGGATCCATTTTTCCATGACCACCATGTTAATTTGGTAAGCCAGAATGATGACTGTGATACTCTCATGTGCAAAGACCATCATTAGCTCCTTCTTGTCAACCCAGCAAATTAAAAAACAAAGTCTTCCACAGTCTAGCCTTCACCTAACTTTCCTGCCTCATCTCCCAGTTAAGACCGTCGGGGGTCTTCATGATCTTCTCCTGATGCATAATGGTGAGCTGCCCTTGCAAGTGAGGACCTGGCAACATCAGTGAATGGTGCCAAGGTCCTTTAATTAACTCCCAGGGAAGGGACACAGAATCTCCAACAGGAAACTTCCCACAAAGTTAAGGACAGGAGATATGGGGATTACAGGTCTTCCCCAAGTGCCTACCAAGGAGATTAAAATTACTCAAGATGCCTGTGAAACAGAGTGCCTGAGAAGGGGGCAAACCCTTCACCAAGCTTTCTAGTGGATCAGCTGTGTCCACGTTCAGGAATCTCTGACACAGCAGATGAGTTATCTTGGCCGAGCTCTCACGGGCTGTGCGTGTCTTAGGTTATCTGAACGTTCCCCACATTGCTTTGCAGAGCTTCACTGGGCCTGTGCTTCACTCTTGGGAACCTGTAGGCACCTGCACTGGAGAGCTGGGACACCCACTGCTGCTGGTCAGCGCGGGCCCTCTCCTGAGCTCTGCTGCTTCTGCAACTCAGCCTCTCCATTTTCTTTCCATCTGCCCCTCCCTTTCCAGTCCTCCATCACTGGATCCCCAGCTCAGGGTTCCATCACTGCTCCTTCTACTTCAATCATCACCCCCAGTTCTCCTCTTTCCACATTCCATGACTGCCATTGCCCTCCACCCCCAACTCAGGAGACAGTCCCCAGAGCAACACATAATGCTATAGAAATCACACTTTCAACAGAGAATACATGTGCAGAAAGGCTCCAGAAACAAGATTTAATGGCCTAACAGGCTGCACCCCTAGTTCCTGAATCAAAATTTCTGAGCTTCAGTCCTCTGAATGTCACCTGATTGCTTCTCCCGCCTTTAATGCCCCTGTTAACACTCAGTTGTTAGTTGGCTGTTTGTCACTTTCCACCAACTCTCAGTGGCTAGAGAGAGCCTGGAAAACATCAAACAGGGCGTTTCTTGTTTCAAAGAAAGGGAGACTCAGAAAGGTGAAGCGACTGCTTTGGCGTAGGTGCGTTAAAAGTGAGAAACGTTCTGCGTGGCTATGTCTCCCGTAGTCAGCATGTTTATGCCAAACCTTTGTCAGGAGCGCTTTGTTTTCATAGCAACAGACACGATATTTTAGCAACAACAACAACAAGGCACACAGCCAGTGCACGAGTTGGGTAATAACAGGTAGGGCGTGTTTCAGAGCTCAGCTTGAACAGAGATGATTGTAAGGAACGAGGACAACACAGACGCGACCCCAGCATTTCCATCCTTCAGAATGTTAACATTCCAGCATTTCCTTCTCTACCAGACCCTCTCCCCGCTCTCAGACACAGGGAAACCTGGAGAAGCCTTCCCTTTCTTTTTTCTTTAACCCAGATTAACAGAGGGGGTAGGGAAAGTGAGCTCCTTGAACCAGATTCACTTTTTTTTTTTTTAACCTCCTTCCGAAAATCCATGCTACCATCACCACACCACATCCTCAGTCTGAGGGAAGATGTGTTCTTTGTTCCTTGTGATCTTGTTATCTGACATTTTCCCTTTTCCTCCAGGTACTGACTTTCNACTTCCTTCTCTACCAGACCCTCTCCCCGCTCTCAGACACAGAGAAACTTGGAGAAGCCTTCCCTTTCTTTTTTCTTTAATGCAGATTAAGAGAGGGGGTAGGGAAAGTGAGCTCCTTGAACCAGATTCACTTTTTTTTTAACCTCCTTCCGAAAATCCATGCTACCATCACCACACCACATCCTCAGTCTGAGGAAAGATGTGTTCTTTGTTCCTTGTGATCTTGTTATCTGACATTTTCCCTTTTCCTCCAGGTACTGACTTTCCCATATATAGTTTTTAGAATGTAATCTTAGTATGATTATTATTTATTCTAGCAGGGTATTCACTCTGTATCTTACAGAATGCTGCATTAAGAACCATGCAAAATGGGATGATTTGAGAGAACAGCATTGAAACATGTGCATTACCATATGGAAAACAGATGACNCTCCAGGTACTGACTTTCCCATATATAGTTTTTAGAATGTAATCTTAGTATGATTATTATTTATTCTAGCAGGGTATTCACTCTGTATCTTACAGAATGCTGCATTAAGAACCATGCAAAATGGGATGATTTGAGAGAACAGCATTGAAACATGTGCATTACCATATGGAAAACAGATGACCAGTGCCAGGTCCACGCATGAAGCACGGCACCCAAAGCCAGTGCTCTGGGACAACCCAGAGGGATGGGGTTGGGAGGGAGGTGGGAGCCCAGTGGGGGCTGGGAGGGACACGTGTACCTGTGGCCGATTCATGCTGATGTATAGCAAAAAGCCATGACAACATTTTGATCAATTATCCAAGTAAAATAAATTAATTGAAAACAGTTATTTTGAAAATATTGGGATTTCACTTAAGTTTTCATTTGGGTAATTTTTTTCATTTTGCTGATTTTAAATAAAAACTTGGAAACTAAAAAAAAAANCGCACAAAGCAACGATCTAGTCAAAGATAAATATGTATTTTTTAAAAAAAGAAACCGCAGTCATCACTCTTACACTGACTTCCAGCATGGGCCCTTAGACTAGGTGGGAGGCAGTGAAGCATAATGGTTACAGACAGACCCCCAGAGCCAGCTTTTCTTCACTGGCCTCCTGGCCCCCATCATACCCCCGACTGCAGTACTGGGGGTAAGTTATCCTGTTTCTTTGTGCCACACTTGTCTCATTTGTAAATGGGAGACTTTAATAGTACATGCACTGTACAATTCTTAATAGGATTTGATGAGCTGGAATATATAAAGATCAGGGCACCTGAAACAGATGTTTTAGTCTTTTGGTGTATCCTGCTCAATAAGTAAACTGCTGGCAGACAGGTTGGAGGAATAACTCAAGAGTTTCATAGCAGTAAGTCAGGACAAGCTTCGAAAAGAAACCATCATGATAACCTTGTTGGGCCATTCATTTCCTTACAAAGGGGAGCCATATTAACTATGGGTTGTATTGTTTGATCTTATACATGTTGATCCAAGTTAGAAGGCAGGGTGAGATTTTCAGGGTGACAGAAGAGGATGCTAGAAAAATCAGAATTTCAGGTTTTTATTAAAATTAACTCCTACTGTCATTTTCCTACTTCCTGGCTAGTTTCCCACTCCCTGGTTTCCTACTTTCCTACTTACAGGTTGAAATGGAAGAGAGTGGTATCCGGGTCTCAGTTTCATGGATGAAGTTCTAACACGGTGCAAGTTCTTAGAGGTTGAAGGGAAGAGTTTCTGAGTAGCAGTTATTTTTACAGTAATGGTGATGATGATATTCTATAGCATATGAATAAACAAGCTCAGGACACACTAGACAGGGATAAGGATTCTCTCCCCCTAGATCTATATAGATTAATAACCTCTGAGAGCTTGAGGTGTATCTGGGGGAATAACCAAGCTGTTTCTGCTGAGTGGCTTTTCCTGATCCCATTCTTATCCAAAGGCAGCACACCTCTCGGTATGGAAATGATCATCTCCCAAGCCTGGGTGCCGACTGGGGATGCATGTGCAGGCCTGCCCACTCTCGACAGATGGCAGTCAGCCCGAACCTTCCATATGCTGCTCTGTTCTCCGGGAAGGCACGGGCACGCTTGCATATTTGGCTGGGGCAGCTACGCCCGTGGGTGTCTCTCTAGCAGCATCCCTGTCCTCGGGCTATTTAGCATCACATGGGTCTCCAGCAAGTTGGACATATTCCGTTGCCAGTCAAGCTCTCAGATGTTGGGCTGTAAGTCCTGTAAGTCTACGGAGGTGTCTGGGGTTTCCAATCAGCTCAGTTGAACAGGGGTGATACTGTTTGGCATAGCATCATTTCTACAGGCTGTTGGGCAGCTGGCTAGCCGGAGAGAGCAGAGAATCTTCAGTTTTCAGTGACTTTTATTCTCTTCAAAGGTCTCAGACTTGTCAGAGTTCACTCATCTTTAAGGCAGTAACATTCTTCCAACAGAATTTGTGCATTCGATATCCAAGTGCAACTGGTATTTCAGAAATAACCTGTTTGGGGCTGGGTACACTGTTTTCCTTATCTTTTTCCCCCTTGTGATCATTTTTTAAAATCAAAAGCTTAATTGATTTGAAACTCTCCAAGTTTACAAAAAGACTCCCAGGAACTGATCAATTACATCTTTTGTTTGAGATTTGGTTCTACAATGCCCTTGTTAGTGACAACTAGCAGTTTCCATCTTTCTTTTCCTTTCCAGCTTGTAGTCTCTGCTGAACAATGTGAACCACCCATACGTACACTTATATCCCCTCCCTCTGATCCTCCCTCCCATGCCACCCCTCCAGATCTTCCCAGAGCACCAAGCTGAGCTCCCTGTGTCATACAGCAGCTTTCCACTAGTCACCTATTTTCCATGTGGTGTATTTCTCCCAATCTGTCCCACCCTCCCCTTCCTGCCCTGTGTCCATGTGCACTTTCTACATCTTCATCTCTATTCCTGCCCTGCAAATAGTCTCATCTGCACGTCTTTCCAAATTCCACATATATGCATTAATATACAGTATTTGTTTTTCACTCTGTATGACAGATTCTAGGTCCATCCACATCTCTACAAATGACCTTATTTTGTTCCGTTTTATGGCTGAGTGATATTCCATTGTATATATGTACTATATCTTTATCCATTCATCTGCCAGTTCCTTTTTAATCTTAACCACCACCTTAGATCCTAATGGCTTTACTCCTTCCCTGAGCTCTGGTGCATCGAGTTGATACCTTTCTACCCGGTCACCTACCACCTTAAATCTCCATGAGATACACTTCCAAGACCTCTGACTGTGGCTCATTCCATGTGCTCTCTGTATTCTCAGTTCCTCTTGTGCATAATTGTCACAGCCGAGCTTATTAAACTTGGCTTGCAATAAAACTGTTACAATTCATTTTAAAGGAAGCCATGGTGACCATGGGAAGTGCTTTTAACTAAGGCTGAATTGGTACTTTGCTATGAAAGTGAAACAGAATCATTTTCCAACCCAAACTAGCTATGGGGTTCCCATTTGTCACTGATTTGAGTACTACTCTCTTGGTTTCTGCTTGGAGGAAAAAAAAGTCATCTTTATTGTAATGTTTTGAAGTTAGCGAGACATATGGCAGTGAATTAAGGAGGGAACATGATTTCAGACACTGATTATTCATGAATAGACTCACTGAAGAGAGGAATTTAGTTTAAGGCGCAAAAATAATGAAAACCTGAAGTCTCGGAGATTTTTATTCTTTCTGTTGAGATTTTGATCTCTTGAAATCTTGGTCCAAGTCCAAAAGGGTCTATATTTCAGTTCTGCTACAGAAATGGTTCTCTGTTCTCAGATCAGGATAGATAAACAGGAAAGAGAATTATATCCTTCTTAAGGAAAATGCAGGAATTCACTATTTTTATATCCCACTGAGTAACAAATAGCAGCTGTGTTTGACAGGAATATTATTTCACCTCCTAGTGCCAGAACAATTCCCCCCAAATAGTTCAAGGTCTCTCTTCCTACCAATGAATACTTCCAGAACCTTACAGAGAAGTAGAGGCCACTGACCCACAGAGCTGAAACAAGCCTGACATCATCGAGTCCAGGAATTGGTTTTTAGTTTAGCCATGAAACTTTTTCCAAACAAAAATTTACACAGGGGCCTGACAAAGAGACACAAGTTGATGTTCTGGTTGAAGCAGAAGATACAGATTTTACCCAGCTTGGTTTCTCCCAACTTTCCAAGTCAGCAAGGAGCCTTTCTCAATCCCGGTTCTAGTCCCACCTCCAACTCTTCTAGAAGCCAAGAGACGGGTACAGAAAAGGGACTCACCTTGGCTTAGCCGGGCTCACCTGCCTCCCACAACACAACCTGTTTCTGTTTGAGTTCAACTTCTGTCCCCTCCCTGGCTCCTCCCCAGGGCAATCATGTGATGCTGGGTATTTACTTTATGTGTTTATGTATTTAATTAGATTTATGTGTATGTATAACTGAATTACTTTGCTATACACTTGAAAGTAACAACATGGTAAGTCAACTATGAGTGCTCAGTTGTGTCAGACTCTGGGACCCCTATGGACTGTAGCTCCCAGGCTCCTATGTCCATGGGATTTCCCAGACAGGAATACTGGAGTGGGTTGCTATTTCCATCTCCAGGGGATCTTCCCGAGCCAGAGATTAAACCCACATCTCCTGCATTAGCAGGCGGATTCTTTACCACTGAGCCACCTGGGAAATCAACTATANATATAACTGAATTACTTTGCTATACACTTGAAAGTAACAACATTGTAAGTCAACTATGAGTGCTCAGTTGTGTCAGACTCTGGGACCCCTATGGATTGTAGCTCCCAGGCTCCTATGTCCATGGGATTTCCCAGACAGGAATACTGGAGTGAGTTGCTATTTCCATCTCCAGGGGATCTTCCTGAGCCAGGGATTAAACCCACATCTCCTGCATTAGCAGGCGGATTCTTTACCACTGAGCCACCTGGGAAATCAACTATACTCAATATAAAATAAAAATTAAAAGAAGAATACCCCCACTCAATTTTAAGACCCTGGAAGGAAAAAGGTTGTCATACTCCTTCACACTTCCCCCCCACCCCCCACAACACACACACTGTACTTTATATGAACCAGGTGCTTGGGCTATGAACAGTGACTCGTATGAACTAAAGTTGCCCCACCCCCACCCCTAAAATGATGGCCCATATTAGGCAAAGCACTGATGTTGTTAAGAATACAAGAAATTTGATTTGGGTTTGTTGAAGTTTAGAAATTCAGGTTAATCTGTAATCTCTTATTTTCCAAATCATAGCAGGCCTAAGAATAACCCTTAGTTGTTTAGAGTGTTAAATATGAGAGATCAGGGGTTTCAGAACATCAGCCAGCGTTGGAACCACCTAAAATGCTTGTTTAAACAGCTTCAGTCACTGGGCCTGTGGTCTGAGAATCTGCATTTTAAACAGGTCCCAGGTGATATGGATATTGCAGGTCCAGGGACCTACTTTGAGAACAAGCCATCATTGACCTTACATGGAGATGCTAATTTGGCATTAAGTTTTCAGCCCCTGGCACTGGCTGAGCACGGAGCAGCTAATAGACATTATCAATTAACCTCTTCTTTTGTAGCTGGGCTGCCGGAAAGGCGAGGGAAGAGCTACAATTCAGTAAAAGGAATCAGGATTTATTTCAATTCTGGCTAAATATGTCACAGACGAGCCACCACTCAGCTCATTAGGAAACCGTCTTAGATTGCCACATTGTAGGATTGAAAACTGATATCATTTCCTTGCCAGGTGACTCAGTGAGCTGTCACATGTCCAGATACCTCACTATGAGCAGTCCTCTCATTACTAGACCTCTTGAAAGTGAGCAACTTCCTAATTACTCTGAGAGTTCAGATCCAACTACTGACAGTATGGGGAAGACATTTCTCCTGATAACCACAGAAAATGAAGGGACATTCAGAAATAATGCCATGTGCAGCAACATGGATGGACCTAGAGACTAGCATACTAAGCAAGTCAGAAAAGACAAATACCACATGGTATCACTTATGTGTGGAATCTAAACTACAAATGAGCCTATCTGTGAAACAGAAAAGACACAGAGAACAGACTTGGTTGTTGGTGATTGCCAAAGGCAGAAGGGGCTTGGGGAAGGGAAGGATTGGGAGTTTGGGATTAGCAGATGCAAACTATTACACGTGGGATAGTTGTAATACAAGGTCCTATTATATATAGCACAGGGAAATATATTCAATATCCTGTGATAAACCATAATGGAAAAGAATATGAAAAAGTATGTATGTGATTGCTGTACAGCAGACATTACCACATTATGAATCAACTGTATGTGTGTGTGTGTGTTAGTCACTGAGTCATGTCCAACTCTTTGTGACCCCATGGACTCTACCCCGCCAGGCCCCTCTGGGGGGGAGGATCCCCATGGGGGATTCTCCAGGCAGATTACTGGAGTGGATTGCCATTTCCTCCTCCAGGGGATCTTCCTGACCCAGGGATCGGACTTTGGTCTCCCACATTAGAGGCAGACTCTACCATCCGAGCCACCAGCAAAGCCCATGAATCAACTATACATCAATAAAAGTTTAGAAAATAGCAAATAAAATGAAAGGAAATTCAGTCACATGATGAGGGAGGGAAAGAACCCCTTCATTTTCGTAAGGATCTAATCTTGACTTTCTTTGCATAATTACTACCATCATCCCCCTTCATTCATCTAACATCGGAAAAAATGTTTTCCCTTCATTTGTATGAAATAATTTATCCAAAATCAATTCAGAAGAGCCCACTCATGGAAAAAGTCCCTGATGCTAGGAAAGATTGAGGGCAAGAGGGGAAGGGGGCAACAGAGGATGAGGTGGTTGGATGGCATCACTGACTCAATGGCCATGAGTTTGAACAAACTCAAGAAGATGATGAAGGACAGTAAAGCCTAGACTACTGCATTTCATTGGGTTGCAAAGAGTTGGATATGACTTAGCAACTGAACAACGATTCAACAAACACCAAGGACTGCTAAGCCAACCACTATGCTGAGAAAAGTCAAATATGTGTAAGATCCAGCCTTCATCCTAGAGGTCTTCATAGTTAACGTAAAACAAGGAATGTGGCCCCCAAATGGATTCAAACTAGGTGTCAGCAAATTTTGCCTTCAGAGAGAAAGCCACATGACCATGTACCATCCAGAACTTTCTAGTAGGATTTATGTATTTGCTGTTTGTACTCACCTAAGTAAGCCAGGGCTTTCTCAACTCACAGCTGGAGAAATTAAATTCTGGAGGGTTTCAGTGCCTTATCCTTAAGCAATTCATGGGCCAAAACCAGGATTAGAACTATGACTCCTTCTAAGTCCCAGCAAGCAATCATCCTCACAGGTCTTGTAGAAATTCTCCCATCTCCACCCAGCTTTTTGTTAGCATTAGCGGTTTTTAGACACTCCTGGTGACATCAGAAAGATTCCTATTCTAGTTTTCTTCAATATTTATATATATATATATATATATATAATGAGGTATCCCTTCTCAATCCTTTAACTTTATCCAGGGGAGGAGATGAGTCACTTCCCTGATGCTGGCAGTGCACCCTGCTTCATCACTGCCCCGATGCTACCAGGGCAGCAGGCGCTCACAGGTGGCAGTGGTTTCTAACCACCAATTTAGCCTTATTCTAAGCAGTCATTTGTAGAGTTTTCACTGCTCTAGAGCCCACTAAGAAGACAGCAGAAACCTTAGTCCCACCTGAGGTCACTTACCCAAAGGTTGTGGTTTGTTGTAAGTTATTATTAAATTTGAATTTGGCCTCTAGGAAACAGTAGGTTGTAATGGATGGAATTTTTGCTCTGGAACTACTTGATTTTGTTTTTTTTTTAAGCCAAACCTGACTCTGCCTGCCTTGTTTTAAATCAGTTTACATTCATTCTGCTGTGGGTCATACCCACATAGAAACTGCTAGCAAATACATTACCTTTTCACTTCTTTGCAAATGAGGGTATGGGGGACAAAGTGGTTCTGCAGATGATAACATTTTCCAATTACTGCTTTTGGGGACTCTACTATTTGAATAATATAAAACATTTTTTCCAATAATATTGATTATTCCTTAATATCAACTAGAATCTAGATAGCAGGCATTCACTTTTATAGTTCAACTACTAACCTTTGAAAGTGTTTAACCATGAAAGAATAGCAAATGATTCCTTCCCGTTCCTAGGCCACCAGACGAGCGTTTGCAAGAACCCCTTATTAAACCATCAGAAGTAATGCTAGATCAAGAAAGCTGAAGTTTACCTATAAACCCTTAAACTTAAGTTGGCTTAAAAATAGGAGGAAAAAGTATTTCTTCTGGAAAGCTCAAAATTGGTCAAACATACCATAGTTTGAGATCTAGGCAAGAGAAAATCTTGCATTGATTATCTACTTCTTACAGTTTTCCAGCATTCTAGGAAAACAAAAAAATGAACTTACATAGATGATGTCTGTGAAGGCAGACAGTCAATAACTGGACCCTTCTGTGTGCAGTCAACCAGAGAGATGCTAAAAATGGAAATGTGTGGTCCCTGCCGTTCAAGGAATTTACTCATGATTGATGTGGTTTATTTAGAAGAACGAAGGGAAAGAAAAGCCAGTAAAGATTAGTAGTTCCAAGTGTTTGTTTTTAATTCAACCACTCAGTGAAATAGAAGGAATTAGCACTAACGAAGAAATCAAAAGCAAGAAAAGATCCATGGTCAGTAATAGCAAGCTAGCATCCAGGGTTCTCGGGAGTCACGTCTAGAACAGCTGGACCCTTTTAAAACTCAGCCTGAGAATTAAAAGTTGCAGTTAATA
Source organism: Neotragus moschatus (assembly GCA_006410615.1). Lineage (NCBI taxonomy): Eukaryota > Metazoa > Chordata > Mammalia > Artiodactyla > Bovidae > Neotragus > Neotragus moschatus. The sequence continues at coordinate 2,363,661 of SJYA01003091.1, read as the reverse complement.
GTCCATCAAGGTGCTGTAACCCATGACATTAATTTAATAAAGTACAGATGCACTTTATCATTAGTTAAGGACTAACACCTCAGGTTTCATCCAGCCATTTGGTTCATGCGATGTCAGATCTTGAATGACAAAACTTAGGTGCTAAAAACCTGGACACTGTGACTCCCAAAGTCTTTCTTGGCTATAGTGGAAAATTTCAGTCACAAAAGGGATGAACCTTGAGGACCTAATACTAAGTGAAATAAGCTGGCCATAAAAGGACAAATACATGTAAATGATTCACTTCGCTGTACAGCTGAAACTAACAACATTGTAAAGCAACTACACCCCAGTGGAAAAAAAAAAGAAAAAAGACCAACACCATGCAAGGGATCTAAAGTAGTTGAATTTATCGATTAAGACGGTAGAATGGCAGTTGCCAGGGGTTGGAGGAGAGAGCAGAGGGAGCTGTTTAATTGATACAGAGTTTCCGTTTTTGCCAGATAAAAAGGTTCTGGAGATCTTTTTCACAACAATGTAAATATACCAAAAAATATCGCTGATCTGTGTTCTTAAAAATGGTCAAGATAGTAAATTTTGTGATATGTGTTTTCTATTGCAATAAAAACAAATTTTAATAAAATAGAAAAAAAGAAAACCTCACTTAGCAAAGATCTTCAGCAATTGCTTTCAACAGTTTAAGCCAGAACTTTTCACCACTGCCCTCTGCTTTCTGTAGCAAAAGGCTGTTGTAGCAATAAACAAACACCCAGGTGGTCTTGAGTATAGAATCACCACTGTTAGGTTTTTCAAAGTAGACAAAAGTTCATTTCTAAGTTAAAAGTACATTCTGACCAAACCACCTCCGGTTTTTAGCAAATATGATTTGCATTTACTGGTTTTAGCAACTCAAGCTAGAATTTCCTCAACAAACACACCCTGCCACCAGAACCATGAAAAATAAAATCAGTGAGGCTCCAACGACTGCGGATCCCAGTTCAGTTCAGTTCCGTCGCTCAGTCGTATCCGACTGTGGGTCAAGAATCTTAAAAACTGAAACACATGGGTCTTTGCCTCAGAACCATATTCAGCATTCCAAATTTAGGAATAGGCTGCCCTAGCAGGATACTTCAAATATAGTTTTGTCACAAAGTTGATTAACAGTGTGTCCTAATTAATGCAGAATTGGTTGCTACATGATAATATAATGTTTAAGGGTATTTTCTCACTGAGAAAGCATTTTGTAGATAGCCTAAATGATTCCTCCTCTCTTACACATGCTACATAAAAGAATAATCAGGAACAAACAGAATCTCTCAAACACACACACACACACACACAGACGCCCACACCAAACCCCAGGTTTTCATGAGTGGGGGTGCTGATGATGACCCTGAACCACAGCCAGACAGAGTTAAAAGCAAAATTTGATAGTTATACACTCTTTTTGAGATATTTAATCAACGACTTAGGAGCGCACAGCTTTCGTCCCATGTTAAGTTACCTCTAAATAACATGTCAGGCGACTTTTTTATTCATGCTTCCTAAATATACCACATTCCTAATGGTGCATCAGTCCCATTTCCCACCACACTGTATCTTTGTGTACTGTGTTCTTCTCATTTTGCCAAGGAGCCAACCTAACAGGGACTCGTGTCTGACTCAGTGTTCGGTACAGTGTCTAGAACATTGGCACCGAGTTAAGTGTTGAAAAAAAAAACCAGCAGGAACTGTGTGCTGCTTCATACACCCAATATTTGTTCATGCAGGTGTATCAGATTTAAAGTCTGCAGTTACAAATCACACATGTAGGAATGTAACTTTTTCTCATCTTCTACAAGTAAATGAAATTTACCTCTTGAGATCCTGACTCCAGTCCAGACGGACAACTTGGAATCCTGGCGCCATGAAAGTTGCAGTCTCTCTGTGTGCGGTGCTCTCTTTGAGAAAGATTTGGTCAAACTAGACCCTCTTCCTTCATGCTAGGAGACTTACCCAGCATCCCACACGAGGCTGCCTCCTCCTCCTCCTCCTCTGCGTCTGCAAGAAGCAGCTCCACCTGCCTGGTCCCTGCCCCGTGCTGCCAAGTGTTGCTAACACCATGGGGACCCGTGGTCCCCATCACAGCCGCGGGTCAGCAGCTGGGTACATCTGTGTCCTCTCCGCCCTTCCCTCAGCCTCAGATGGGCTCGGCACTTCTGCAGCTCCTCAGAACTGTTCCTTCCTCGCCTAACCAGGGGGTGAGGGGCTTTCCGAGGTCGCCTGTCCACCAGCTCAGCCCCAGGCCCTCACCGGTTCTAGTGTGAACCAAGCCTGAATATGACGCCTCCCTAGTCAGCTTGCCATCTTTCCCAGCTTGAGATGCAGGCAGAGATCTGGGATGCTCCCAGGCCTGTCTCACCTGAGCCCACACCAAGTTTTGATCCTAGCAGTTGGCAGGATGAGAAACGAGCCTTCTTTTTAAAACTGTCGAGAAATGCAAAAGACCCTGAAGGGCCAAAACAGTCTTGAGAAAGAAGAGAGCCAGAGCCACCGCACTGCCTGTCTTCACACCAGCCATCATTTACACACCTGCTCTCTGAGCTGGAGGTCAGGAAATAATTGCGTTTGCAGCCGGAATTTTTAAATTAAATTAAATGGGATCCAATAGGACAGGGTCATCTAGAAGAAAACACCTTGCTGTATTCTTTGTTTAAATAAGGGATCAAGAATTACACTGTATTTCTNCTCTGCTCTCTGAGCTGGAGGTCAGGAAATAATGGTGTTTGCAGCCAGAATTTTTAAATTGAATTAAATGGGAGCCAATAGGACAGGGTCATCTAGAAGAAAACACCTTGCTGTATTCTTTGTTTAAATACGGGATCAAGAATTACACTGTATTTCTACTGTACTTTTAGTCAAAAAAGGATCAGGAACTCTGTTTGCTCATCCTGTCCCTTTTTAAACTCTCCAATCCATCAATCAGAGCTTTTATCTCTGCCATCTCTGGCTTTNAATAATTGCGTTTGCAGCCGGAATTTTTAAATTAAATTAAATGGGATCCAATAGGACAGGGTCATCTAGAAGAAAACACCTTGCTGTATTCTTTGTTTAAATAAGGGATCAAGAATTACACTGTATTTCTACTGTACTTTTAGTCAAAAAAGGATCAGAAACTCTTGTTTTCTCATCCTGTCCCTTTTTAAACTCTCCAATCCATCAATCAGAGCTTTTATCTCTGCCATCTCTGGCTTTCCCAGTAAACAAACAAACAAACAAACCCTCCCGTAGAATCTCCCTTTGAGCGCTCTCCTCTTGGATTTCTTTTGTCATCTATACTCTGAGCCTTGCAGACTTTTCCTGCGTCTGGCTTTTCTGTCTCCTCTGCCTGGTCCTCCCAATGGCAAGTCAAGACGTTCATAACAGCCGCTTCTGAGGACGTCTTCATTCCTGTCTACTCTGTCCCCCTGTGTCCTTCCTACCCTGAGGCCATTAGCTTCACCTTCCAGCCTAGTTTTAATAGTCAGAGGACCCAGGGAATCAGAGAAGTAAGATACAACACAGAGCAACTCAAAGTTTAACCTGCCACACGGGGATGTGGCAGTTTGCTAGCACTTTGAACAAGTTTTGTTTTTGTTTTTGTTTTTTTTTTTTTGTTGTTGTTGTTTTTTAATGTTTAGACATACAAGAACAACACTCTAAACTGTTTGATTTGTTTATACTGGTAGTCACCAATTTTAAAAGGCTAGATAAAGCACGCAGTCATTTNTTGAACAAGTTTTGTTTTTGTTTTTTTTGTTGTTGTTGTTGTTTTTAATGTTTAGACATACAAGAACAACACTGTAAACTGTTTGATTTGTTTATACTGGTAGTCACCAATTTTAAAAGGCTAGATAAAGCACGCAGTCATTTTAAAGCACTGTCCTCAAACAGTTAGTTTTAACTTAAAATGTATACACGTTTATTCATTCATGAACCTTTTCATGAGGCATCAAGGCCTTACTTTTAAGTGAATCTATTGATGGAAGTTCCAAGTCATCTTTCTTACATGAAGCACATTCATGACGTGTTGTCTGTAGATTTTGGTTTTAGGTTTCTTTAGGCTGGAATGTGCAAAACTGTCTGAATGCAGACTCCTTCTAAATTGTCAGTATTTTTTCCCATGATTTACACTTGTCTCACCCACAACTACTCTGGCAGCAATTTTTAACAACTCTTTGTCTATTCAATCTTTGCATAGCTTTCTAAATTAAAAGACAGTTTCTTTAAACTCTTTTTTAAAGGGATTTTAGAGAAATGGCTCTTCTGCATTCATATTCCAACACTCTCTGTAATATTTAATTTGATTACATAATTATAACACCAAGTTAGACTAACATAAATAGTTTTGAGGAACTAGCTTGGTAGAGTGAGCGTTTCTTACACCGTGGGCAGCCTGGCTATTTTCCCAGAGAGGATGAAGAGGGTCCATTCAGCTGGGAAGTAGGTTGAGTGTTTTGTGAAAAAGGTTTCTGCTGCATTTAAAAAAAAAGAAGAAGAAGAAGAAGCAGAAGATTCAACCTGAGATAAAGCAAAATGTGTGCTCAGTCAGTCCTGTCTGAGTCTTTGTGACCCCAGGGACTGTAGCCCTCCAGGCTCTTCTGTCTATGGAATTTTTCAGGCAAGAATACTGAAGTGGGTAGCCATTTTCTTCTCCCAGGGATCTTCCCGAACCAAGGATTAAACCTGTGTCTCTTGTGTCTGCTGCACTGGAAAGCTGATTCTTTACCCCTGTGCCATGGAAACTATAATAATTTCAGGAAAATGTCCTCCTAGAGCAGAAAGAGTGCTTTTCGAAGGGGAAGGAGAAAGCAGAAAGGAGGAATTCTAGATTCTAGACAGACACTGCTTAATTTGTGACACTGAGTCAATCAAGTAAAATTCCTGGAGTTCAGTGGGGGTTTTCGTCTTTGTTTTTTTTGTGAAGCTAGACTAAGTGCTCTTCAGCTTCAAATCCTGTTTCCCAAACTTACCCAGGGTTCTCTCGGGTCAGGCGAACAGAAGTTGAAGGCGCGCAGTTTCCTCCTCTGTGAGATGGGGAATCTGCCCTCACTTGTGATACCTCTGGTCTGTTCAGCAGTTTGATCATTCTGAAAAAAAGATGAAACGGTCTTCAAAAGATTCAGTGACCAGACAGTTTTACAAAATGCTGGGGTAAAAATGTTGAACTTTGCTACAAAACTTCACAGCTTTTAATAAGCCATAGGGTTTGTGAATCTCTTTAAAGAAGAGATAATAGACAACTCCTCCCAAATATATTGTGCCAAATATCTTTTTTCCCATAGAATCTCTCTCAGGACTAAAGATCCACAGACCACTCTGGAGGAATTCTGGCCCAGCTCTCTCTGTAGTCTTTTCTAGCTCCAAATTCCCTATTTGGAATTTTCCAAATTTCTGTCTATGGGATTTCCAAGGCAGGAATACTGGAGTGGATAGCCATTCCCTTCTCCAGGAGATCTTCCCGACCAAGAGCTTGAACCTGCATCTCGTGCATTTCAGGTATAAAGCGGAGTGAAAGGGAATTCTCACCAGGTAAGGGTCAGGAGGGAAAACATTTCCTCCAGCCCAGAGGTGTAAGTGTGATTACTGATGTGTCTTTAAAAAAGGGGACCCATCTCTCTGATATATCACGCCAATAAAATTTCACTGAGTCCGAAAGTAAGTCACAANGATCCCAGTTCAGTTCAGTTCCGTCGCTCAGTCGTATCCGACTGTGGGTCAAGAATCTTAAAAACTGAAACACATGGGTCTTTGCCTCAGAACCATATTCAGCATTCCAAATTTAGGAATAGGCTGCCCTAGCAGGATACTTCAAATATAGTTTTGTCACAAAGTTGATTAACAGTGTGTCCTAATTAATGCAGAATTGGTTGCTACATGATAATATAATGTTTAAGGGTATTTTCTCACTGAGAAAGCATTTTGTAGATAGCCTAAATGATTCCTCCTCTCTTACACATGCTACATAAAAGAATAATCAGGAACAAACAGAATCTCTCAAACACACACACACACACACACACACACACACACAGACGCCCATACCAAACCCCAGGTTTTCATGAGTGGGGGTGCTGATGATGACCCTGAACCACAGCCAGACAGAGTTAAAAGCAAAATTTGATAGTTATACACTCTTTTTGAGATATTTAATCAACGACTTAGGAGCGCACAGCTTTCGTCCCATGTTAAGTTACCTCTAAATAACATGTCAGGCGACTTTTTTATTCATGCTTCCTAAATATACCACATTCCTAATGGTGCATCAGTCCCGTTTCCCACCACACTGTATCTTTGTGTACTGTGTTCTTCTCATTTTGCCAAGGAGCCAACCTAACAGGGACTCGTGTCTGACTCAGTGTTCGGTACAGTGTCTAGAACATTGGCACCGAGTTAAGTGTTGAAAAAAAAAACCAGCAGGAACTGTGTGCTGCTTCATACACCCAATATTTGTTCATGCAGGTGTATCAGATTTAAAGTCTGCAGTTACAAATCACACATGTAGGAATGTAACTTTTTCTCATCTTCTACAAGTAAATGAAATTTACCTCTTGAGATCCTGACTCCAGTCCAGACGGACAACTTGGAATCCTGGCGCCATGAAAGTTGCAGTCTCTCTGTGTGCGGTGCTCTCTTTGAGAAAGATTTGGTCAAACTAGACCCTCTTCCTTCATGCTAGGAGACTTACCCAGCATCCCACACGAGGCTGCCTCCTCCTCCTCCTCCTCCGCGTCTGCAAGAAGCAGCTCCACCTGCCTGGTCCCTGCCCCGTGCTGCCAAGTGTTGCTAACACCATGGGGACCCGTGGTCCCCATCACAGCCGCGGGTCAGCAGCTGGGTACATCTGTGTCCTCTCCGCCCTTCCCTCAGCCTCAGATGGGCTCGGCACTTCTGCAGCTCCTCAGAACTGTTCCTTCCTCGCCTAACCAGGGGGTGAGGGGCTTTCCGAGGTCGCCTGTCCACCAGATCAGCCCCAGGCCCTCGCCGGTTCTAGTGTGAACCAAGCCTGAATATGACGCCTCCCTAGTCAGCTTGCCATCTTTCCCAGCTTGAGATGCAGGCAGAGATCTGGGATGCTCCCAGGCCTGTCTCACCTGAGCCCACACCAAGTTTTGATCCTAGCAGTTGGCAGGATGAGAAACGAGCCTTCTTTTTAAAACTGTCGAGAAATGCAAAAGACCCTGAAGGGCCAAAACAGTCTTGAGAAAGAAGAGAGCCAGAGCCACCGCACTGCCTGTCTTCACACCAGCCATCATTTACACACTCTGCTCTCTGAGCTGGAGGTCAGGAAATAATGGTGTTTGCAGCCAGAATTTTTAAATTGAATTAAATGGGAGCCAATAGGACAGGGTCATCTAGAAGAAAACACCTTGCTGTATTCTTTGTTTAAATACGGGATCAAGAATTACACTGTATTTCTACTGTACTTTTAGTCAAAAAAGGATCAGGAACTCTGTTTGCTCATCCTGTCCCTTTTTAAACTCTCCAATCCATCAATCAGAGCTTTTATCTCTGCCATCTCTGGCTTTCCCAGTAAACAAACAAACAAACAAACCCTCCCGTAGAATCTCCCTTTGAGCGCTCTCCTCTTGGATTTCTTTTGTCATCTGTACTCTGAGCCTTACAGACTTTTCCTGCGTCTGGCTTTTCTGTCTCCTCTGCCTGGTCCTCCCAATGGCAAGTCAAGACGTTCATAACAGCCGCTTCTGAGGACGTCTTCATTCCTGTCTACCCTGTCCTCCTGTGTCCTTCCTACCCTGAGGCCATTAGCTTCACCTTCCAGCCTAGTTTTAATAGTCAGAGGACCCAGGGAATCAGAGAAGTAAGATACAACATAGAGCAACTCAAAGTTTAACCTGCCACACGGGAATGTGGCAGTTTGCTAGCACTTTGAACAAGTTTTGTTTTTGTTTTTTTTGTTGTTGTTGTTGTTTTTAATGTTTAGACATACAAGAACAACACTGTAAACTGTTTGATTTGTTTATACTGGTAGTCACCAATTTTAAAAGGCTAGATAAAGCACGCAGTCATTTTAAAGGACTATCCTCAAACAGTTAGTTTTAACTTAAAATGTATACACGTTTATTCATTCATGAACCTTTTCATGAGGCATCAAGGCCTTACTTTTAAGTGAATCTATTGATGGAAGTTCCAAGTCATCTTTCTTACATGAAGCACATTCATGACGTGTTGTCTGTAGATTTTGGTTTTAGGTTTCTTTAGGCTGGAATGTGCAAAACTGTCTGAATGCAGACTCCTTCTAAATTGTCAGTATTTTTTCCCATGATTTACACTTGTCTCACCCACAACTACTCTGGCAGCAATTTTTAACAACTCTTTGTCTATTCAATCTTTGCATAGCTTTCTAAATTAAAAGACAGTTTCTTTAAACTCTTTTTTAAAGGGATTTTAGAGAAATGGCTCTTCTGCATTCATATTCCAACACTCTCTGTAATATTTAATTTGATTACATAATTATAACACCAAGTTAGACTAACATAAATAGTTTTGAGGAACTAGCTTGGTAGAGTGAGCGTTTCTTGCACCGTGGGCAGCCTGGCTATTTTCCCAGAGAGGATGAAGAGGGTCCATTCAGCTGGGAAGTAGGTTGAGTGTTTTGTGAAAAAGGTTTCTGCTGCATTTAAAAAAAAAGAAGAAGAAGAAGAAGCAGAAGATTCAACCTGAGATAAAGCAAAATGTGTGCTCAGTCAGTCCTGTCTGAGTCTTTGTGACCCCAGGGACTGTAGCCCTCCAGGCTCTTCTGTCTATGGAATTTTTCAGGCAAGAATACTGAAGTGGGTAGCCATTTTCTTCTCCCAGGGATCTTCCCGAACCAAGGATTAAACCTGTGTCTCTTGTGTCTGCTGCACTGGAAAGCTGATTCTTTACCCCTGTGCCATGGAAACTATAATAATTTCAGGAAAATGTCCACCTAGAGCAGAAAGAGTGCTTTTCGAAGGGGAAGGAGAAAGCAGAAAGGAGGAATTCTAGATTCTAGACAGACACTGCTTAATTTGTGACACTGAGTCAATCAAGTAAAATTCCTGGAGTTCAGTGGGGGTTTTCGTCTTTGTTTTTTTTGTGAAGCTAGACTAAGTGCTCTTCAGCTTCAAATCCTGTTTCCCAAACTTACCCAGGGTTCTCTCGGGTCAGGCGAACAGAAGTTGAAGGCGCGCAGTTTCCTCCTCTGTGAGATGGGGAATCTGCCCTCACTTGTGATACCTCTGGTCTGTTCAGCAGTTTGATCATTCTGAAAAAAAGATGAAACGGTCCTCAAAAGATTCAGTGACCAGACAGTTTTACAAAATGCTGGGGTAAAAATGTTGAACTTTGCTACAAAACTTCACAGCTTTTAATAAGCCATAGGGTTTGTGAATCTCTTTAAAGAAGAGATAATAGACAACTCCTCCCAAATATATTGTGCCAAATATCTTTTTTCCCATAGAATCTCTCTCAGGACTAAAGATCCACAGACCACTCTGGAGGAATTCTGGCCCTGCTCTCTCTGTAGTCCTTTCTAGCTCCAAATTCCCTATTTGGAATTTTCCAAATTTCTGTCTATGGGATTTCCAAGGCAGGAATACTGGAGTGGATAGCCATTCCCTTCTCCTGGAGATCTTCCCGACCAAGAGCTTGAACCTGCATCTCGTGCATTTCAGGTATAAAGCGGAGTGAAAGGGAATTCTCACCAGGTAAGGGTCAGGAGGGAAAACATTTCCTCCAGCCCAGAGGTGTAAGTGTGATTACTGATGTGTCTTTAAAAAAGGGGACCCATCTCTCTGATATATCACGCCAATAAAATTTCACTGAGTCCGAAAGTAAGTCACAAGATAATCTCTTTTGTTTTTGCCTTATGTGTTTTTTTGCTGAATAGTTCTTGACTTGCGAATGTTACTTAATGATACTGCGATTTCAATATCGATATTTTTCTAATGAGGCATCTGATGTGAAATAAAGCAACATTAGAGGTCAGAGGAAGCTACTGTAGAGGGTCTTCTTCGAAATGTGTTCCATGGTAATATCACGCCACCTGGAAGGGATGGTAAAGCATAAGGAGCCAGAGAAAGCCTGCTCCACTGTTCCTATAAAGACCAAAAATATCAGAGCCGGTGGAGCAGACCTCCTGGCACAATTATGGTTCTTACTGCTAATGGCTCTTTTTAGGTGAAGGAAATTTTAAATGGTGTGATTTCCTCTGAGGTTTGAAACACAGTCTCCAAAGAACCAATGGGCCATTTTTACCATATTTATAGTGTGAACATTGGGCTAGTCACAAATAAGTTTATGTATGTCCAGACATTATATCATGGTGTTATCTCCATATTTTGGCCTCTAAAATGGAAGGGTTTGGACTAGATTATAAACAATATTGGGACTTCCCTGGTGGCTTGAGATGGTAAACAATCCACCTGTAATGAAGGAGGCGAAAGAGACTCAGGTTCAGTCCCTGGGTTGGGAAGATCCCCTGGAGAAGGGAATGGCAACCCACTCCAGTATTCCTGCCTGGAGAATTCCATGGATAGAGGAGCCTGGTGGGCTACAGTCCAGGGGGTAGCAAAGAGTCGGACATGACTGAGCAACTGTCACTTTCACATAAACAACATTCACTGGAAAAAAATTTTTTACTATTATTACATATCATTTCAAAAAATGTGTTATACATATCATTTTTTAAAGGAGGTAGATTTCAACAAATTGGCTGAATTGCCACATCCCAATTCCTAGGGAACTTCTTTCTGTTGAGTTTCCATTTACTCAGTGGGGGGAACATTTGTAAGCAGTGTGTTGATTTTCTGCTTTTCCTTCCTTCGGCATAGTCCCAAACATCCCCATTTATTTATTAATTCAGTCAGTAAGGTATTTAGTTAACAAAATTAGGGTAGGGTAGAAAGATGTCCAATACCTTGGTCACCTGATGTGAAGAGCCAGCTCACTGGAAAAGACCCTGAAGCTGGGAAAGATTGAGGACAGAAAGAGAAGGGGATGACAAAGGATGAGATGGTTGGATGGCATCACTGACTGAATGGACGTGAGTTTTCGCAAAGTCCAGGAAAGAGTGAAAGACAGAGAAGCTTGGTGTGCTGCAGCCCATGGGGTCGCAAAGTGTCAGATGCCACTGAGCAACTGACAGCAGCCAGAAGGATGCATGGACTTCCCAGGAGACTCAGTGGTAAAGAAGCCACCTGCCAATGCAGGAGACATGGATTTGACCACTGCACAGGGAAGATCCCTGCAGGAAGAAATGGCAACCCACTCCAGTATTCTTGCCTGAGAAATCCCATGGACAGAGGAGCCTGGTGGACTACAGCCCACGGGGTCGAGAGTCAGACGTGACTGAGCGTGCATGCAAAAACGTGTATAAGAATTAATTCTTGCCTTCTGAGAACCTACAATCTAAAAGGGGAAACAGGGCACTTAGGAAAACACTGAAGGAACACNAAATATCAGAGCCGGTGGAGCAGACCTCCTGGCACAATTATGGTTCTTACTGCTAATGGCTCTTTTTAGGTGAAGGAAATTTTAAATGGTGTGATTTCCTCTGAGGTTTGAAACACAGTCTCCAAAGAACCAATGGGCCATTTTTACCATATTTATAGTGTGAACATTGGGCTAGTCACAAATAAGTTTATGTATGTCCAGACATTATATCATGGTGTTATCTCCATATTTTGGCCTCTAAAATGGAAGGGTTTGGACTAGATTATAAACAATATTGGGACTTCCCTGGTGGCTTGAGATGGTAAACAATCCACCTGTAATGAAGGAGGCGAAAGAGACTCAGGTTCAGTCCCTGGGTTGGGAAGATCCCCTGGAGAAGGGAATGGCAACCCACTCCAGTATTCCTGCCTGGAGAATTCCATGGATAGAGGAGCCTGGTGGGCTACAGTCCAGGGGGTAGCAAAGAGTCGGACATGACTGAGCAACTGTCACTTTCACATAAACAACATTCACTGGAAAAAAATTTTTTACTATTATTACATATCATTTCAAAAAATGTGTTATACATATCATTTTTTAAAGGAGGTAGATTTCAACAAATTGGCTGAATTGCCACATCCCAATTCCTAGGGAACTTCTTTCTGTTGAGTTTCCATTTACTCAGTGGGGGGAACATTTGTAAGCAGTGTGTTGATTTTCTGCTTTTCCTTCCTTCGGCATAGTCCCAAACATCCCCATTTATTTATTAATTCAGTCAGTAAGGTATTTAGTTAACAAAATTAGGGTAGGGTAGAAAGATGTCCAATACCTTGGTCACCTGATGTGAAGAGCCAGCTCACTGGAAAAGACCCTGAAGCTGGGAAAGATTGAGGACAGAAAGAGAAGGGGATGACAAAGGATGAGATGGTTGGATGGCATCACTGACTGAATGGACGTGAGTTTTCGCAAAGTCCAGGAAAGAGTGAAAGACAGAGAAGCTTGGTGTGCTGCAGCCCATGGGGTCGCAAAGTGTCAGATGCCACTGAGCAACTGACAGCAGCCAGAAGGATGCATGGACTTCCCAGGAGACTCAGTGGTAAAGAAGCCACCTGCCAATGCAGGAGACATGGATTTGACCACTGCACAGGGAAGATCCCTGCAGGAAGAAATGGCAACCCACTCCAGTATTCTTGCCTGAGAAATCCCATGGACAGAGGAGCCTGGTGGACTACAGCCCACGGGGTCGAGAGTCAGACGTGACTGAGCGTGCATGCAAAAACGTGTATAAGAATTAATTCTTGCCTTCTGAGAACCTACAATCTAAAAGGGGAAACAGGGCACTTAGGAAAACACTGAAGGAACACATTAAATATAATGTACACGTGCTATTAATATTTCCCCTCAGGCAAAGTGCTGTCAGAGCTTCGAGGAGAGGCAGACCACCCCAAATGGGATGAACAAAGAAGGCTTCACGAAGGGAGGAGAGTTTGATGGGTCTTAAAAAATGAGTAAGAATCTGAAGGGTTTCCACTTAAAGTCTTTGGGTCAAGAAAATACAAGGCATATTCTCAGATTCATAAATATCCACATGGTTTATGTAGAAGAGCTTGGGCTAATGTGTTTGGAAAATAGACCTGGGCCAGGTTATCAAGGATCTTGCAAGTCTGAAGTTAGGACTTTATTATTAAGCAAGAGGGAACCATGGGATTTTAGTAGGTCAGGCTCTCTCATTGGAGTGGGGAAGTGATGTGGGCAGAAGGTGGAGGAAGACAGCTCAGAATAGGAGATAAATGCGGTCATCAAACTGGAGAGAAAGCCAGATCTGGCATGGAAGTTAGAGACGTCAGAAGAGAGGAGGTGTGAGAGAGATCCATTAATCCATTAAATTAGTAATTACCAAGTGCCGGCTGTATGCCACTGTCTTCTGAACATCCATCATTTATATAGCACTATCATAATTTTTGCCATATCCACTTCTACTGTTTTTATTATTATTCAGCCACACTGCATGGCATGTGCGATCTTAGTTACCACCAGGGATGGAATCCAACACCCCCTGCAGTTGAAAGTGTGGAGTCCTAGGCGCTGGACCACCAGGAAAATCCCTGGTATTATTTTTTTCACTTAATATTTTTCTGCAAAAGGCTCATTTTCAATTTTAAAAAACATCATCTTTTTCAAAGAAGTTAGATTTCACTTGTGCTTGCCTTGCCTCCAACAGAAGCTAACCATAAAAATACAAATAAGCAAAACAAAATAAGTTAATCACTGAGGGAAAGGTTGTATCCACCGGAGCCTGCTTAAAAGGGAGGAAAAGTGAAAAGAGATGTTAAAAATACACCAGCAACAAGCAGAGATTTTTCTGCTTTGACTAAACTCAATGGGTGGAAAGAGACTCGAAATGGAAATGGCTTTCTCATTATGTGTGGGCACTGGGGTGCTGTGCTCCAAGCCAGCTCCAGCACTGGGTCCTGGGGATGCAGAGAGGAACATCAGCCTCTGTTTTCAGAGAGCTTAGCTGAGCAGGATCAAAGGAAGCCCACAAATGAATCCCAATAGACCAAGGAGAAAGCCCATGGTGTGTGGTAGACACCCCAGGACACTGCTGGCCCGCTGGGATCTAGGGTGTTACTCTTAGACTCTTCCTCAGCTCTTAATTACTTGAAAATTGAATCCCAGTTCTAGCATTTAATTCCTACTTCACATATGTGGGCTGCTTCCATCTAGTTGCTAAGAACAAGCATAACAACCTGCCTTTACTTTCTGAGAAAACAAAGGGGGAGATTTCTGAGGCTGAGCAGAAATGTTAAAACAGGGTGGGGAGTCACCCCAAGTAAGTGGTAACATACTTCTGTGTAAGAAGCTGTCAGATCCTTTGCCCCAAATCAGAGCTACACCACAAGATGAATCAACCTCTTAGACTAGCCCGAGATTGAAGCTCTGAGAGCTGGGGGCACAGAGCCCACTGTCCCTTGGCAACCAGCTCCCCAAGTTCTTCCATGTGGTTCAGCTTTTATATTTTTAGGAGCTTATAAACCTTATTGTTATGAGCTTCCCTGGTGGCTCAGATGATAAAAAAAAATCTGCCCGTAATGCAGGCGACCTGGGTTTAATCCCTGGGTGGCAAAGATCCCTTGGGGAAAGGAAATGGCTACCCACTCCAGTATTCTTGCCTGGAGAACCCCATGAACAGTGGAGCCTGGTGGGCTGCAGTCCATGGGGTCACAAAGAGTTGGACACAACTGAGTAACTAACACACACAGAGCTCACTGTTGGGAGTTCTCTGGTGGTCCAGGGGTTTAGAATTCGCCTTGTAATGCAGGGGATCCAGGTTTGATCCCTGCTTGGGGAACTAAGATTCCACATGCCATGTAACTAAACCCACAAACTAGCCTGCCACAACTAGGGAGCCTATGTGCCACAACTAAGACCTGATGCAGCCAAATAAATAAATATTTTAAAAATAAAATAAAGCTCATTGTTGAGGAGCAGTGGGCTAAGTGTAAATTAGAGAGTGTATTGGCCTTAAGAGCAACAGAGGCCATCCCACAGTGAGAGATCACTAGAAAGAAAGATGGATGCAGGGGGGTTGGGGAACAATGGCAGAACCTTACCCATGTGATGCTGGGAGTGGTGAATACAATGGTGGGGCCAGGAAGCAGTTGCCTTTTGAAAGATGAATAGGAATCACTAGGCAACGAAGGGCACTCCCAAAGTGGAGAAAGTAAGCACCACACAAAAGACAGAAAGAACCGAACAAGGGACTTCTCTGGAGGTCCAGTGGTTAAGACTTTACCTTCCAAGGCAGGGGGGTGCAGGTTCAACCTCTAATTAGTGAGTTAAGATTCCCACATGCCTCTCAACCAAAAAAACAACCAAAAAAAGCAATATGTAACAAATTCAATAAAGACTTTAAAAATTGTCCACATCAAAAAAAATTTTTTTTTAAAGAACAGGAGAGCAGGATGGATAAGGAAAATGGTGAGTGGTGTGGGGGTTGTAGCCTGGGGCCTGGGGATGACGAGGGGGTAGAGGCGAGGCTGGCTGGTATTCACAGCATGGCCACAAGGGGCTCACAGGCTATGTGAGGGGTCAGGTTTTCTGTTGATGGGAATGGAGATAGTTTTGCTCAGGGAAGAAACATGATTAGATGAGGAGTTGAGAAGATTGTTCTGGAAGAACATGGAAGAGGAGGTGAATGGAAGAGGCAGTGGGACTTGAAAATCGTTTTTCCCATTTCTAAATCTCTGTCTCCTTGGCCCATTTTCCTGTTCTCAGTACCCACAAACCAAATAAGGGATGTCTATGGCAGGATTCCGTTATAATGAAACCCCACATTGGAGAAAATGGCTTTCCAAAGTCAGATTTCTTTTTTGTTCTAACCCATCATCAAATCTAACACGTGTGGTTCATCCTGCTTCCCCAAGGCATCCTGTTCCTCTTTCACACGTCTCAGAGTATTGGCTCAAATGCATTTACGGTACATGCAACTTTGCTGGCTAACTGATGGGATTTTTCCCTCCTTTTGTTTTACTTATCCAGCACTTATTGAGTGCTTACACCATGCCTGGCAGTGGGTAGGTGCTGAGCAATCAGACCCATTTGAGGCAAGAGACAGATGGGCCCAAACTGAGCCACTGGAGTTTGTCCCCAGTGGGCAGATACTCCAAGATGAAGACTATATAAGAATGAGAGAGGAGCTGAGCCCTGCCCAGTAAAAGATCAGGAGGGTCTCCTTGACCATTCTTGGGTCAAGACCACTCTCGAGGTCAAGGAGATCTTCCTGACTACACATGCTAAAAGGCTCCTTGGAGGTCAAAAGGGAGGGGGCACCACCCCATAGTAAGTGATGTCAACCTACCCATAGGCCTCTTCACTAGAATCCTTCTTGGCTAAAGATGCATGCACACACAGGCAAGGACCCTGAACTAAACCAAATACAGACTCAGAACTAGGCCAAGCAAGATGACTGGCTGAGGAAGAAATGCCCCCATCAGTTCCGTCCAGTTCAGTCTCTCAGTCATGTCCGACTCTATGCAACCCCATGGACTGCAGCACACCAGGCTTCCCTGTCCATCACCAGCCTCTGGAGCTGGCTCAAACTCATGTCCACTGAGTTGGTGATGCCATTCAACCATCTTAACCTCTGTTGTCCCCTTCTCCTCCTGCCTTCAATCTTTCCCAGCATCAGGGTCTTTTCCAAAGAGTCAGTTCTTCCCATCAGGTGGCCAAAGTATTGGAGTTCCAGCTTCAGCATCAATCCTCCCAGTGAACATTCAGGACTGATTTCCTTAAGGACTGACTGGCTGGATCTCCTTGCAGTCCAAGGAACTCTCAAGCGTTTTCTCCAACACCACAGTTCAAAAGCATCAATTCTTCAGCTCTCAGCTTCTTTATAGTCCTACTCTCACATCCATACACGACTACTGGAAAAACCATAGCTTTGACTAGATGGACCTTTGTCGGCAAAGTAATGTCTCTGCTTTTTAATATGCTGTCTAGGTTCGTCATAGCTTTTCTTCCAAGGAACAAGCATCTTTTAATTTCATTTGCAGTGATTTTGGAGCCCAAATGCCCCATCAGTTAAGTTCCTATGCCCAGTATGTTTCAGTTCCAAATGCTCCATAAAAGTGATTAAAACCACCACAAGGGTGCAAGGCTCTCTGAGCCCACCTGGTCCTCTATCTACATGTACCCTTCTTCCTCCTTAAACTGCCATAAATGCCTTCCTTATGAAACTTGGGTAAGTAAAGCACAGGCTATTGCCATTCTTCATTGGAGCCCATGGGTGCCCTGCCCAGGGACCTCCTCACCCCTCCTCCCTCCACCTCTGAGTCCTGGACGCTGGCATCTCACAGCCCTTTGGAAAGAACACTTGTTTCACTACTTTCTGTGTCTTTGTAAGAATTCATTTCCACAAAGTCGAAGGGCCAGGGTCTTGTCACTGGCCACTGGGTCTCGTGGCCAGGATTCAGCATTGTCATTGCCACGGCCTGACTTCAGTCTCTGTCTGGAAACTGAAATCCTGCTTCAAGTCGAGGCCACCTGAGATCACCTTGAGGAGTTCACATTAGGAGAGAAGACAAAATAATGACTACTTTTATGAGGTAAATGCTTAGAAAGCACTAAAACATAGCTCTTTCCAAAGGGGAATTGTCCAGGCAAAAACTACTTGAGTAGGGGAGTGGGTTGCCCTTTCCTTCTCCAGGGCATCTTCCCAACCCACTAAGCCACGTGTTGCTAATGCCACTCAACCAAGGAGTGAGCTAGTAAGAGAAGATGCCCTGTTTCTAGTTAAACGTGCTATGTGCTCAAAACTCAAGCCAACAGCAAGGATGTTTTCTGAAATCTGACTCACCCTGGGCATCTTGGGTCCAGAGAATAAGGAGCAGGGTAGAAACATCCCAGTCTTGAATCTCATTTCATCCAAAAGTTTTCTTGGAGTCTAAAATGACCTCTTTTCCCACAAGCAGCACCCTTTTAACATTCCTGTTTCCGTTTGAAGCCACTTCTCTTCTGACCGACACAGTTGGGTCTCACCACCTTTTGCTCATGCTCAGATCTGCTTGGCTGGAATTTTCAGATGATTGTTTACTTGGCTGGAAAATGAAACTTACAAGCCTCCCTCAGTGGAATTTTGTCTTGACACAGATCCAGGTAGAGGAAACAACACCCCTCTGTGATAAGAAGGAAAGCTGCTGTGGGCAGCAGTTACAACAGGGACCACTCATGAAATGCCAGTTCAGTGAAGTGTTGATGGGGGCTTCTCTCCCCTCTCGTGATTTTCTTCATTTGTTTTACAGGTCTTGGGTCTTTACTTATCGCTGTAGCATAGGCTGGCTCCCTGAACCATGTGAATTACTGCCCCCTGAGAAGTGCCACTCCAGCACTCTTGCCTGGAAAATCCCACGGACGGAGGAGCCTGGTGGGCTGCAGTCCATGGGGTCGCTGAGGGTCGGACGCGACTGAGGGATTTCACTTTCACTTTTCACTTCCATGCATTGGAGAAGGCAATGGCACCCCACTCCAGTACTCTTTCCTGGAGAATCCCATGGACAGAGGAGCCTGGTGGGCTGCCATCTATGGGGTCGCACAGGGTCGGACATGACTGAAGTGACTTAGCAGCAGCAGCAGCAGCCCCAAGTCAGATCAGCAGATGGTAAGGATAAGCAGCCATGCAGAAATTGAAAATTTCCAGGTTAAGCTTAAAGATGTGCAGAGAAAAAAGGCATCTTTTACGAATTAGTTTATAAATTCTAGTTTCTCATATTTTTCCCTTTCATTGTCCTGTCTCAAAGTATAACGTATATGTTAATTTGGAGAAGGAACTGGCAACCCTCTCCAGTATGCTTGCCTGGGAAATCCCGTAGACGGAGGAGCCTGGTGGGCAGTCCATGGACTCACAAGAGTCAGACGTGACCTACCAACTAATCCACCACCACAGATATTAAGTACATGTCTGTGTCTCTGAAATCTGTACGTTATTTCCATGGTTTCAATTATTGTCTTCTTAGGTAATAACAAAAGTAGATGAATAATCCTACTTCTAGTTGATGTTGGAAAGAATGATTTTTCTCCAGGGTCCTCTTTTAAATTATGCTTATGTGACTTGGTATTTAAATAAAAGTATATCAGTGATAGCAAAGCACAGAGCTGCCACCGCACAGGACGTCAGCTCACCCCAGCAGGTGTGCTGCACACAATGTGTGTGACCATATGCCGCAGTCTTGGTAACATCCCATCGCTGTGGTGGAATGACAAAGACAGACTTTGTCACTGATAATTAGGGGTACACAGTGTGAGCACTGGGGTCCAGCTTCCTGGATTAGCTCAGAGTAAATGATTTAACCTCTCTGGGTCTCATTTTCCTCCTCTGGGAAATGCAGACAATAAGAGTACCTACCTGCTAGGGCTGCAGTCATAATTAAGTGTGAGGATGCCTATAAAGTGCCCAGGGCAGGGTCTGGCACATAGACCTCTCAGTCTAATGTTTGCTGAAATATACCAACAAGTGTACACTTACCTGAACTACCTCATTAATGCATGCTGCACACTCAGTTGTTCAGTCATTCTGACTTTTTGTGGCCCCGCAGACTGTAGCCTGCCAGACTCCTTTGTCCATGGGATTCTCCAGGCAAGAATACTGGAGTGGGTTGCCATTTCCTCTTCCAGGGGATCTTTCCGACCCAGGGATCAAACCCACATTCCCTGAATTGGCAGGCAGGTTCTTTACTGAGCCACCAGGGAAGCCCCCATGAGACTCTACACACATACTGATTAGCACAGTGCTCACACAAAGACACATGATTCCTGGGACAAGGATAGTCATATTATTCATAAATTACCACCTTTTTTTACATAAAAATATTGTATCTAAATTAGGCTGGGATTAACATATATACACTGCTATGTTAAAAAAAAAAAAATAGATAACCAGCAAGTACCTATTGTATAGCACAGGGAACTATCTATAAGGGAAAATAATCCAAAGCAGAATGTGTGTGTGTGTGTGTGTGTGTGTGTGTGTGTGTGTGTGTGTGTGTGAGAGAGTGAGAGAGAGAGAGAGAGAGAGAGAGTCTGTGTGTCTAACTGAATCACTATGCTGTCCACCCGAAACTTTCACGATACTGTAAATCCACTATGCCAAGTTGCTTCAGTCATGACTCTTTGTGACCACATGGACTGTAGCCTGCCTGACACCTCTGCACATGGGGATTCTCCTGGCAAGAATACTGGAGTGGGTTGCCATACCCTCCTCCAGGGTTACAGTTTATACATCAATTAAAATTTTTTGAAATAAACTGTGTTTTTCAAAATTTAAAAAAAAAAAAAAAAACTTGTGTTTTCCAAACAGGGGACCTCTCATTCATGTATTTAGTCAGCCAACATTTACTGAGCACATCCTGTGACCCAGGGACTTTTGCAGGGAATGGTTATATGAAAATGAAGGAGACCTTTATGGCCACCAGAATCTCATGGTCCCCTGGGAGAAAGCTACATAAAAGGCCATAAATGACCACAGACATGTCATTTATGTAGCTCTCTGGTAGCTCTCTGATATGCATGAGAAAACACGTGGTGTGGNATTTACTGAGCACATCCTGTGACCCAGGGACTTTTGCAGGGAATGGTTATATGAAAATGAAGGAGACCTTTATGGCCACCAGAATCTCATGGTCCCCTGGGAGAAAGCTACATAAAAGGCCATAAATGACCACAGACATGTCATTTATGTAGCTCTCTGGTAGCTCTCTGATATGCATGAGAAAACACGTGGTGTGGAGCTGTCAGTTCTGCCCCTCTCGGTTCAGCAAAGGCATCACCAAAGAACAGGGCTGGGACTTTAAAAAGGTGTTTGAGTTTAGTCTAATGGAGGGAAGGACCATGTACATCCCAGGAAGAATCACACATGTAAGAAACAGGGTCTGCTTCAGTGGTTCAAACTGTGATTCCTGAACCAGCACAAGCATCACCAGAGAATTTGTTACAAATGTAAAATCTTGGGAACAGCCCCCGAAACTCTGAGGACTGGACTCAGCAATCTGTCTCTTAACAAGCCCTGAGCTGATTTCCTGCACAGTCAACTCAGAACCACTGTTACAGTCAGCTGATGGTATCAAGGGAAGAAGAAAATGTATTAGCCAAATATTTGTATTTTACATAGTACAGAGCTATCTGGATATAAATTTGTCATCAAACAAAAGATGGAAGCAGGCTACATGATTACCTGTGTTATTCAAAGGGATACGGTACACAGCCAGAGAAAACAAATATAAAGAATAAAAGTAGAAAAGCAATAACCATTACTATTTTATGCTAAATTTCCCAATAAACTTCCCAGTATTCAAATATAGATGCGCAGTCACCTGCGAAGAGTAACTGCCTGCAGGATGAACCGGCAGTTGTTAAACACACAGTTTTGCCAATACTAAGACCTGAGAGGGATTTCTTCATCACACTTCATTCATGAGACACTTTTTGCAGAGGTGGATGACATCCTGACAGTAAAAACCACACAAGTATAAACATCAGCATCTNCTTTAAATAAGAGGGTTTATGTTTTAGTCCCTGTTGGCCACTAACTAGTTGGTGATCACTAACTAGTGATACAGCTTAGAACCATCATTTCAGCTCTCCAAAGTCTCTTTCTTCTACTATAAAGTGAGGCACTTGGTTGAGAAGGCCTAGGATCTCAGTCCACATCTTCAGATGCCTCAGTTACAAATGCAAAGCATTAATTAGAGCCATTTCCAAGAGTTGTAAAGGCCTGGAGCTACCATTTATTAAATGCTTGAAGTAGATGCTTTTCCAATGATATCTAATTTGCTCTCTGAAACTCTATGAAGTATTTTACGGTTAAAGGAACTGCGATTTAGTAAATTAGATTAAGTCACTTGCCCAAGGACACACAGCTAGTATGTGGCATCATGGAGGGTCTAACCTGATTCATTTACCTTCAAAACTGGATTTCTCCACTAATCATGGCTGATCGCTGCCCAGACCAAATATAACACAGAGGGAAGAAGCAGCATACACCCTCTGCCTGTTATGTACCAGAAATCATAGAGTATCCATTTAGTACCCAAAACACCTTTGTAAAATTAGTATTAATATTACTATTTTCTCCAGTTTTATGGATGACCAAACTGAGGCACAAAAGATGAAACTCTGTCTTCAAGAACTCATGGGTAGTAATTGAGACAGCTAAGACTTGACTGCAGATCTGTCTGAGTCTATAAAGTGCTTCAGAAATAGAAACAAATGCATTTTTCTCATTGTAATATTTGTCCTATTCTGCAGCAAAGGTATGCATTCACCTGCCCTCCTCTGTTTGCACATGGTTAAGAATGCATGTCCGTGAAATGTGACCCATCTCAGATGAATGGCTGAAATGTTCCTAATTTGATTCCAGTCTGAACACAGGTTGATATTCACCAGTAATAGAATTCTAAATACTAAAAAGTTCTATTTCTCTCTATATTGAATTACCACTTAGAAATTGTTTAACTTCGGTCATTGCCATGATTATATAGAAAATGAGAGGTCTGTAGGTGTCTAGCCTCCGTCTGGCATTGACTTAGAAAGAAAATACTGTAGCTTGAAATTATTGCAAGTTCCAGTTAATATAGTCAGTTGCTTAGATGTGCTGCCTCACAAGCTGTCTGTGGTTGATTTAAAAAAGACTCCCTTTTTTCCCCCAATATTGTTATTTTTAAATGTCAAGAATCAGATGTCTGCTGTTTAGAACAATTGTACGGCTGCCAGTGACTGTCTGTATCAGAATTTGGAGCAGGGACATGGATCTGAAGACATTAAAACTGTTTAATTCTCAGTTGAGATGTGGTTGGCTTTTGTACATTTGGAATAGAGCATTTATGGCACATCTCAGGGTAAGTGCTAATCGTTAAGGAAGGGGGTCAGAGGAGGAGAGGGAGTTTTGGTTGTTGATTTGTTTTTGCTTTAAGAAAACAGAATTCTTGATTCTGTAAATGCCTCTTTATGTAAAACGTTGCATGTTGAATGACTGGCATAATAAGCTATTCAGGAGAGCAAGATTTTAGATTTCCAACTGTTAGCCTAAAAAAAAAAAAAACCCTTCAAATTGTGTATTTTTGCATTCATCCAGCAGCAGAAACAGGAAAAAGGAAACAAAACGCTCTCCGGTAAAAGTAGAGAGAGAGACACACAGGGGGAGAGAGAGAGGGGGAGAGAAAGCACACGAGACAGACAAGAAAGCCAGCACGCTCAGAGATGAAATTTTAGGAGAGCAAAATGATCGACCTTTTTAAGGCTGAGTGGGTTTCTTCAGTTTGTGTGCAAGTTTCAAGAAATGGCAGGATTGACCAGGTTTGACTACAACTCTTTTATTACTATGTATTTGGTGATAGTGTGTTGGTGGCTTAAGTGGCTTTTTTCTTTTTTTGGTGGTGGTGGTGGGGAGTAGTTTCTGTTGTTATTTTATTTGTTCTCTAAACAATGGCTAGTCCAACTAAAAGGGCTAAGTATGGATGTGTGTACAGATGGTAAGAAAGCAGGTAGAGACATCAGATACCCACACATCTGTGTCTCCAGGAGGCTTCATAAAACCTTTAATTGACAGATGATCGCAGGTGCTAGGTGCCATGAGAGGATGTTGTGTGTCTAGTGGTTGAAATGTGATCTGTGGTTTTCTTTGACAAGAATGGTGAATGCTTAACTGTTCCTTTGCAAAATTAAAATTTCTGGATGGTTGGGGGTTTTGTGGATTTTCTTGTGACTTTTTTCCCCTGTTGGTTAAATAAGACTCCACAAAAGATCACTGAAGAGTCATTCATAACAGACATGAACCCAGGACTATTTTTTTCAATGCAGGTACAACTATTTTTCAAAATGCTATTCAAGATTATGTCAGTCTCTGCCCAGTGGGGTTTTCTTTCCCTTCTGAGGTTTTCCATCCTCTTGTTTTAGAACAATTTAAATTATGTGAAGTCAGTTTTTAAAAACTACTTTACATGAAATGTGTGACTGTGCTGAGCAATTCTACTAGTGACTTAGGTTACTGCAATGTTTTCTTGCTGGCTTAAAACAAAATGAACCAGATTGATGATTTTCTTTATTTTCAATTTAAATTGCCTCAATAATCCAGCAAAAAAAGGGGGAGGGTTCAAGATTCTTGAATGTATTTCCTATTTGGCTTGTACAGTCTTCTCCCTATTTTTCCCGAGTCTTAGTAGAGTTGTCCCTGTTTCTTGATGTAATAGAAAAATGAGGTTACTTCTGCCTGATCTGAACTTTGCACGTAGAATCAGTGGTAGTCGTTTCTCTGATTCTCTATAATTCTCGATGTTGCCCACATCCCAGTATTGGGGGTGGGGGTGTGGACAATTGACAAAACACTGTGAGAAGGCAGAGGTTCAGAGTCAGTGGTGGTAAGAGAAAGATCGAAAAGAAACAGGAAATCCTTCTTGAAAGTTGCTAAACTTTACTATTCTTGGTCTGCAATTTGCATTATTCTAAAGACATTTTCAGCAGCACCAAAAGTCCTTAGTTAGCCACAGTCAAAGGTCTCCCCACACAGGCTTTCACATCCCTCAGAATCCAGTCTACTCATGGAAGGTCTAGCATTGGTTAGCAGGGTAAAAGACAACAATTAGCCTGGATCTTCTCCTCCTTCTCCTTAGAACACAGTTTGATCGGCTGCAAATTAAATTCAGGAGCCACGGTAAACATTTACCATTCAGTAAAGAAAGACTCATCCATAATCTTTGGTCCATTTGAGATCATGCCTTTACACAACCTAACACAAACAATGACTTACGAACACATCTTTCTTTTTTTTTTTTTGCTTGAGGTGTTATTTTGTTGTGTTGTCATTTAGTTGTGTCTCTTTTGTGACCCCATAGACTGTAGCCCCCCAGGCTCCTCTTTCCATGCGTTTTCCCAGACAAGAATACTGGAGTGGGTTGCCACTTCCTTCTCCAGGGGATTTTCCCAACCTAGGGATTGAACCCAGGTCTCCTGAATTGACAGGAGGATTCTTTACCCCTGAGGTACCAGGGAAGCCCCTGAGGTATTACAGGAGCCACTAAAAATATATGCAGCATTGCCAGGCTGGCTGTGACTCGGTGACTAGATTAGGGTTTTTGCCACTTTGGTTTTAGGCTCAAAAAACAACCACCTCTGTGTTGTAGATTACTATGCTCACTGATGTGAGCTGAACCGTGGAGAAACTCCAGCTTTATTGTTCTAAACAGTTGAAATCAGAAACTTTATGTGGTTCAAACTACAACACCTCTGAACAGTCAGATTATTTTTTTCTGTCACTTGCCAGGATAGCTTCATAGAGAAATAAACCTTGGCCTTTTCAGGTCAAATCAGGTTACTATTACTGTGATGCAGTAGAATTTATATGACCTTACCATGATTATGTTACTCATTTGAAATTTTGAACCCGTAACTTTTCCTGTTGGATAAAAATAACATGCATGTCAGACTTCACATCAAGGGTTCATTTATCTGCTTCTCAAACCATCTTGCCTCCTCCCCCACCTGCAGGCTGTGTTCCTATTAACTGCCATTTGGAACACATTAGGACATAGGAAAAGTCATGTTACTCTATTTGTATAAGTGCATATTAATAAACTCTTAGACCGAAACCATGGTAAGGGAGTGCTTTGATTTTTTTTTCAGTAAATGATTTATTCTTCTTCAGCTGAGTCCAGTTTGCAGCTAAAAGGTAAAGATAAAGAGCTAAGTACTGTTTACTGTCCCACAAACAGTGTAAGAGGGTTCCCTTTTCTGCACGCTCTCTCCGACATTTATCGTTTGTAGCTTTTTGGTGATGGCCATTCTGACCTGTGTGAGGTGATACTTCATTGTAGCATTTCTCGAATAATTAGTGGTGTTGCGCATCACCCAGTATCACCCATTGGATGGCATCGCCCAGTCAAGGGACATGAGTTTTAGCAAACTCCAGGAGAAACTGAAGGACAGGGAAGCCTGGCGTGCTGCAGTCCATGGGGTCACAAAGAGTCAGACATGACTTAGGGACTGAACAACAACGATGGAAACCTACTGTAAAGCACAGAGAACTCGTGGTGACCTCAATGGGAAGGAACTCCAAAACAGAGAGGATATAGGTATACACATAGCTGGTTCACTTTGCTGTACACCAGAAACTAACACAACATTGTAAGGCAACTATACTCCTATAAAAGAAAAACAGCGTCATGTGGGAAACGAAGCATTGGTCTATATTCGGTTCAGGATACAGGATGCTTGGGACTGGTGCACGGGGATGATCCAGAGAGTTGATGTGGAGTGGGGGGGGGGGGGCAGTTTCAAGATTGGGAACTCATGTACACCTGAGATGAAAAAATTAAAATTAAAATTAAAAAAAAAAAAAGAAAAACAGCGAATTACTTTTAAACAATTAGCAAAGGAAAAGGAGGGATCAGAGTGTAAGGAGACACTCATCAGCTCACTCCCTCATTGACCACGGCCAATTTCTTATTTATACTGTTTTTTAACACTTTGATTTCTTGGAGGACACTGACGTGACCAAGGAAAGACCTCTTCTGATGCGCTGATCTTTTACATTTAAGAATATATACAACTATCTTTTTAAAATTTTTTTTTTACTATTTGTTAGTATTTAGAAAAATGCCCTGCCTTGTTTCCACTTCTAAAATAAAGCAACTTCTAATTACATTCACAAAATGAGTTTTCTAGATAAGCATATCTTTTCTTTTATGTACCTTAAAGTCACTCTTCTCTATCCACTGAAGCTTATACTCTTTGTTCTCCCAGAATTTGGAAACTTCCTACAGAATTCAGGCTGGGACTGTCACAGAGCCATCCAGGAAGTAGAGCTATGTGCAGTCTAGGGTTACTATACGTTGTAAGCGTATGTCTAGGTCCATATAGACACCTTATATCTGCACAGGCATTCCTGTAGCCATGCTTCTGAAGCATGCACTCTCATGCATATACTTCCTTCCATCTCTGATTCATGACATAAGATCCGTTTCAAGTGTACCATTTCACAAAAGCAGAATGACTCTAAAGTGGGGAAACAAACTTTTCATACACCCCACTAGAAAACTCCTTACCTCCCTTTTACAGGGAGTACATTAAATCTCAGACCAGCAGTATAAACAAGTCCGAGGTGTCCTGCTTCCCTGGGATAAGGATAAATACCTTTCATACAGAGAGTCATCCAGTAACAATGAAAGGAAATGACTTGTGTTCCTCTCGTGTTTTTTTAATCCACTGTTAATTACATACTTTCAGGATTGTCTGACTCCTCCCTGATTTTACTCTCCAGGTCCCTAAAATATGAAGGTGTGCAATGAGCGACCCAAGAAGATTTTATTTATTTATTTATTTTCCAGAAAAAATGACAGTTTTACAATAGCATCCCCAAATCTCCTCACTGGAAGGCCATCTGGTATTCCTTCTCATTCACAAAATCCTCCCTGGAAGGTGGGCATAGCATCTTTCTACCTCCCTATTTCTCACCTAATAATCCCCTTATGGAAGAATTATTTGCAATTACTTAGTCCAACCCACTCCTTATAAAAGTGGGGAAAATAAACCCTAAGGAGATGCCTAGACTAACACTTACGAGTCACCTCATGAACAGCAGGCTGAGCCTAGCAGACTCACTGCCCTGCTGCTGGCCATTAAGTCTTTCACATCCACGTAAACCTTTAAGGCGTGTTTCAGAGGCCAGCTTAGCCTTTCTTACTCCATCCATTTAAGGCAGTGAGGTCAAGGCACAAAGGGGCAAAGACCTAATCTGAAAGTTAGATTTGAAGCACGGCTGTTTCTTAAAAAGTTCACAAGTGATAAAGACAGTTGTGAACTAAATCATTACCTGCAGTCTGTAACTCTGTGGTTACACATGGCAGGGTAGGATTTTTAATATCTAAATAAAAGAAATGGGTGTTTTTCTTCCTGTGAGCCCTGTCCATCTCTCCTGCATCCCAATGGTTTTATTAGGAGGAAATCCTGTACCAACAAAGCACAAAGGGAACAGCATTACACTCAGAGCCCTGGGACTGGGTTGTAAGGGCAACACACTTCTCTCTGGCATCGCCCCCTGTCTTGGCGGCCAGTCCTCTTACCTCTCACCTCACTTTCCTAGAATAAAGACCGTAAGCATAGCTGAAATTGTATTTTCCAAAGTAATGCACGTGTGTGTGTGTGTAATATGTGACACATAGCAGAGAATATATTGGACAACGGGGCCAAGTATATTAAATCAGAGTAACTCTAGAAAATGTCAAAGAAGTGGTGCATAGGAGACATCAGAGGCTACAGGCTGATCTCTTGGTCCTTGCTTTTGATAGTCAAAAGTGAGCCGATGGAAAGAAGATCTAGCTCTGAAGTTGGAAATGCTGTGTGGAGCATTACCTAGTGGCATCCATATAGTAAACGGTAGCACAATGATGCCATATTTGCCTGCATGTGCAGAGTCACAGACATGTGTGGCCACTTACTCTGTCATTGAATATTTAGGGCAACTGTTCCTTAAGTTTGTGTGCACAAGCATCACCTTGAGGATGTCTATAAAATGAGGATTTGTGGCATCGATCCAAGAGATTCTGCTTCTGTAAATCTGAGAAGAATCCAGGGCAGAGATCCGTCTAAGAACCACCCTTCTACCCGATGCTCTAAGAACTAGCAGACTAGATTCATCTTTGTATTTACTGAAGGGGGCAGTAGAGTCTAACAAATGGAAACACTGACTTCAGTGTTGCCACGGGCTTCCCACAGGACTCTGGGCTCCCTCTACTTAGCACCTCCATTTTTAGATCTGCAAAATGGGCATAATGATGACTATTGTGTTTGCTGAGGTCGTAGAAAAATATTTCATCTTTGAGGAAAAAGTAAAAAACACAGTGTGAAATGTTTTGAGTTTTCAAATCCTTAGCTGTTAACGCCCTTCACTGCTTTTTCACCTGTTTCATGTACTTTTTCTTCTACATGTTGCTTGACTGAACTTTCATTAAACCAAGGTTAGCATGAACATATCTGATTCTGTGGGGAAGAAAAGCAGTTTCCCAAAGTCGGATGACAAGTCCATTACTGGGTAGACTTAAGGCGTCCTGCCCCAAATGCCAGCTAAACACAAAGCTTTTGTTTGCAGATGAAAAGATCGCAAAGGGTACATCTTCTGACAGCTCAGCTTCTGTCAGTCAGGTTTTCCCATGGCTCCATGTTTGCTGATAGAACACAATTTTTCTGTTGTTCTATCTCCTCAAGCTTTCGTGTATGTTTAAACAAAACCTACTTTTGTTTTCAGATCTTAAGTCTGTCAAGACTCTGCTGCCTCACTACAGGCAGCTTTGGCTAGTCCACAGGCCAAGTTTACTTAACAGAAACAAAGGATGAGATGGTTGGATGATATCACCAAGTCGATGGACCTGAGTTTGAGCAAACTCTGGGAGACAGTGCAGGACAGGGAAGCCTGGCGTGCTACAGTCCGGAGTTGTACATTACTTAACAACAACAGCTCTGGGNCCCACTAGAAAACTCCTTACCTCCCTTTTACAGGGAGTACATTAAATCTCAGACCAGCAGTATAAACAAGTCCGAGGTGTCCTGCTTCCCTGGGATAAGGATAAATACCTTTCATACAGAGAGTCATCCAGTAACAATGAAAGGAAATGACTTGTGTTCCTCTCGTGTTTTTTAATCCACTGTTAATTACATACTTTCAGGATTGTCTGACTCCTCCCTGATTTTGCTCTCCAGGTCCCTAAAATATGAAGGTGTGCAATGAGCGACCCAAGAAGATTTTATTTATTTATTTATTTTCCAGAAAAAATGACAGTTTTACAATAGCATCCCCAAATCTCCTCACTGGAAGGCCATCTGGTATTCCTTCTCATTCACAAAATCCTCCCTGGAAGGTGGGCATAGCATCTTTCTACCTCCCTATTTCTCACCTAATAATCCCCTTATGGAAGAATTATTTGCAATTACTTAGTCCAACCCACTCCTTCTAAAAGTGGGGAAAATAAACCCTAAGGAGATGCCTAGACTAACACTTACGAGTCACCTCATGAACAGCAGGCTGAGCCTAGCAGACTCACTGCCCTGCTGCTGGCCATTAAGTCTTTCACATCCACGTAAACCTTTAAGGCGTGTTTCAGAGGCCAGCTTAGCCTTTCTTACTCCATCCATTTAAGGCAGTGAGGTCAAGGCACAAAGGGGCAAAGACCTAATCTGAAAGTTAGATTTGAAGCACGGCTGTTTCTTAAAAAGTTCACAAGTGATAAAGACAGTTGTGAACTAAATCATTACCTGCAGTCTGTAACTCTGTGGTTACACATGGCAGGGTAGGATTTTTAATATCTAAATAAAAGAAATGGGTGTTTTTCTTCCTGTGAGCCCTGTCCATCTCTCCTGCATCCCAATGGTTTTATTAGGAGGAAATCCTGTACCAACAAAGCACAAAGGGAACAGCATTACACTCAGAGCCCCGGGACTGGGTTGTAAGGGCAACACACTTCTCTCTGGCATCGCCCCCTGTCTTGGCGGCCAGTCCTCTTACCTCTCACCTCACTTTCCTAGAATAAAGACCGTAAGCATAGCTGAAATTGTATTTTCCAAAGTAATGCACGTGTGTGTGTGTGTAATATGTGACACATAGCAGAGAATATATTGGACAACGGGGCCAAGTATATTAAATCAGAGTAACTCTAGAAAATGTCAAAGAAGTGGTGCATAGGAGACATCAGAGGCTACAGGCTGATCTCTTGGTCCTTGCTTTTGATAGTCAAAAGTGAGCTGATGGAAAGAAGATCTACCTCTGAAGTTTGAAATGCTGTGTGGAGCATTACCTAGTGGCATCCATATAGTAAACGGTAGCACAATGATGCCAAATTTGCCTGCATGTGCAGAGTCATAGACATGTGTGGCCACTTACTCTGTCATTGAATATTTAGGGCAACTGTTCCTTAAGTTTGTGTGCACAAGCATCACCTTGAGGATGTCTATAAAATGAGGATTTGTGGCATCAATCCAAGAGATTCTGATTCTGTAAATCTGAGAAGAATCCAGGGCAGAGATCCGTCTAAGAACCACCCTTCTACCCGATGCTCTAAGAACTAGCAGACTAGATTCATCTTTGTATTTACTGAAGGGGGCAGTAGAGTCTAACAAATGGAAACACTGACTTCAGTGTTGCCACGGACTTCCCACAGGACTCTGGGCTCCCTCTACTTAGCACCTCCATTTTTAGATCTGCAAAATGGGCATAATGATGACTATTGTGTTTGCTGAGGTCGTAGAAAAATATTTCATCTTTGAGGAAAAAGTAAAAAACACAGTGTGAAATGTTTTGAGTTTTCAAATCCTTAGCTGTTAACGCCCTTCACTGCTTTTTCACCTGTTTCATGTACTTTTTCTTCTACATGTTGCTTGACTGAACTTTCATTAAACCAAGGTTAGCATGAACATATCTGATTCTGTGGGGAAGAAAAGCAGTTTCCCAAAGTCGGATGACAAGTCCATTACTGGGTAGACTTAAGGCGTCCTGCCCCAAATGCCAGCTAAACACAAAGCTTTTGTTTGCAGATGAAAAGATCGCAAAGGGTACATCTTCTGACAGCTCAGCTTCTGTCAGTCAGGTTTTCCCATGGCTCCATGTTTGCTGATAGAACACAATTTTTCTGTTGTTCTATCTCCTCAAGCTTTCGTGTATGTTTAAACAAAACCTACTTTTGTTTTCAGATCTTAAGTCTGTCAAGACCCTGCTGCCTCACTACAGGCAGCTTTGGCTAGTCCACAGGCCAAGTTTACTTAACAGAAACAAAGGATGAGATGGTTGGATGATATCACCAAGTCGATGGACCTGAGTTTGAGCAAACTCTGGGAGACAGTGCAGGACAGGGAAGCCTGGCGTGCTACAGTCCGGAGTTGTACATTACTTAACAACAACAGCTCTGGGGCCGGTCTAAAGGGGACTTTATCCACTCACCTTCTTTCTTGGTTCTCTGATGAGTGTTTCTACNTCACCAAGTCGATGGACCTGAGTTTGAGCAAACTCTGGGAGACAGTGCAGGACAGGGAAGCCTGGCGTGCTACAGTCCGGAGTTGTACATTACTTAACAACAACAGCTCTGGGGCCGGTCTAAAGGGGACTTTATCCACTCACCTTCTTTCTTGGTTCTCTGATGAGTGTTTCTACTAGAGCAGCTTCAATGAGTGGAGTTCGTCAACTGTTGCTGGCAGATGACAACAGGTCCTTGTCCATCACTGTTTTGACTCATGTCCAAAATCCCTGATCACTCCTCTCCATTCTTAGAAGCCAGCTCCATCACAGGCCACCTGCTGGCCCTNATCCACTCACCTTCTTTCTTGGTTCTCTGATGAGTGTTTCTACCAGAGCAGCTTCAATGAGTGGAGTTCGTCCACTGTTGCTGGCAGATGACAACAGGTCCTTGTCCATCACTGTTTTGACTCATGTCCAAAATCCCTGATCACTCCTCTCCATTCTTAGAAGCCAGCTCCATCACAGGCCACCTGCTGGCCCCATTAAAGTCCCTTAAAAGATCCCAAGGACTTGTAATCCTTAGATAATTCATCTTTTTTTCTCCCCTTCTCCTCCTCTCCTAACTAATACAAGTTCAGCTAGCTTTTCGGTAACTCAGGGGGTGTCAGTGCAAGTAACTGTCATTTGTTTGCAAATGAACTTGAGCTTTCTGAAAATTCTTCTCCCCATCACACTCCTCCAGGCTTCTCGGTGATTTGAGATCGTTTCCTGTGCTCCCACCTCTTGGAAGTATTTCATGGCACGTTGAGCAGACACTTTTAGTCAAAAATGCCTATAAATAGCTGATTTTCCCGCTTGCTTCCTTCTCTCTAAGGCTTTCATAAAGGAGGTGAAACAAATCCACCAGAAACAAGAACTCACTGTGAGGGCTGCGCAGTGACGTTTATGAAAAACCCGATCCGTAGGCTGACGATTGATCTGTAGGCTGACAACTGTCCTGTGGGTTGCTTCGCCATATTCGACTTACCTAATCACTGCCCAGAAAAAAAAACATTGTATTTCATGCCAGCAGATCTCATGAACTGAACAATCAATCAAAAACGGCTTATACAACCTTTCATTGTATTTTGACTTTCACGCTGCGTTGTTGTTTGTTTGTTTTTTAATCCCAAAGCCAACTGTTACTTCTTTTCCATTGGTAAATCCAGATCACCAATTCCTATAGCTATTACAGGATAGGAAATGTGAAACTACTTTGAATTTCTCCTCCAAACTGTCATTGTTCAGAGAGTATTTACCGTCTGGCCTGTCTTCTCAGTCCCCTATGCTACCCCAACAACACCCTTAAATCTCGCAGGATGATGTCATGCAACCTCCTGGAAGACTGCGCCCAGCTAGGCAGAACCATCGGAGAAGGCAATGGCAACCCACTCCAGTTCTCTTGCCTGGAAAATTCCATGGACGGAGGGGCCTGGTGGGCTGCAGTCCGTGGGGTCGCTAGGAGCTGGACCCTACTAAGCGACTTCACTTTGACTTTTCACTTTCATGCATTGGAGAAGGAAATGGCAACCCACTCCAGTGTTCTTGCCTGGAGAATCCCAGGGACGGGGGAGCCTGGTGGGCTGCCGTCTATGGGGTCGCACAGAGTCGGACACAACTAAAGCGACTTAGCAGCAGCAGCAGACAGGACCATAACAACAGCCTCCATTGACCTCACGGAAATGACCCTTAAACATCAGACACGTGATGCTAATTATACTCCTTCCCTTCCCCTACACCCTAGTGAGCAAAGGAGAATTGGGTTTAGCTGTTTTATAATATAATTTGCAATGGGAAATTGTCCCCAGACCATGCTTATAGGTGAGGAACCTGAGGCTCAGAGAGATTGACTAGCGTTCCCCAGTCTCCTCCTTTGTAGAGAGAGTGGGGTTTCCTCCTCACTTCCTTTTACTGCCCCCTCCCCGCCCCCATCAGGGTCCCTCAATCATGGAGCACAAGACAGTTGTTGGTCTTGGTGTTCTGTCTACTCAGGAAACTTTGCCACACATTGAGAGAGTGGCACTGACATACAAACCCCACCATGTGTGAGACAGACAGCTAGTGGAAAGCTGCTGTGTAGCATGGGGAGCCTAGCTCAGTGTCCCGCGATGACCTAGAGGGGTGCGATGGTGGAGGGGGATGGGGAGGTGGGGCCCGAGGGAAGCTCAAGAGGGAGGGGATACGTGTTTATACAGAGCTGACTCACACTGTTGTACAGTAGAAACTAACACAACGTTGTAAAGCAATTATTTGTCGTTGTTTAGTTGCTAAGTTGTGCCTGGCTCCTTGGCCACCCCTTGGACTGTAGCCCACCAGGATCCTCTGTCCTTGGGATTTCCCAGGCAAGAACAAAGGAGTGAGTTGCCATTTTCTTCTCCAAGGGATCTTCCCAACCCAGGGATCGAACCCATGTCTCCTGCATTTGCAGGAGGGATCTTTACCACTGAGCCACCGGGGAAGCCCAAAGCAATTATACTGCCTTGTTTTTTTTTTTTTTATTTATTAAAAAAAAAGAAAATTTATGCCACAAGCCCCACTCTCTGATTTTTCCATTCTAGGCACTGGGCCTAATGTGGTTATGGTTTAGTCTATTGCTAAGGTTTCTAGAAAGTGCATCTTGTTAGGGCTTTCCTCTTTATGAACTGAACATGCACAGTCAACACAAATATGAGAAAGAACTGCAAACAACAGTGACATTTTTAATCAGGGAGTTCTTTGTTCATATAAAGCAGAAAGTATAAAACCCAGAGCAGTCGCCACCCTGTATCCGTGGGTTCCACAAATGGAAAATATTAGAAAAATAATAAATTTCAGAAAGTTCCAAAATGGAAACTTGATTTTGCCAGCAACTATTTCCATAGCATTTCCATTGTATTTACATCCATTTGTGAAGCATTTACATTGTATGAGGTGTTGTAAGTAATCTAGAGATGATTTAAAGTACACGAAGATGTGCATAGTTTCCATGCAAATACCACACCATTTTATATAAGGGACTTGAGCATCCCTGGATACCAAGAGATGGCTGTAATACTCACGTTGAAACAAGACTTTGCTGTTGTTTAGTCTCAAAGTTGTGTCCGACTCTTTTGCAACCCCACGGTCTATAACCCGGCAGGTTCCTCTGTCCATGGGATTTTCCCAGGCAAGAATGCTGGAGTGGTTGCCGTTTCCTTCTCTGGGGGATCTTCCTGACCTAGGGATCAAATCTGTGTCTCCTGCACTGCGGGTGGATTCTTTACCTGGAAAGCAAGACTAGGAGAATTCAAACCTAAATCACCTCTCCTCCCACCCACTGCCCTGCATCCAAGTTTCCTTCAGGGGCAGGAGGGTTGGGGAGCTTCCAAAGCACAACTTGAAACCTGTTACCCATTCCTTTCCCTTTAAGCAGGCCTAAGCTAAGGACTTCCCAGGTGGCTCAGGAGTAGAGAATCTGCCTCCAGTGCAGGAGACCTGGGTTTGATCCCTGGGTTGGGAAGATCCCCTGGAGAAGGCAATGGCAACCCACTCCAGGATCCTTGCTTAGGAAATTCCATGGACAGAGGAGCCTGGTGGGCTACAGTCACTGTTTCAAGCTAAGGCAGAGTTTAATGATGCGGTTGAGGGAGGGGTAGAGACACAGGAATGAGAGGGACCACGATGGAGCAGAGGAGGGGAGTGTGTATCCACTCTAGATAGATCAGATATATCAGAAAACCCTGATAAAGTCCAAAAATGTTAGTAGTTAGCTGTCCCAAGCTTGGTAATGTAATTGGCAGCTCTCCCAGGCCCTGACTTTCCTGAAAACAAGTAGTGATTGGATGGTGGGTGCCAAGGGGTCCTGACTGGCTCACAGTATAAATGCACTTCTTGACTTGAA
This sequence comes from Neotragus moschatus, assembly GCA_006410615.1. Taxonomy (NCBI): domain Eukaryota; kingdom Metazoa; phylum Chordata; class Mammalia; order Artiodactyla; family Bovidae; genus Neotragus; species Neotragus moschatus. The sequence continues at coordinate 2,327,863 of SJYA01003091.1, read as the reverse complement.
CAGACAAGTTCACTTTCCTTCCTTTTCCTCAACTGTGACCCAGAGAGCGGGACTGACCTCTCTAAGAACAGGCACAAGCCTTTCAGTCCCAGCCAGCGCTCTGCCCAGACACAGACTGGACATTTCCTCATCTTCATCCCAGGCTCAAGGCACTTCCGTGGGATAATGAATGATGGCAAGGATCATAAGCTGATGATGAAGGAGGAGAGAAAAAGGGAGAAAAAGAAGGACTGACATATGCTGAGAAGGCTCAGTAGGCCTGTGCTTAACATATATTGTCCTTACTTCTAAAAGTTACTAGGGTAGCTCTTCATACCCCCATTTTATGCAAACTAGAGGTAATCAATTTGCCCAAGATTGTGTTGCTGATGAATGACAGAATGGAGATTTAAACCCTGGTCTGATTCCACTATCTGTTCACCTTCTCCTGCTCTGTGCTGCCTCTGCTTGGTATATTCCTCTGATCTTTTCCCGAAGAATTGTTTCTCAATGAGAATGTGATGACAATTTTTTAAATTGTTAAATTTAAATGTTAAATTTTTAAATGGTTAACTGATGAAAAAACAGATTGCACCTCTATGATTAGGTATAAAAATAAATCTAGTTTGGAAAGGGGTCATGTTAGAAAACAAGTAACATGTGAGGTTCATTTGCAACGTCAGATGTATAATGCATTTGGGATAGAATATTACTTCATGTAACTGGAAAATTATATATCAGCCGATGGAAAAAACCATCACTCAAGACCGTTGTGCTTTTTTTTTCAGTGAGAAACAATACTTTTTTTATCCCTTGAGACTGCCAACCTGACTGTAGTTATAGCATTGTTAAAACACTAAAAGTTTATGTCCCAGTTAGGACTGTCTGCCCATTTAATATCTTTTGATTGTATTAATTGAGGGATGTTTTCTTCTATAAAAATTAATGGCACTGAAATGATGAGGAAGGAAGCTAGGAATTCCCAAACCCAATTTCTCTCTAAGGCAGTGTGACTTTCTATTTTTGTCTTTTGGGGAGACCAGAAAGTTATCTCAAAGGCGTATTTTGAGCCAGAATTCTGCTGGGGACGTGAGCTCTACACATCCCAGATGGTTAACTAAATATTTGGGAAGTTCGCGAATTTTACTATTTGTTAAATTACCACAGGTCCAAAGGAAAAAAATGTCTCTTTAATGGTCAACCTTTAGAATGCTTGTTAATCATTTATATAACTAAATTAAGTGGGCCATTTGGCAGGGGGTACATATTAATATATCTGACAAATAGTACTATTAGGGAATATCAGCAGAGTTTAAACTAAATTCCTATAGCAGATAACAAAACAGGATGGTCAGGCTTCCGAACTCCATCAGGATAGAAAGTGCCATACTCAGTGATGAACACGGAAGTCACGGAGTCTTTAGGATCTTGCTTTCTAAACTCATTTTGGACTCTTCTTCATGTATGTGTGTCTCATCACAGAGAATTCATTGTTCTAGCAAGCCCTGATTTCATGTCCTCTCCCTTTATTTAAGCCCAGATGAAGTTCATTTAAATTTGTAGATACAGTCTTAATGTTTCAACAGCTCCTGCTTTCTCTTGATTCAATATTTTATCAAATGTCCCCATGCATAAGAAGAAAATGTTAAATTATTCATTTCACAGGGACATGTAAGTAAGAAGTGAAAGAATTCACTAATATTAAATCATGCCAGTTTAATCCTCACTGATATTTGCAAACATTATATGTCTTAGATTCAACCAGCCTTGATTTTGCCCAATTATCATAATCTACGGTCCCTTTTTGTAGTCTCGATTGTGAGCAGATCATGTTAAATGTTATATATTTAAATGTTAAACAATACAAGGGCAACTATTCTCAACATTTTTCATTCAACCAAGATTTATTTAGCAACTGTTTGACCCACACTGAGCTCTGGGAGAGGTGACTAGACTAAAGTGGGAAAGGGAAAGACGAGCATGGGAGAGGACCGAACAGATGGGGCGATGACCACCAGCTGGTGAGAAGAAGTAAACAGAGGCCGTGACTGAGTCTCTGGTTTACTAAGTGATATGGAATTTTTTTCAGAAATACTCAAGTTTCCCCCAAATGGAGGATACAGTCCAGCCTGGAGGCCAAACCCAAGCAATTTAACTGTCTGGGCAGCATCTCAGGACAAGCAATGGTGTAAGAATGAGGAAGAGCAGGGTCAGATGCCCCAGAAGGTGCATGGGAGGCCTCAGACCACAACCAGGCTGAGCCCAACATCCAGGCTTCCGGCCCCAGAGATGGTGGGGCTGCCTAGGCCCTGGAGAAGAAATCTGGACAGACAGCAAGTACCACTGGGGGAAGACAGCGAGTACCACTGGGGAAAGAACATCCTCACATTCACACATCGTCCTAAGCTCCAGCAGTCAGCCAGCAGGATGGAGTCACCTGGATTCTGTGGGTGGCAGCACCATACTGCAACCCCTCTGAGAGGCAGTTGAGGCTGCCCTGGGAGACGTAAAAGTCCACAGGCATGAGAAGAGCAGAGGAGGAGCAAGGCAGAAGATAACCCCGGGGATTATGAATGGCTTTATCACACCGAAACGCAAACACTGTATCCCCAGCTCATACACCTGAGGAAGCAGCTGTTAGACTGAAAAGATCTTTTTCCCAACAAAAGCATCAGACCCCAAGCAAGGTGAAAAGGGGCTTCTTGTTATTAAAAAATGTGTAACAAGAGGCTAGCTAAACATGTCAGGGAGAGAGCAAGGAAACTTCCCTATTAGGGAAATGAGGGCAGGCAGCCCCCAGGGTTTCTTTCAAATCAAGTAGTCTTGTTCTGTGCTGCTGTTCAATATGGTAGCCACCAGCCACATGTAGCTGTTTCAGTTTACAGTAATTGAAGTTAAATAAAAGGAAAAGTTCAGCCCCTCGGTCCCCGTAGCCACATTTCTAGTGCTCAGTCCTCTCGTGTGGCTGGTGTTTACCATATTGGACAACACAGATATAAACATGCCCAGCACTGCAGAAAGCTCTGTTGGACCACATGGTTCTACTTGTTTCTTGTCTATTTTAATACATTGAGTGCTACTAGATCTGGGCTTTGCCTGGAGGAGGCAACATCCTGTTGTGATGCCTCAGTGCTCAGAAGTGTCAGAACTTGCCGGGAATTTTCTGTGTGCCATGTGAGAGTGAGGGCTGCCTGGGGGAGCACCTGTTCCTCCACCTAGTCGTGACGTGGCATCAAATAACCCACTTTGCTACTCACATCTTCTAGTTCTTCCATGTTCTGATGGATGGGTGCCAGTGAGTTGTCACACCATTCTGGGTTGTGAAAAGAATCACTTGTTTAGGAAACAGGCAGTAATCTCATGGAGTAATAACCAGCATGGACTTTGTAATCTTCTGTTTTCAGGGAAATGGTGTCACCAAAAATATGCTGTCTGGCCACATTTATTTACTCACCAAACTGCAAAAGTTGTATTTTCTCACATGGTTCCCTAAAACCAAGTGTTCTTTGGCCAATGTTGAGGGCTGGAAAGAGATCTATTAAGTCCTGCCAGCCAAAAATTGTCGTTGTTGGCAAGCCAGTTGGAAAGTTTGCTTTCCAGAAAACCCCTTTATGGAAAAACTTACAGGGCAGGGCTCCATAATGCAGACCCTCAGAGGAAGAGGGTTTCCAGGCCCAGGGGCATCCCAGGAAGATTAGTTACAGCACCAGGACTGCCCAGAAGTAGAAGTGATGAGCCTGCACACCTAACTGACTCTGGAAGTGATCCTACCTAGAGAAGACCATTTGGTGGGCTGGAGAATGGGGTGGAGTTTGAGGAGAACTTAGATGCAGGAAGGCAGGGCACACCCATCCACCTAATTCAAGCACTCTTAGTCTGCGGCTGTGGACAGGCTGTGAAGGAATGGACTTTATGGGGTCGTGAACTCGTGAACTTAAAACATTAAGGAGGAGGGTGTTTGTGTTCACCCTGCTCTGGAGAAAAGTCCTTAGCTTTTAGCATGTCCCCGAAAGAGAATAAGGGCCACTAACAAATTTAAATTACAAATTTAAATATACGACTGAAGCGACTTAGCAGCAGCAGCAGCAGCCTTTAAATTAGGTAGATTTTTTTCTCCATACGGTCTGCAGTCGCACTCCTGGGTGCATATCCAGAGAAAAATATAATCTGAAAAGATGAATCCCTATGTTCTCTGCAGCACTCTTACAATAGCCAAGATATGGAAGCTGCCTAAATGTCCATTGACAGATGAATGCGTAAAGAAGATGTGGTACCTATGTACAATGAACTACTACTCAGCCATAAAAAAGAATGGAATAAGGCCGTTTGCAGCAATATTGATGGACCTAGAGATGATCATACTAAGTGAAGTAAGCCAGATAAAGATATGATACTGCTTATATGCAAACTCTAAAAGAAAAGGATACAAATGAACTTGTTTACCAAACAGAAATAGACCCACGGACACAGAAAACCAACTTATGGTTACCGGAAGTGGGGGAGGGATAAATTAGGAGTTTAGGATTAAAATATACACATTACAGTATATAAAATAGAAAACAAGGACCTACAGTAATATACTAAACATCTTATAATAACATACAATGTAGGAGAATGTTAAAAAATATATATATATGTAACTGAATCACTTTACATCTGAAACTAACCCAACACTGTAAATCAACTGTATTTCAACAAAACATTTTAAAACAGTAAGTAGCTTTTTCCTTAAAAACCTAAAACCGATGACTTTCCTTCTTCCTTATAACATCTCATTAGAAAAGCCTTTCAAGTTACAACCTTATAATTCTCTGAGGAATGTGTAGTTTTTAAAGAANACTAACCCAACACTGTAAATCAACTGTATTTCAACAAAACATTTTAAAACAGTAAGTAGCTTTTTCCTTAAAAACCTAAAACCGATGACTTTCCTTCTTCCTTATAACATCTCATTAGAAAAGCCTTTCAAGTTACAACCTTATAATTCTCTGAGGAATGTGTAGTTTTTAAAGAATTATCATTGTGGGTGCCCATTACCTGCAAGAGATAGTTCCTTGTTGGAACTTGGAGCGTCTACTACAAAGCAAAGTGTGTAATAGGATTTATCATGAAGAATTTTCCTGAGTGACCAAGTAACAAAAAGTGAGGATCTGCTGTGTTCAAGGGTCGAAGCTGAGAGGGAAAGGGAATTCAGAGATTTGTAAAACAGCTGCTACTTTCAGGGAGATTATAGTCTAGTGAAACACCGGGTGGTTAGAGAAATAGAATACAAGGAGAAGTAAGAAGCTGCATAAAGATACCTGAACAAAGAATATGAAGATTTATAGGAAGAAGAACTCCAACTTGAGGCTTAGGAAAGGGTAGACAGAGGAGAAGAAAGCTTTCCCCATTTGAAATGCTCTATCATTGAAGCTTTGGTACCACTTCTGTGAAAGCATACTGGCAGAGATTTCTCTTAGCTTTTTCCCATTTGTAATAATCACTCAGTAAATTAGCTTTGTATCTCCCATGCCTAAATTAGTGTCTAACAGACATCATTTAGGTGTGGAAGGATGGATAAAGGGATGGATGGATGGATGAATAGGTGGGCACGTAGATGGATGGATGGATGGACCGATGACGGGCCGAAGAGAAGCAAGACACAGAGAGAGAAAGGGTGGAGGAGAAAAAGGAAACAGTTCACGACATCAGCAGCCACCTCAGCTCAGAGTCTTACGGGAAAAGAGTTTAAAAATGTGGACATTTCTGTTGGTCACAAGTCTGGGCACAGCCTGGCTCAGCTGACAGGTGCACTCAAGGCTAAAAAAGGCTAAAAAAAGATACCCGCTGGGCTGCGTTCTTACCTGTAGGCTCTGCGGAAGATTCTGCTTCCAGACGAATTTAGGCAGATGGCAAAGTTCAATTCCTTGCAGCCGTACAACTGAGGTCCTTGATCTGCAAGCTGCTGCTGCTGCTAAGTCACTTCAGTCGTGTCCGACTTTGTGCGACCCCATAGACGGCAGCCCACCAGGCTCCCCTGTCCCTGGGATTCTCCAGGCAAGAACACTGGAGTGGCTTGCCATTTCCTTCTTCAGTGCATGAAAGAAGTCGCTCAGTCGTCTCTGACTCTTTCGCGACCCCATGGACTACAGCCTACCAGGCTCCTCCATCCATGGGATTCTCCAGGCAAGAGTACTAGAGTGGGGTGCCATTGCCTTCTTGATCTGCAAGCTAAGTCATATCAAATCTTTGATCATGCTTTGAATCTCTGCCACCCATCTCTCTGACTTTCTCTTCTGCTCTCAGCCAAGAGAAAAGAAAGCTATTTTTTAAATTTTATTTTATGATGATAACATAAACATAACATAAAGCTCTTCTTTTAAGGGCCTCATGAGATAACNTCTGCAAGCTAAGTCATATCAAATCTTTGATCATGCTTTGAATCTCTGCCACCCATCTCTCTGACTTTCTCTTCTGCTCTCAGCCAAGAGAAAAGAAAGCTATTTTTTAAACTTTATTTTATGATGATAACATAAACATAACATAAAGCTCTTCTTTTAAGGGCCTCATGAGATAACATTCAGTTCAGTTCAGTTCAGTCACTCAGTTGTGTCTGACTCTTTGTGACCCCATGAATTGCAGCACGCCAGGCCTCCCTGTCCATCACCAACTCCCAGAGTTCACTCAGACTCACGTCCATCGAGTCAGTAATGGCATCCAGCCATCTCATCCTCTGTCATCCCCTTCTCCTCCTGCCCCCAATCCCTCCCAGCATCAGGGTCTTTTCCAATGAGTCAACTCTTCGCATGAGGTAGCCAAAGTACTGGAGCTTCAGCTTTAGCATCATTCCTTCCAAAGAAATCCCAAGGCTGATGTCCTTCAGAATGGACTGGTTGGATCTCCTTGCAATCCAGGGGACTCTCAAGAGTCTTCTCCAACACCACAATTCAAAAGCATCAATTCTTTGGCACTCAGCCTTCTTCACAGTCCAACTCTCACATCCATACATGAGATAACATTGGGTCCATCCAAATTAGGGGTTTACTTGGTGGCTCAGTGGTAAAGAATGTGCCTGCCAATGCAGGAGACATGGGTTTGATCCCTGGGTCAGAAAGATACCCTGGAGAAGGCAATGGCAACCAGCTCNCTCCAACACCACAATTCAAAAGCATCAATTCTTTGGCACTCAGCCTTCTTCACAGTCCAACTCTCACATCCATACATGAGATAACATTGGGTCCATCCAAATTAGGGGTTTACTTGGTGGCTCAGTGGTAAAGAATGTGCCTGCCAATGCAGGAGACATGGGTTTGATCCCTGGGTCAGAAAGATACCCTGGAGAAGCCAATGGCAACCAGCTCCAGTATTCTTGCCTGGAAAATCTCACAGACAGAGGAGCTTGGCGGGCTATAGACCATGGGGTCACAAAAATTCAGACATAACTTAATGAGTAAACAACCACCACCACCACCAGATTAATCCAGCATAATCTAACTATTTTAAGATCACCAATTAGTAACTTTACTGATATCTGCAAAGTCCTTTTCGCCATGAAACAATGGATAAAGATCACCATAGCCGAAATTCTGCCTACCATAATAGTTAACAACAGAGGAATATGGAATACATAGTAAATGTACCTTTATTACATACTATACCTTTATTAACAACCATGCCATTGAAAGTTCATTTGTTCTTCTTCCAGGAAGAACAAATGCAACTTTGGGGCCAGAGAGCTGTGTTCAAACCCTGTGTTTTACTGCTTAAGCACCTTGGAGTGAGTTATTTAACCTCTCTCTGCCATGGTCTCCTCCTTTGTAATATGGAATTAGTAACAATCCTTATGTAGGCATCTAGAGAGGATTAGATGGATGAATGTCATGCAGAAGATGTAGAACAATGCTTGGAAAGGGACATTATGTGATGCCTCAAATGTTATGATGATGATGATGATGATGCCTGAAAACATGGTGGTACCCAGGTGAACCGAAGCAAAGCAACAGATTTAAGAGGCATTGCAGAAGTTACTGTTAGAAAACACAATTTCATTTAGTCAGGATTCTGATGAAATGAAATTCTACAGCATATGTACTCATTTCCTATTGCTAGAAGTTACCATGAATTTAGTGGTTTAAAACATAAATGTACTACCTTATACTTCTGGGGATCAGAAGTCTGAAAATGGGTCTCACTGAGCTAAAATCACAGTACCCACAGGGCTTCATCCCTTCTGGAGGCTCTAGGGGAGAATCCACTTTCTTGCCCATTTCCCAGCTTTGAGAAGGTCCCTGTTCTCCTTNAGAACAATGCTTGGAAAGGGACATTATGTGATGCCTCAAATGTTATTATTATGATGATGATGCCTGAAAACATGGTGGTACCCAGGTGAACCGAAACAAAGCAACAGATTTAAGAGGCATTGCAGAAGTTACTGTTAGAAAACACAATTTCATTTCGTCAGGATTCTGACGAAATGAAATTCTACAGCATATGTACTCGTTTCCTATTGCTAGAAGTTACCACGAATCTAGTGGTTTAAAACACAAATGTATTACCTTACAATTCTGGGGATCAGAAGTCTGAAAATAGGTCTCACTGAGTTCAAATCACAATATCCACAGGGCTTCATCCCTTCTGGAGGCGCTAGGGGAGAATCCACTTTCTTGCCCATTTCCCAGCTTTGAGAAGGTCCCTGTTCTCCTCGACTCTGGGCTCCTCATCTCATCTTCAAAGCTGGCAGTCACATGTCTGATCTCTGCTTCTGTGGTCACATCTTCTTTCCTGACTTTCCTGCTTCCCTCTTTCACCTACAGCATGCTGCGTGCTAAGTCACTTCAGTCAAGTCTGACTCTTTGCAACCCCATGGACGTTAGCCCTCCCAGTTCTTCTGTCCATGGGATTCTCCAGGCAAGAACACTGGAGTGGGCTGCCATTTCCTACTTCAGGGGATCTTCCTGACCCAGGGATCAGACTCGCATCTCTTCTGTCTCCTGCACTGGCAAGCAGGTTCTGTACCACTACAGCCACCTGGGAAGCCCTTATTATTCACACAATTTTACACTAAAATGCCAATTCTTATATCACCTGAAGATAATCCAATATCTGAAAATGTAAATATGTACATTTTACACACTTGCAATTAATATGCTTCATATATTTTTTACCTTTTGTTGTACATAATGTAATTTTTAGTTCAAACACTTGTGAGCACTAACTACATGTCAAGCAGTCTGTTAAAGGCTGGACATACTAAACTGAGGGACTTCCCTGGCAGTCCAGTGGTTAAGACTTCGCTTTTCAATGCAGCGGGTGTTGGTTCAATCCCTGGTCGAGAAGCTAGGATCTCACATGCCTCGTGGCCAAGAAAAACAACATAAAACAGAGGCAATATTGGAGCAAACTTGATAAAGACTTTAAAAATGGTCCACATTTAAAAAAAATCTTTAAAAAATTGAAAAACACAACTCCTGTCCTTAAGTATTTCTTACCATAGTGGAAGGGGGGAGGGATAAAGATGGTAAAAGTTTTTCTTTCTTTTTTTTTTTAATGTTTAACATGTATAGAATTGCCTAGACTTAGAGACTGAATGACTTGGTCATCAGGGAAGAGGAGTAGAAATGAAAACCAATTTATTGTTTGAAAAACTGGGTGCATGCCAGTTGATGCATGAGAGAAATGTAAGTTTGAATAAAGAATGTGAGTTAGTTCCATAATGTGCCTACAGAATATCCAGTTGAAGGTATCCCATTGCCAAGCCTTCACTTATCCAAATACTATTTAGGAGTGTATTACAATAACTCAGACAAGAGATGATTATGGTTCAGACTAGGTGAGAAGCAATAAAGATGGAAAGAAGAAAAGGCATGTTTCTAGTGTATCTTAAAGGTGTCAGGTTGGTCAAAAGTCCCCTGGTGAGGATGACAGAGAAGTGAAGGCAACTGAATTTGTGAGTCTGGAGTTTTGGAAGCTGTCAAGGCTGGAGAAAGGTTAGTTAGGAGCGATCACATAGAAGGTAGACAAAAGTTGGAGAGTGAATGAGATGACATTGGGGCATTAGTAAGTTAGAAGATAAGGCAGCACAGACCAGTTTCCTGGGCTACACAGACATTAAATAACAGACAGGTAGTGAGAAGGCAATAGTACCCCACTCCATACCCTTGCCTGGAAAATCCCATGGATGGAAGAGCCTGGTGGGCTGCAGTCCATGAGGTCACTAAGAGTCAGGCACGACTGAGCGACTTCACTTTCACTTTTCACTTTCATGCATTGGAGAAGGAAATGGCAACCCACTCCAGTGTTCTTGCCTGGAGAATCCCAGGGATGGGGGAGCCGGGTGGGCTGCCATCTATGGGGTCGCACAGAGCCGGACATGACTGAAGTGACTTAGCAGCAGCAGTGAAAGAAAACAATGCTAGAATGAAAGACAGCAAGATGGAAAAGAAATCAAAACAGCATAGAAGTAAAGGAAGAACAGATCTCAAAAAATAGGAAAAGTTGAGTGAGGTCACTACCAAAGAGGGGTTGAGTTGGACCCCTCAATAGACATGGAATGAAAAGTCTATCAATGAATCTGGCAATTAGGAAGTAACTATTAAATTTACCAGTAGTTTTATAACTGTCATAATGTATCCTTTTGTATACATTGTATCTATCTGCTTATCATTTTAATAAGTGCTTATTATTTTTCATGTCTATCCTTTTAATAAAAAGACTGTGGCTATTAAAGTGTGTTAACACACCATGGTTAGAATATTCATTTCTCAGGTATTTTCATTTGAATTTTTTTACATTTTTCACCATTATGAATAATGTCATACAAGTCTTTTTCAAGAAAATGTGCAAATTTTTTTTCTGGTTTGTATTCCCAAACATGATGCACCCTTCTTCAGTAGAAAAGAAAAAAAAAAAGACATTCAAATAAATCTTAGTATCTTCAAATAATTTAAATATTCTGATTTTAAATAATTATTCTGCAGAGACTTGTTTGCCATTTAGATCACAAACATTTAGACTATTGTCTAACGTGGAATGCACACTTCCAAATCCAGCGTTTGCTTAGTATATTACATCCTGAAGCCCTCTATTAATGCAGCATCATAGTGACTAATAACCTGTACAGGAATCTGTTTCCTTTTTCTACATTACAAACCATTTAACATCCATTAGTAATAGATTTCTTCACTTGGAAATGACTAAAGTAATTTCCCATCTATTAGCTATTTTTGTTGACCTCACTTCACTAGAGATCCTCAATCTAAGTTTTATTTTAGCAATCACAATTCTCTCATCTAATTAACAAAAAAATTGGGCCACTGCCTCAGTGGCCTGCATTCAACCCTATTTTGACTGGTGCTTTCCTAATAATATCTCACGCTCCTTTCCAGCCCTGTGCTTAGAATAGTAGTTTCTGTTCCATTGCCCCCATTTTGCTTTGTTTTTTACCCCACATTTCTTTTCTCTTTTCCTTTATTTACTTAGTAACCTACCCAAATCTTTCACTGTTACAAATACCTCAAGAAACATCCAGTTATTTATTCAATAGAAATTCCTGGGCTTGCTGGGCCAATGGGGATGCCACATGGTAAGATTCTTGCACATTACCACATGACCCCTAGAAAGGATTCCTGAACTTTCACTCTAGAAGCAGTTTCCATTCTTGACACCCTTTTTAGAAGATTCTTCTCTATTGTGACTCCAAGCCCACCTCTCTTTAATTTATATACAGAGCTGTGTGAAATAAATCAAATTCTTCTACAAGGCAGTCTCTCAGATGTTTGATGAAAACTGTTGTTTGTCCCTGAGTCTTCTTAGTTCTGTCTTCAAAAGACCTAGTTCCTTCAGCAATTCTCTGAGAACAGGACGTCAAGCCGCTCTAGCTGACAACAGACAAATTGTATTTTGTTCCAAGAAAAGCAGTGTATCTCTCTCTTAACTTTCGGTATTTCTGTGTGAGCAGTATTTCTGTTGAATTTGGACTTCATAGCATCCACTGAAAATCTTTGGATAGGAACACCTTCTTGCGATCAAGGTACCAACCTGTCTGACACTCAGATAAAATTTTTGAGCCATTCGTTCATAGGAAATCATTCTGGCATGTTTCTCTTACTTTGTATTGTGCACTTAGATGGTTTAACATAATGTGGAATATTATGTTTATTTTTATTAAATGTCATCTTATAAATACAAGTATGTCTTTCTAGCCAAGGGTCACTCTTTACTATTGTGCACTAGGGAACATCACTTATATGAGTAGTTATCTATTTTTTACCTTATATTTATAGCAAATGACAATAGAATCTTGAGGAAGGAACAGCTTCTTTCTAATTCACCCACCTAAAAGTGCCATTTGGACTACCGAAAAGAATGCTTCTGCTGTCAAAACTGGAGAAATATTAAATCTGAAATCCAATATTTTAAATATTTCCCAAGATGTATTATGTATTCAACAGTACGTAAACCAGGGACTTCCAGACGTATAAGCTGGATTTAGAAAAGGCAGAGGAACCAAAGATTCAATCGCCAACATGGATTGGATCATGGAAAACACAAAGGAATTCCAAAAACACATCTACTTCTGCTTCCTCGACTATGCTAAAGCCTTTGTGTAGATCACAAAAAACTGTGGAAAATTCTTAAAGAAATGGGAATACCAGACCACCTTACCTGTCTACTGAGAAACCTGTATGCAGGACAAAAAGCAACAGTTAGAACAGGGCATGATTCAAAATCGCAGAAGGAGTGCATTAAGGCTGTGTATTGTCATCCTGCTTATTTAATTTATATGCGGAGTAAATCATGTGAAATGTTGGGCTGGATGACTCACAAGCTGGTATCAAGATTGCTGGGAGAAATATCAACAACCTTAGATGTGCAGATGATACCACTCGAATGGCAGAAAGCAAAAAGGAACTAAAGAGCCTCTTGATGAAGGTCAAAGAGGAGAGTGAAAAAGCTGGCTTAAAACTCAACATTCAGAAAACAAAGATCTTAGCATCTAGTCTCATCACTTCACAGCAAATAGAAGAGGGGAAAATTGGAAGCAGTGACAGATTTCATTTCCCTGGGCTCCAAAATCACTGCAAGCAGTCATGAAATTAAAAGATGCTTGCTCATTGGAAGGAAAGCTATGACCAACCTAGACAGCATGTTAAAAAGCAGAGACATCACTCTGCTGACAGAGGTCCAAATAGTCAAAGCTATGATTTTTCCAGTAGTCATGGAGGGATATGAGATTTGGACCATACAGAAGGCTGAGCAGCAAAGAATTGACGCTTTCGAACTGTGCTGCTGGAGAAGACTTTTAAGAGTCCCTTGGACTGCAAGGAGATCAAATCAGTCAATCCTAAAGGAAGTCAACCCTGCATATTCATTGGAAGAACTGATGCTAAAGCTGAAGCTCCAATACTTTGGCTACCCGATTCAAAGAGCCAACTTATTGGAAAAGACTCTGATGCTGGGACAGATTGAGGGCAGGAGGAGAAGGGGGCAGTAAAGGATGAGATGGTTGGATGGCATCACTGACTCAATGGACATGAGTCTGAGCATACTCCAGGAAATAGTAAAGGACAGGAGCTGGACACGACTGAGTGACTGAACAACAAGAACAAGATGTATTATATTGTAAATCTCATAATAGTGCCTAATATATCATTTTTGAAGTTGATGGAAAAAAATGTTCAGAATAGGGCCAAAAAGAAAGACTTACACATATTTGTTGTTGCTGTTCAGTCATGTTTAACTCTTTTGCTACCCCATGGTCTGTAGCCCACCAGGCTCCTCTGTCCATAGGATTCCCCAGGCAAGAATACTGGAATGGGTTGCCATTTCCTTCTCCAAGGGCTCTTCCCGACCCACTTACGACTCTCGCATTGGCAGGCAGGTTGTTTACCACTGAGCTACCTGGGAAGCCCCTTATGTATACTATTGGAGAGCTGTAGTTTTTCGTAAATTTTTTAATATACCATCTAGGGGAAGTCATTCAACCAGTTGTCAATCTCCTATTTAGTCCACTTTTCAAATTTTGTTCAAAAGTGTATCACTTTATTACAGGTGTTATTGGGGAGGTTCATAAAATTAATATGCATTTATTGGGGAATTTTTGTAAAATACATAAGAAAATAAAGAAGATAATTGAAATCACCCAGAGATAATTACTAAGAGGTATTTGTGTTGTTGCTGTTCTTTGAAAATACTGATAATATCAATAAATCTCTGAATAAGCTCACCAAAAAGAAAAAGAAAACACGATTAGGAATTAAGAAAGGAACAAGGATAAATTTACCAGAGCTATTAAATCTATCATAGGGATAGAACAGAAATAAATTTTATTTCAATATATTGAAAACTTAAGTGGATAATTTCTTAGAAAAATAATACTCATCACAAACTGAGTGCAAATAAGCACCTTGAATATATCCATAACAATGTAAGAAATTGACACATTAGTTTAACATTTATTCCAGGGGAAAAAATGTTGGGGGGCTTCCCTGGTGGCTCAGACGGTAAAGAATCTGCCTGCAATGTGGGAGACTTAGGTTCGATCCCTGGGCTGGGAAGATACCCTGGAGAAGGGCATGGCAACCCACTCCAGTATTCTTACTTGGAGAATCCCATGGACAGAGGGGCCTGATGGGCTATGGTTCATGGGGTCACAAAGAGTCAGACATGACTAAGTGACTAAGCACAGAACAGTACAAAAAAAAAAAGGACCAGACTCAAACTGTTTCATGAAGCCTGCGAGAAAAAGGTAATCCTTGTCATACAAAAGTTCTTCCAGAAATCTAAGCAAAAGAAAAGCTGTCCAATTCATTTAAGGATTTTATAGAACTTCCCTATTGGCTTAGCGGTAAATAATCTGCCTGCCAATGCAAGGGACACGGGTTCAGTCCCTGGGTTGGGAAGATCCCCTGGAGAAGGAAATGGCAACCCACTCCAGTATTCTTGCCTGGGAAATCTCATGGACAGAGGATCCTGGCAGACTACAGTCCATGGTGTCACAAAGAGTTGACTATGACTGAGCGACTAAAAAACAACAGTAGTCTAAACAAACGAGGGCAACTTGAGAAAGGAAAATTGTAATGCAATTTCTCATGAACCTCATGCAAAAATTCTTAATAAATATTACTATTTCAATAAAATTAAATAATTATAAATAACATGAAATAACATGATCAGATGGGATTTAATTGCTGATGAAAGGAAGCATTAGCGTTAGAAAAATATTCGTGTAACTCACAGCACTAGGAGATTAAAGGAGAAAGCACATATTACTATCTCAATATATACATAATTTTGTAATATTCGACAGCCATTAATGATTTTTAAAAAAAGGATAAACTAGAAGTAGAAAAATCTACTAGAAGTAGAAAAAGTATATCTACATGTTAATATATATAGATACAGAAACTTTATGTAATATTGCATCATAAAAGTATTCCTTTTATATCCATAAAAATGATATACCTCTTCTAAAATGTACTGAGCTAGGTTTTGACCACTGGTTATTTTTTAATGATTATTGAGGTATAACTGGCATATAATATTATACATTCTAGACATGCTACATAATAATTCAATGTTTATATATATTGCAAAATGATCACCACAGTAAATCTAGTTAATATCTGTTAGCAGACACAGTTAAAACTTTTTATCTTGTGATAACTTTTAAGATGTTCTCTCTTAGCAACTTTGAAATATGCACTACAGTATTGTTACTATTATCACCATGCTGTACTTTATTTTATAGCTGGACGTTTGTACCTTTTGACCCCATTCACCCGTTTTACCTAAGTACCACCCCTGTCTCTGGCAGCCATCAATCTGTTCTCTGTATCTGTAAGCTCAGTTATTTTTTCAATTCCTCATACCAGTGAGACCATACAGTATTTCTCTTCCTTCCTGGTGGCTCAGATGGTAAAGCGTCTGTCTACAATGTGGGAGACCTGGGTTCGATCCCTGGGTCAGGAAGTTCCCTGGAGAATCAAATGGCAACCCGCTCCAGTACTCTTGCCTAGAAAATCCCATGGACGGAGGAGCCTGGTGTCCATGGGGTCGCAAAGAGTCGGACACGACTGAGCGACTTTCTTTCTTTCTTTCTTTCCTTCCTCTTTCTTTCCTTCTTTCCTTCCTTCCTTCTTTCTTTCTTTCTTTCTTTCTTATTTCACTTAACAAGGGTCAAGGGCTTCCTAGGGGGCGCTAGTGATGAAGGAATCCTGCCAATGCGGGAGATGCAGGAAATGTGGGTTCGATCCCTGAGTCAGGAAGATCTCCTGGGGGAGGAAATGGCAACTCACTCCGATATTCTTGCTGCGAAAATCTCGTGGACAGAAGAGCCTAGTGGGCTACAGTCCATGGGCTGGCAAAGAGTCAGACACAGCTTAGCAACCAAACCACCACCAAGGCCCTCAGGGTCCACCCATGTTGTCACAAATGGCAATATTTCATTATTTCTTAAATATATATTGAGTTGGCCAAAAAGTCTTCTTTATCCATCCATCCACTGAAGAACATTTAGGTTGCATCCATGTCTTGACTGTTGGGAATATAGCTGCAACAAACATGGGGCTGTTGGTCACTGATTCTTTGATAATATCTTTCTGAAAATGCCCAAATCCTGGCATGTCCAAAGCTCTTTTTCTTGAGTCTTCACATTGGAAGGAGAACTTAACTAGATANAGAAAATCCCATGGACGGAGGAGCCTGGTGTCCATGGGGTCGCAAAGAGTCAGACACGACTGAGCGACTTTCTTTCTTTCTTTCTTTTTTATTTATTTTTCACTTAACAAGGGTCAAGGGCTTCCTAGGGGGCGCTAGTGATGAAGGAATCCTGCCAATGCAGGAGATGCAGGAAATGTGGGTTCGATCCCTGAGTCAGGAAGATCTCCTGGAGGAGGAAATGGCAACTCACTCGGATATTCTTGCTGGGAAAATCTCGTGGACAGAAGAGCCTAGTGGGCTACAGTCCATGGGCTGGCAAAGAGTCAGCCACAGCTTAGCAACTAAACCACCACCAAGGCCCTCAGGGTCCACCCATGTTGTCACAAATGGCAATGTTTCATTATTTCTTAAATATATATTGGGTTGGCCAAAAAGTTCATTTGGGGTTTTTTTATACCATGTTATGAACATCCTGTGAGATATATATATATATAACATCTTCTTTATCCGTCCATCCATTGATGAACATTTAGGCTGCATCCATGTCTTGACTGTTGGGAATACAGCTGCAATAAACATGGGGCTGTTGATCACTGATTCTTTGATAATATTTTTCTGAAAATACCCAAATCCTGGCATGTCCAAAGCTCTTTTTCTTGAGTCTTCACATTGGAAGGAGAACTTAACTAGATAGAAAGTCACTGATTCCTGCTTTCTTGGCTTGATCTCTTCCCAGTGCTGCAGGTAAGCCTGGCATTGACCTTCTTTTCTCTCCCTAACGTCATTTTATCTTTTTGCCCAGCTACCAAAAGGATTCTTTTCAAAACTTTTTCTGAGGTATTTCTTTACATTGACCATTCTAAATGGCTTCTCACTGATAAAATGTTTACCTTTTTATTAAATAGGCAGAAGTCTTTTATTTCAGAGA
>SJYA01003091.1:2180862-2309830 GCA_006410615.1 Neotragus moschatus | reverse complement strand
GCTATATTGCCTTGTTTCTCTAATTTGTCTTTATCTTTCTATCCCTGTACCATTTCTTTGCTCTTTTTATTTAGTTTTTTATGTCCCTTTATTTACCTTCCTTTCCTTCAATTAGGCAGTTCAGTTCCTATCTCACATCCCCTAGGTGTCTACCAGCAACCTCCGTTTTCTCACTTTTTTGCCCACAAGTTTATAATTCTGCTCTGTGGTCTTCCTTTACAGCTGTAACTGCTTCATGAATTACTGTCTTGATTTGGGGTTATGCTTTTAATCTTCCTTGTGACAACATATTTTCCCAGTGCATTTTTATTATTTACAAGAAATTTGTGGCTGCTGTTTTCCACATCCCCTGTAGGACCTGCATGCATATCCCTTTTATGTTACTCTTATTTCAGCGAATTTTTTGAGACTCAGAAGTCAAGCATTCATGAATCAAGGGCCTCCTTTGCTGTTGCTACAGTTATAAACTGCTTCTTTTTTAAAAAATGTGTTTTAGTGTGGTAAAAGTCACATAATATAAAACACACTATTTTAACCATATCTAACTGCACAGCTCAGCGGCACCAAGTACATTCACATTGTTGTCCAACTCTCACCATCATCCATCGCCGGAATTTTTCACCTTCGTAAACTGAAACTCTGTCCCCACTGAACACTAATGCCCCATTCTCCCTCCCCCCACACTGCGCCCTGGCATCCATCAATGTGCTTCCTGGCTATATGAATTTGACTATTCTGTGAAAATGTTAGTTGCTCGGTCATGTCCAATTCTGCAACCCCATGAACTGTAGCCCACCAGACTCCTCTGTCTATAGGATTCTCCAGGCAAAAATACTGGAGTGGGTTACCATTTCCTTCTCCAGGGGATCTTCCCAACTCAGGGATCAAACCCGGGCCCCTGCATTGCAGGCAGATTCTTAACCATCTGAGCCACCAGGGAAGTCCTTTCATACAAGTGGAATCAAACAGTATTTGTCTGCACCTAATGTATATTGGGATGCATTTTTAAAGTTAACTTAATATTTATGTCCAACAAATGGACTGTACCTTCTTTTTTTCCCCTGTGCTATCCAGTAGCTTCTCATCAGTTATCTTTTTTAATACTTAGTGGTGTTTATATGTCAATCCCAATCTCCCAGTTTATCTCACCCTTCCCTTTCTCGCCTTGGTGTCCAAACATTGTTTTCTTTGTCTGTGTCTCTGTATATGACGCATCTGTGGGCCTTTAGTGAGATTTGCCCATTCACCCTCCATCACCTATATCAGTTGCAGCCTTACCAGAGTGCATTACTCTTAAACCGAAGTCCTCACTTCGGGGGAGTGTGTATATGACAGAGCTTTCTGAGCTCCACTACAGCTGGGTCCCCTTCTCACCTCGCATTTACCTGCCACGTGACTATCCCTTCCTTCCTTGGCTCTCTGCCTGATGCCACCTTGGGAGTTTGTTTTGCTGGTTTTGCTGAAAATGTGATTTGTAGGTATTTCCCTTCATTTTGTCGTGTTATTGTTTGTGTTGTTTGGAATGGATTCCAGGACTAGAAGTGAGAAAATTCAGTGGAAACCAGTCCTCTTAACATTTAAAAATATTTCCCTCCTTTTTCTTCCTTTTCCACTTTTGTAGCTGATCGTTTTCTGGGGTTTTCTTGTTGTTGTTATTTATTTTTTTTTAATTGGAGGATAATTGCTTTACAATGTTGTGTTAGTTTCTGCTGTACAGCAAACTGAATCGGTTATATGTATACATGGATCCCCTCCCTCTTGAGCCTCTCTCCTACCAGCCCCCCATCCCACCCTCTAAATCATCACAGAGCACCAAGCTGAGCTCCTGGTGCTACACAGCAGCTTCCCACTAGTTATCTATTTTATACATGGTAGTGTATGTATATCAGTGCTACTATCCCAATGCCTCTTGTTTGTTTGTTTTTCAATAAAGATAACTTTGCATAAGGAAGCTCAGGGTATGTGTTTACCTATCAACCAAGTTAATCTTTAAAAATAAAACAGAGTCATCTTAGCCTACTGCTCCTTCATAAACCCTGGCTGCTTCTTTTCCTGCTCAAAGATCTTCCTCTAATAGCCTGTTCTAGATGCTGCTGCTTTGTCAACTCAAGCCCATCAAGCTGTTGTCTTTTGGAAGATTCAGAAGACTTGTCCATCTTCATCTTTCTCTGGGAATTCCCCTTAGTGAGTTTAAAACGAGACAACCTAAGCAGATGTCTTTAAAGATGCCAAGAGTGTAGCAGCCCAAGCAACTTCCCAACAAACCCTCTGCTCATAAGTACAAGCCTATTCCAAGTGATCACTTTGCTCAGTACCTACAAAGGAGACTATGATACTGTGATAGCAGATTTACTTAAGAAATTAGGAGACACACACCCTAGGAAGTAGTGGAATTGGGTCTGAAGGAAGACTTAGCCAGTTAGACAATGAACCAGGGGAATCAGGCAGACAGGAAGAAACAAAAAGGTCAAAAATAAATCTAGTCTGGTTAGGTCACCCAGATGGTACAAATTGAGTCTGGGAAGTCACATAGGACTCTTTTAGTCAGGGTCCTAGAGGTTGTGTTTAAAATTTGAATCTTTACATCCTTGTCTGTAGGAGGGCAGGTATAGGCAAAGATGGTATCTACTTTGCCTTCTGAAAACATCTCTTTAGAGGAAATGAAAAAGATAAATAAGGTTGTTATCTTCATTTATCTTTTCAATGAGAAGAAAAGATAAAGAAAAGAGAGAGAGCCAGTTAAAAACTAAGTATAACATCTCAGGTAAAAGAAAGTAGTGACTGGGACTAGGATGGTGACAGCAATATTGAGGGATGTGGGTAGTTTCTCCGTCTGACTTACGTCACTTAGTATAAGAATCTCTAGGTCCACCCGTGTTGCTTTTAATGGTGTTATTTCATTCTTTTTAATGGCTAAGTAATAGTCCATTGTATGAGTTGGCCAAAACGTTCATTCAAGTCTGTCTATACCATCTTACAGATGATTTAAATGAACTTTTTGGCCAACCCTATATATATGTATACACCACATCTTTATCCATCCCTCTGTCATCAGACATTCAGGTTGCTTCCGTGTCTTGGCTATTGTAAATCCTGCTGCAGTGAACACTGCAATGCATGTATCTTCTTGAATTCTAGTTTCCTCTGGATATATGCTCAGGAGTGGGATTGCTGGATCATATGGTAACTATATTTTTAGTTTTGAAAATATAAATGTATGAGTCATCTGCATACAAGAGGTTTTCCTGGAATTCAGATTTCTCTTCATCCGTGCTTCTTCTTCTAACCTTTCCAATTTGAAGATCCTTTTCTTTGATAGAGAAAATGGTAAAGTTTGAGAGTTTGATGTTCAGCCCTCCTCCTCCACCTCCTCCTCCTCCCCTCTGCTCCTCCTCCCCTTCCTCCTCCTTCATCGTCATCTGCTCACATTACACCATCTGGACCAAGTCTTGGGATTGTCCTTATTCTTCTATTTGTTCCAATTCATATGCTTTTTAAAAGGGCTTTTTTTTTTTATACTTTCCCTGGATTTTTTATTCTTTTTATTACTTAATTCAAACTTCATTTCATTCTGGGCTTTAGCACTCTTAATACAATTCTTGTGGATTCTCATCACTTATCTATATTCTCCCTTGATTGTGAACACATCTCTCATGCTAGAAACAAGTTCCTTTCATCTGAGCACTTCAAAACCCTCCTTGTTCAGTTCTTTTGGTCTCTTTTGAAGGCTTTCTTCTTTTGTTCTCATCTTGATCTTGTGCTGTTATATCATCAGAATTAAGGTTTGCTGATCTTACTTTCCCTCTTAAATCATCTGCCCTTTCTCATTATCTAATCAAAACAAGTCTCTCCCTTCCTCTTTCTTCCCTTCTTCCTCCTCTATCCCTCTCCTCTTCTTGCTCTCACTGAGATGTGGGATTTTTTTTTTTTTCCTTATTGAAAATTAGCCATCATTAAACATCAGCACACATGGTTCTTTAGATAGGTCTATATCCCATGAGTCCTCATGGACTTTCCAAGTTCGAGGTTATCTTTACATTTTCCCCATCTTTGTTATATATAATAAATTCCATACAATAGAATGTTGTTTATTACATATAACAGAATTTTATTATGTATAACAAATTCTTGTAATTGCAGTCCAGTTGCAATCCCTTGTCCTTCACTGTCTCCTGGAATTTGCCCAAATTCATGCCCATTGAGTTGGTGATGCTGTCTAACCATTTTATCTTCTGTCACCCACATCTCTTCCTGCCTTCAATCTTTCCCAGCGTCAAGGTCTTTTCCAATGAGTTGGCTCCTCACATCAGGTGACCAAAGTATTGGAGATTCAGCTTTGGCATCAGGGGGAGACTTTGTTTTTTTATTAGATAATGAGAAAGAGTGATGAATGAATAGTCATCCAGTGAATATTCAGAGCTGATTTCCTTTAGGACTGACTGGCTTGATCTCCTTGCTGTCCTGTCCAGTTCAGTTCAGTTGCTCAGTCCTGTCCGGCTCTTTGTGACCCCATGGACTGCAGCATGCCAGGCCTCCCTGTACTTCACCAACTCCTGGAGCTTGCTCAAACTCATGTACATCGAGTCAGTGATGCCATCCAACCATCTCATCGTCTGTCGTCCCCTTCTCCTCCTGCCTTCCNATTGGTCCAGATGCCACGATCTTTGTTTTTTGAATGTTGAGTTTTAAGCCAGCTTTTTCACTCTCCTCTTTCACTTTCATCAAGAGGCTCTTTAGTTCCATTTTGTTTTCTGCCATAAGGGTGGTGTCATCTGCATATCTGAGGTTATTGGTATTTCCCTGGCACTTTCTTCTAAGGGACTCTCAATAGTCTTCTCCAGCACCACAATTTGAAAGCATCAATTCTTTGGCACTCAGCATATATGTTGAGATAGCATTTGCAAACCTAAATGGTTTGAGATAGTATTTGCAAAAGTAAAATACACTTATTTAAAATATACAACTCAGTGGCTCTAGTATATTCATGGAGTTGTGTAAATATCACTACCACCTAATAGAAGAACATTTTCAGCACTCCAGTAGGAGAGCCAGTGCCCATTTGTATCCCCTTGCTAGTACATTGCCCCTAAGCCCAGGGCAACCACTGAGCTACTTTCTGTCTATAAATTCTTCCTCTTCTGGAAATTTCTTATAAATGGGATCATATACTATGTGATCTTCTGTGACCGGCTTCTTTGCATCAGCAAACTGTTTTCAGGATTCATNCCTTGCTAGTACATTGCCCCTAAGCCCAGGGCAACCACTGAGCTACTTTCTGTCTATAAATTCTTCCTCTTCTGGAAATTTCTTATAAATGGGATCATATACTATGTGATCTTCTGTGACCGGCTTCTTTGCATCAGCAAACTGTTTTCAGGATTCATCCACGTTATAGCATGTGCCAATACTTGATTTTTAATGCCAAATAACATTCCACTGTATGGCTCTATCACATTTTTATATCCATTCATCAACTGATGGATTAAAACTGTTTCCATTTTGAGGCTCTTGTCAGCAGTGGTGCTGTGAACATCTGTGTACAACTTTCTGTGTGAACACGTGTTTTCATTTCTCTCAAGTATACGCCTAAGAGCAGAATTGCTGAGTCATTCAGTAACTCTGTGTTTAACATTTTGAGGCAAATCTGTCATTATTGCTTTTTCTATTCAGTCTCTCATTAGAAGCAGCCATGCTCTCATTTATTCAGGAGAGGAGAACGGGGGCTTGATTTTGTGTGGTGACGAAGTCAAGAAAGGTCTAAAAAGTCTTTAAGGCTGACATTGCTTTACTCAGTAACGCTCTCCTTATCTGTTGATTACCCAGGACTTGTCTCACTGTTGTGGTTACACGTTTTACTTGGTAAAGCTGGATTTTAATAGATGAGGCTGCTCAAGTTCTGTGAAGCAAAACACTTGAAAGGGGAAGCTGCAACAGCTCCTTTGCTCAGCTTGAAATGTGACACTTTCGCTAAATAAGGTTCTTCTGGGATGTTTTCTATAGAAGTCATTTTTTAGAAAATAAAAAGTATTTGCCCAAAGCTTTCTAAAAGATGTGTAATTCATTTGAAGAAAATTAGCGAGTTGTTAAGGAATATGACTTTTCTCTAAAAGAGAATTTGATGTCCCAAGGACAGATGTCTATTGCTGGTTTACTCCTGGACCCCTAATATCTCAATCATTGTATCCAACACAGTGTTGTGTGTTGTATCTGTACACCTAGCTTCAAAATTGTGAAATGCATCTATATTTCCATCATGGGTCAGACAAGCAAGTTTTGTTTTGTTTTTGAAGAAAATTGCAGAGATCACTCCCCCATATAGATTTCTCCTTGACAAAAAATATATATCATCCACTGTCATACTGCAAAGTGAATCAGTAGCCCCAGATTCCACCAAGCTAAAGATGAACAGCAAGGTAATTTTGCTGGGACAGTGAACGGGCAGGACATGATACCTACAACTGCTCTGCCAAAGTGCATGGGCTTAAGAAAAAATCTCCCCTAAGTAATCACTTCAGAGTTCTTCTCTGGGTGAAAAGATCTGATTTCATTAAGTATCTTCATATGAATGAAAATGCAAAGTTTTGAGTCTGGAGTTGTGAGCCATCCACTCCCCACCTCCCAAGTTCTGTGTTTACTGCCTTACTCACCCACTTTGCATCGGCAAATCACAGGGAGAAGCTAAATGTTCTCCGCTGCTTTAGACCTAATCAAAGCTGAGATGAATAATGAACTTGCTTTTCCATAAAGACATTCTGTTTGGCATTTCAGCTAATAAGGTAAGCTAAGGGCAATTCTGGGCTATGGAAAACAAGATAAATAGTCTCTGTGTTTGCTTCGTGTGCTAATCCATAATTTTTCTTTTAACGTGCTGGAGTTACTTTCATGTTTCACAATGTCTGTGAATTTGGGATGAACAGTTTCATACAGAGTACCCCTCAGCGTACCCTTTCCCTTTTATTTGGTTGCTTATGGTACTGAAGGGGCTGAGGGAGAAATCCAGCTTTTCAGTAAGAACAGCATCTGTATAATAATAGTGTTATCATCTGTAGTGCAAAGTGAATTTAGCTAAAGAGGCATGTAGGGAGATACAGCAAAGACAGATAAAACAATTGAAGCCCTGGGGACTGAAGGTATTTAGCGTGATGTGTTGGAAATTAACATTGAATATGCTCTAAGGAAAGCAGAATACATACATCATGTTGGTTTATGAGTCATTTCATTTCTAAGTACATGTTATCCTAGAGAAGGTAGTAATTTTCAATTGCTAAAATTATTCCACAGCTCCGGTTTAGGTGGGTTTTATTTGGCGAGATTGTGTTTTTAAAATAGCAGCCTGCCGATAAGGTACATTTTCCTTATTACTTTCTTGATTTACCGGAGCTGCAAGGATTTCTGTTTGTATGGAGAATGTACTTGTTTGTCCCATGAAGTTCAGGGGATAAAAAACCATCAGATCCCTATGAGATTTTCATGGCTACCTTAGCTTCTCTTATCTTAAAAACTAAAAGTGATAAAACAGTTAGTAGATGGGGTTTTCTTTTTTGTGATCTAGCTTCTCGGGGTTTAACACGAGGATTTTTATTTTAGGCAGATCGGAGCACAAATCCCTGAGACTAGCAAAAGCTTAGCAAGATGGGGAAGAAATTACCATCTTTTCTTTTAAGGACGACAAAAATGAAAAATGTGATTTCTGTTTTCTGGGCTCACTGCTGTGTCACCTGAAAATCAGAGGCTCTATTCTCTCAAAGTAGGTGACCTCAAAAGATATTTCAGAAGATCTATTCAAAACAGCCCAGTATGTGGGAAATTTTGTAGACATGGAAAGGAAATGGTTCTCTTCTTCCTACCTGATCTTCCCATTTTGTTTTTCTGCATGAGAAAAGAGCTGTGCCACCAGGTATTTTTGTTTCATGGAAATCTTTAAACACTGCAATCAGGGTCTTATAGAAAAGGAAGAATTTTTCTTCTCCCCATCCTCTAAATTGTGCGCAGTATCTGTTTTTCCTAGAAGTGTAAATGGGTGCTAAGAATGCACACAAGGACAAGCCACTGCTAAAGCTGAGTTCCATTTACATGTCCCCCTTGTTCCACCTACAAATTTCGGCATTTCTCTGGAAAAAACCTCTACTTTTGTAAACCTATGAGAAGTAGGAGTGTAGCATTTGAGTCTATCACAGCCCATTTTTAAGAACATATGTTACCTAGTCATGCTTCAAGGTTTGAAAATATGTTCAGTTTCACGGCTCTTCTCTGTGTGCGGGACTCTGTTGGAAGCTCAAATATGGCGGGCTGTTCGGGGTTTGGGAGGTGTTCATTTTCTTCCCCTCTTTCCCCAATCTCTCTTTCATACCCCATCACTCCAGACACCCTTGACTGTCCCCTGCACTTTTATTGCCTCTTTATTCCCCCCCCTGCTATTTCCCTTCTCCCCAGCATCATTGACCCAGAGCCTATGGGTTGCACTGTATCCTTTGGAAAGTTGGAAGAAACAAACTAAAAAACAAACTTTGATAACCGCAAAGTTGCTATTTTCTGTCATTTGCACAGTAAGAAAACTTTGATACCAGCGTGAGTTTTTATCCACTACTACTACCTAAAACCAACCTGATGATTTCAAATGCCAGGTTTTTGACCAGCCATCCTCTTCATGATTCTTTTTGTCTACAGTGGTTACCACTCACCCTTCAATGTGAGATGCAGAGTTCCTAGTCCTTTCAGGCACACTGAGTGATGCCAGATGAAGGCAGGTGTTACCTACAGACGCATACATTAATCCCTTGGGTTAGTTAATTAACGGAGAAAATCTAGAGAAAGCAGCAACTGTGCCTTCGCTCCCCACCCCCCACCCCCCAACACACACACAGCACAGACCACAGCGCAGCCGTCCACTGAGGACAGTGGTAACGGAGGCAGCGGCACAGTCACAGATGGCCCACCGTCCTAACAAGTTCCTGGCACATGGCAAGGCGGCTTGAGCAGAAGGCGGCAGACAGATTTGTTCCCAAATACACGTGAAGCCCATTCTTGGGGACAATCAGAATTAAGTGGAGGAGGAACAAAGATGAGAGAGGACTGGAATATCGCTAGACTTGGTTAATATCACTATCACTTGATGCACACAGGCTGGCAGACTGTCTGCATTACGAAAGTAAGGTGTGTGCATGCGTGCGTGTTCAGTCATGTCCAACTCTTTGTGATCCTGTGGACTGTAGCCCACCAGGCTCCTCTGTCCATGGCATTCTCCAGGCAAGAATACTGGAATGGGTGGCCATTTCCTGCTCCAGGGATGTTCCCAACCGAGGGATCGAACCTGCATCTCCTGCATTGATAGGCAGATTCTTTACCATTGAGCCACCTGGGAAGAGGGTCAATGGTAAGCTCAAAAGAGCATCTCTAAAACTGGGCATGCTATCTTCCCCACCAGCCTCCTTAACCTGCATTTCCTACTCTTATAAATAGGACAACTGTCAACCTCTTTTTACCAACCCAGAAACAGAGGGGAAAACCTTCACTTTTCCCTCTACCTCCCCTCATATCATTTAAGGTAGAGTCCTAAGAGTTAGTTAGATGGATGATGGAAGGGGTGGGAAGATCACCAAGTCTTACAGATTGTATTTCTATTCATTTCTCTTCATCCCTTCATCAGCTGCTGCCCCACTGAATTGCCATAGTCTCTCTCCTAGATTAGTATAAATAACTCCTACGTGGTCTTCCAGCCTCTAGGTTTCCTTTAATCCAATTCATTCTGTGTACTAGAGTCCAGATGACATCTCTAAAATACAAATAGAATCAGTAAATCTTCTACTTACTAAACCCTTCAATGGTTCCTCCCTATTCCCAATGGTAGAGTCCAGACTTCTCACCATGACTTACAGGGTATGACACAACGGGGAACCTTTTTCTTCCACAGCCTAACTTCTCAACACTCCTTGTGTCCACTCTGCATTTCAACCACACTGATGTTCTTTGCACTTTCTCCTGGGTTCCATTCTCTCCTTCTCAGGGCCTTTTCATGAGCTTCTTCCTCTTTTGTCTCTTGTATTGACTCACCCCAGACTCCTCTCTTTTCTACTTACCCCTTTTCAACCTTTTAGTCTTGGCTGAGATGTCTCTTCCCCCAGGAAGTCCTCTCTGACTGGCCACAGTTGAGTCCAGTATCTCTCCATAATTCTCATCTATCTGTTATTTCCTTTTCATGTCTTAGAGTTGACTATTCCACTAGCTGATCAATTCCATGATGGCAGATATCTGGTCTCTTATTTACTTACAGTCATGGCCACAAACAAGCCCAGAGGAAATTCTATCCGAATGCATGAATGGAAACATGGCCTCCTGAATGACTTCCTTACCTTTTGTTCTGATGAGGTTACAGAAACTGAAAGCAACGATTCTTTGTTACTCATTCTTGCAAAGTATTCTGCCAATGCCTTTCATATGCATTCTTTAATCTTCATGTTCTTATTCCCATTTTGTAAATGGGAGAACTGAGGCTCAAGTTGCCCTGAGTAACACTGATTTTAATGAATGGTCCCCTCCAGTCTATTTGATTCCTGGAGCCAGCTCTTTCTATCCACCATGTGGCCCCTTGCTGCCTGAGAGTAGGAAAAAAATTTTAATCTTAAAAATAAATAGCTACCTGGAGAAGGAAATGGCAAACCATTCCAATATTCTTGCCCAGAAAACCCCATGGACAGAGGAGCCTGGTGGGCTACAGTCCATAGGGTTGAAAAAGAATCAGACACAACTGAGCAACTAAACCACAACAAGAGAAGACATTAACACCTAAGTAAGGGTTCAGAGAATGTATCACTCACAGAGCCTATCTGAAGAAAATCCTCAAAAAAGGTGCCCATCAAATAGGTGCATCCTAACAGTAGGGAAAGATAAAGAATAAGCAGTGGTAAGCAAAAAAACGCACAATTGTAATTACGCTGTAATGGATGACGATGATGTGACTGGGAATTTGTGACTTAAGTGATAGGTAAAGATTCTTGAAATAAAGGAGTCACGTTTTCAGAGAAAATCTAATAAATGTCCAGAAAGAGAAAATGAATGGCGGATGGTAGAAAAACCCTTCCTTTTTCACTGCCTGCCTTTTCATCTGCTTCCTAGCCTCCCCTGGTCCATCCCGGGGGTGTTTTCCCATCATTGTTAACCTGAAATTACCTTTCTTTGTGCTATATTCTTTCTTCTCCAGCCTTAGTGCTGGCTGGAGCTTTCTGCCTTTCTCGTTCTCTCCATGGTGAGAGTCACTGGGTCTCACATTTCTGCCCCATTTCCATCGTCCTTTTCAACACAAATTTTCCTGCTGGTCCTGCTCCGTGATTACTCTTTCCACAGCGCTTTTGCCTGAGCCCAGTTAGATCTCAGCGTTCACCAGTCATGGCTTGACGTCAGACTACTTAGGAGGCTTCCACTGCTTTTACCACCCACCCACTTCATCAGAGCTGCTCTCTGCGGGAGAAGTCACTAGAAGTACAACTAGAGAAGGGGCCTATACAACCTCTGGGCAATGATCCATTTTGTGTCTGCCATGATTGTCTTCAGGGTCCTGGGAATCCAAACCATCATACAGACGCACACAGTCCCAAAAGTTAAGGGACAATAATACAATGTTGTGTGAGGGGCAGAGGCTTTCAAGGCTGGTGGAGCTCAGTTTGAAGGCTCTTTCTATTTATTTATCTATGTGGACTTGTGGAAAAGGCAATGGCACCCCACTCCAGTACTCTTGCCTGGAAAATCCCATGGATGGAGGAGCCTGGTGGGCTGCAGTCCATGGTGTCGCTAAGAGTTGGACACGACTGAGCAACTTCACTTTCACTTTTCACTTTCATGCATTGGAGAAGGAAATGGCAACCCACTCCAGTGTTCTTGCCTGGAGAATCCCAGGGATGGGGAAGCCTGGTGGGCTGCTGTCTACGGGATCGCACAGAGTCGGACACAACTGATGCGACTTAGCACCAGTAGCAGCAGCAGCATGTGGACTTGAGATGTCATTTGACCTTTCTGTGCTTCAGTTTCCTCATCTGTTAAATAGATAATAATGGTGCCCAGCTCATAAAATGTCTTTCTGGCACAGAGTAAGTCCTCTTCCATGTTGGTCGTGTTGGTGGTTAGGGCCGGGTGGAGGGTGTATATGGAAAAATGGCCCCGAAGATGGTCCACCCTCACCCTAGAAAATTGTGAATGTGACTGTTGATGGCAAATGTGGCTTCACAGGTGTGACTATGCTAAGGCTCTTGGGATGGGAAGATTATCCTGGAATAATGGATAATAATGAAGAATAATAATGAGAGGATTCCATTCCCCTCAAGGGAACCACAAGGGTCCTTGTAAGAGGGAAACAGACAGAGACTTGACCACAGAGGAAGGCCACGTGACCACTGAAACAGAGATTTGAAGATGCTGGGCTGTTGGTTTTGAAGTGGAGGGAAGGTGAGTGAGACAAGGACATGGACCCCCCGCCTAGGACATCCAGAGGGAGCTCAGGGCTACTGATAGCTTGATTTTAGCCAGGTAAATCAGCGTAGACTTCTGACCTCCAGAAGTGTCAGGGAAGAAATGTGAGCTGTTTGAAGCCACTGCGTGTGTGCCATTTGATACAGCAGCCACAGGAAACTAACACAGTGGTGATATTTCAGGAAACGAAAGATGACTCCAATAAAGAAAGGGGTACTACAGAGGCTGCTGCATGGTGAGGGAGGTAGGGAGACCCTCTGAGTATTAGCTGTGCACCTGAAATGTGGCCGGAGATGGTACAGTGCCTGTGTTAAAGGAGGGCCAGACGAAGAAGGTGGAAGGGTGTCACCTGGGTGGGGATGTTAGGCATAACCAGAAGAGAGGTCTTGTGGAGATGGAGGTTGTGAGTGGTGGTTGAGGGTGGGACGTGGTGGGCGGGGAGGGTGCTGAGCAGAGGGTAGAATGCCTCGCTCAGCAAGGAGTGTTCGGATCAGAAGAAAGGATGGATGCCTTGGGGGAGTTCCCTGAGAAGGGGGAAGAAATGTGGACTTGGAAAAGATCCACAGAAACAAAAGGACCCATTTTCTGTTGTTCTCAGTGCCGTATTGCTGATACTAAAAGGCAGTCCAAAAAAAAGGCATTTTGAAAAAGACCTGCAGCGCTTTAAACCAAGCCGAGACTAGCAGCAGGAGATTGGGTGCCTTCAGTTTAATCTCTAGAGGGGCCCCACCCAGAGAGGCTCCATCTGCAGTGAAGTTCTGAACTCTCCATGTATTGTCCGTAATCTGGTGCTTCCAGTAGAACATACTGCCTTTCCTCAAGGCCATGCCTCCACTTATGCTGTTTCCTCTCCTGTAACACCCTCTTCTCCCTGCACCCAGCTGGCAGTCTGGACCACCATCCACGTGTCAGGTCAAGGATGACCTCCTTGAAGCAGCTTCTGTGGTCACTGCACTCTCTAATAATATATATTTTCCAGCAATGCCTTCACTTCATTGCAGCCACACTAGAGTGCTTCTTGCTTCCCTTCCCCCACTAATCCCACCTTTCTCTCCAATAATGATTGAGATCCGTGGGGGCAAATAAGTCTATTACTACTTGCATCTTCTGCTCCCATAGTGCCTGGCATATAGGAAGCCCTCAATAAATGTGAATGGTTGCTAAGAGAGTAGATCTTAAACATTCTCAGTGCAAAAAAAAAAACCAAACATGTTATTTAAGTGATGTGATAAGCTTTCACCATACTGAAAGCTATGCTGGTCACCACTTTACAGTATGTAAGTGCATAAAATCAATAGGTTATACCCCTTAAATTACCACAATGTGATATATCAGTTTTAGCTCAGTAAAGCTGGAATCAGCATACACACAAAAAAGTATATGAAGGGGCTTTAAGAACAACAAAAAAAATGTGAATGGATGGATGGATGGATTTATTAATTGTATCCAATGGGCAGTTATACAGTAATGAAAATCAGAAAGTTCATGAATTCTAGGATCAGCATTTAGAGAAAGTAAGGTTTTCTACCCTATTCTTTCAAAAGCAAGAAATTATAAGAAGAAATAACACCAGAACTGTATGAAACAGTTATTAATTAATTCCCTTGCTGTCTGTTGTATGGTTCAGACAACTCAAAATCTGAGCTAGAATTCAGAACAAGTGTTCTTGACTTCCAGATCCAATTTGCCTTTCTCCTACAACAATGATTTTTTTTAACTGCAATGGGCTGTCCAAAGAGAACAACAAAATACCATGTTAAATGTACACTGATTTATTTTCAAGTATAATAAAAACCACAAGTGGGTTTTTACCTACTTACTGTATTTCAGATTTGAGGAAAAACTGTTTAAAATTCACAATTTTTTAAAAAAGACAAATGTGTTCAATGCATGATTTTAATACTATTGTTTATTATTGCTGCTACTATCTTTTTAATAACAATGAATAGTAAGAGCAGTAGTCAAAATGTCATGTTCATATTTTGAGTAAAATGAATATACATGAAAAGACTCACAGATACAAAAAAAAACTTGTGGTTACCAAAGGGAAGAGAGGAGGGCGGGATAAATTAGAGGTAAAGGATTAACAGATACCAACTACTATATGTAAAATAGGTAAACAACCAGGATATGCTATATAGAACAGGGAATTACACTCATTGTATTATAGTAACTGAAAATGGAGGATAATCTGCAAAATTACTGAATCACTATGCTCTACACCTGAAACTAACACAATATTGTGACTCAACTTTGTTGTTGTTGTTCAGTCGCTAAGTCATGTCAGACTCTTTTGCAACCTCCATGGACTATAGCCTGTTAGACTCCTCTGTCCATGGGATTTCACAGGCAAGAACAACAGAGTGAGTTGCCATTTCCTTCTCCAGGCGGGTGATCGTCCAGACCCAGGGATCAAACCCTGCATTAGCAGGCGAATTCTTTACCATTGAGCCCCCAGGGAAGCCAACTCAACTGTACTTCAATTATATCAATTATATTCAGTTATCTTATAGGAATTAAATACATTGCTAACAAATTATTAAGTGATTAAATATCTACAGCATCTACCCACAGCAAGCAATTCAAAAAGCCCAATTAGTATGTCCAAGCCTCAAGTTTAAATTAAAAACTACTTTATCCTCATTCTACAACTTTTGGAAGGATTTTGTAAACTTTAAATTACATAGTTAATAAGCTCTAAGAGTTTACTCACTAGTGTGAACAGGAAAGGTGCTTCCCAGGTGGCACTAGTGCTAAAGAACGCACCTGCCAATGTAGGAGACACAAGAGACGCAGGCTCAATCCCTGGGTCGGGAAGACCCCCCGGAGGAGGGCATGGCAACCCACTCCAGTATTCTTGCCTGGAGAATCCCATGGACAGAGGAGCCAGATGGGCTGCAGTCCATGGGGTCGCACAGAGTCAGACACGACTGAGGTGACCTTGCATGCACACGTGTATGTGAACAGGAAAAACTCGCAGCTTGCTACCAGATAGGGTGACAGGGGGAGAAGTAAAATTCTGTCCTTCCCTCATACATCAAACATGTGAAATGTGAACACATCTGTACAAGGCAATCGTAGGCGATTGTATCGTAGGTGATACAAGCATGTGTACCAGCCATGCCCAGTTCTGTGCTTTACAACTGCTGAGAATTTCTAGTCTTTTTTGTTTATAAACCACACAATGGACTGATTCTTAACATCTCAAAGACCCTGGCCAGCATGATTAAAACTGATGAACTGCTTTAAAACAATTGTCTTGAAAAAAGAACAACTAACATTTTAATATTTCTTCAAGCTAATATTTAAGTTGTTGACTTAAATTAACTTCAAGTTAATATTGAAGTTAATATTTAATATTTCTTCAATGACTTCAAGTAAACCAGTAATATTTTTACTGTCTCGTATTACTCTGTAATCAAATCCTGTGTTTATGGTAGGGAAAATAATTTTAATGAACTAAAATGGAAAACTCAGTTGTTTTACCCACTTGCTGAAACTTTATCACAAACGGTTGGCTATTATTCTAAAACGGTTCCTACCTTCTCTCTCTCCTCTCTATGGTTTTAATTCAATGGCTCCATCCCAATCTATATTATTTTAAAGTTACTAAGAAATTAGATGTCATCAACTAGGAATGTACTGGTCTTTTTTTAAAATTGTCTCTTCTAAACTACCAAGTAATCTAGAGAGAGGAAGAAATGCATTATATTTGCACTATAAGCAAGGATATTTTGCTTTCTCAAAACAGAATTCTAAATCAAGTCTAAGATTTTGTAAAAATTTGATATTTTTGAAAGTTTTGTTTATGAAGAGGATGAAAGTGAAAGTGTTAGTCACTCAGTCATTTCTGACTCTTTGAGACTCCATGGTCTGTCCATGGAATTCTCCAGGCAAGAATACTGTAGTGGGTTGCCATTCCCTTCTCCAGGGAATCTTCCCAACCCAGGGACAGAACCTGGGTCTTCTGCATTGCAGGCAGATTCTTTACCATTGGAGCTAACAGGGAAGCCCTGTTGTATAAAATATAATATTAATAGTATTCATTGTTTGGCCAAATTAATGTGTTCACAGAGAGTCAAAAATCACATACAAATCAAGTTGAAGGGGCCATAAGAGGAAATAGACTTAAATATCATCTAAGTGCTTCATTTCTATAGAAAAGAAATAAACACTCTTAAGTTACTGAGAAGGGAGAGCTAATTCATTATAGCAGAGGTTTAAACATAAAAGGGAAAGGAGAAAGACAATAACATATGTTTGGATTTCGAAATCCTATTATATCATAACACCCCAAATTGGAAAGAGGGAAAATACATCTTGAAAACCTAGTCCACATACACATGCCTCTCCCCTCAAAAATCCCAGCGCTGTTTTATTAACTAACACACTTTTTCACAGTGGATCTAGAGCAGTTGGATCTAATGAGAGGCTAAATCTTGCCTTTGTGTTCAAAATTGACTTATTTTTCCCCTCATTCTGAGTTCTCCTGTAGCCAGCCTCAGGACCACGAGAGCCTGACAGCCTGCTTGGCTGTTCATCATTAGTACTTATCACTTTTACTAAATGCCACAAGGTGCTCAGAACCATACCTTGCTATTCAGAATAAAACACAAAATCCCTGTACTTGGTGGGGAGGGTGACCCAGACCATTAAAAGCACTCACAGAATCTAAGAAAAGGAAACTACAGGAGTGATGAAACAGGGCATCTGGCAGGCTGGCTCTGAGAGGTGGATTCCCAGGGCCAGGGATGAATGGGTGGCTGAGAACTCTCTCTCCTTCTTAACCTTACCACCCACCGTGATGGCTCAGGCGGCAGGCTACCTGGGAGTGGGAGCCAGTGGCAGGCCAGCAATGGAGTGAGCCAGATATTCAAGTCACATAGCAGGAGGCAGGTGGAAGTGACTTTCCTCCCCAGCGGGCAGACACTATTCACCTGCCATCTGTGTCACAGCGCTCAGGGTCAGGGAATGCTTGACAAAGGAAGAAAGAGAATCTAATCCCATTACTTGTGTGAGAATTCAGAGCAAACTTCCATAAAAACCAAGGATAAGAATGTGGCCTGGTGATGTCAGACACCCCCGCCTTCACATGGACCTGATTTCTGCTTTCACATTACCCAATAGATGCAGTTTCCCAAAGTACATTTTTTAGATAAATAAGGTTGATAGAATTCTAACATAGGTATATTTTTCTGGGTAGGAAAAGGATGCGTTTGGTTTCATTTCCTCCCAGTGTCCTAATCCTTTGCTACATCAGCAGTGCTACCAAGACTGGAACACTGATTTTAATGTTGCATGCTTTAATTGACTAGAGTTCTCCTGTATATCTACTTGGTTTGAAATTTGGGTGACAGCATATTTTCAGCTCAGCCTCTTTTAATGCTTATCCTAGACTCCGTGGAATCATATGACAGCAGGTTGAAGGTAACATCAACCACTTCTTATTGTTGGCGGGTTGGTATAGACAATTGTTAAATTGGTCTATAAGATCAAGTGAAATGCATTTAAAATCATCTTTATGTTCCTTTTTGTAACCACAGTGCCTGTCACATAGCAGGCGCTCAATAACTAGCTGATAAAAGAATGATGGGACAGTACATAATTAGAAGGATGAAAAAAAGAAATCTCCGTATGCAACAGAAAAAACTCTTTCTAACCGTATTTAAGGTTTCCAATGAATTAATTTCAGTCACTAAAATGTAAAATTCAGATGCCCTTATACATCCAATGACTGTTACTTGTTCCAAAAGTGTATGTGTGAGAAAGAAGAATAAGTTACAGGAAGTCCTCGTAACAAAAAAAAAAAACAAAACAAAACAAAAAAAGTGCCTTTCTTATGTAATGGAAATGGTAAAAGTAGCATTAGAGTTCTGCTTCTTTCTCCAAAGGATATTTTTTAAAAGCACCCACAAATGTCATCCCATCTATTTTTAAGCAAAGTGCTGCCGGATAAACAGCTGATTCGTCTAAACTCAATGGGGAAATTCAACTTTAAGTAAGCTGTTTTATCTCATTGAAAATAAGTGGCACAGACTGATACAGAACATACGGGTCTTCACATATGATTATGTGTGCATTTTCTTAACTTTAAAACTAACCCAAGCTGAAAAAATAGGAAAGCAAAATGTCTTTAATAATAGTTCTTAGAAGATTCTAATTTATGATTCTCCTACTCAGCTTTCATCAATTTCCAGTTAAAATGTGTTCCTTAGATTATCTTTGCCAGTGATGGAATAGAACCTACAGATTGAGATCATGTAAACATGACAGAAATTCTAAAAAACAAACTTGTATGCTTATAAATCTGTGGTCTTTCCACAGATTTTATTTTTTTAAAGAAAAGTGGGTTTGGAGGTTTTCCCACAGAATTCATATTTTAATAAGACTGATACAGGTGAATGCTGGAAAAATACAAACAGTACAGAATGGTACAGAGTTAAAAGTTAGCCCTTGTTTCCCAGTCTCCCACCACCACTTCCTAAAAATGACCACCACTACTATACTTTTAACATTTTCCTTCTCATATTTCTCACAGATATTCAAACTCAAAAATATATGCATATATATGTGTATATATACTATAAATACTATTCAACGTGTGGCCATTCAACTTTATAAAATATACAATTGACCCTTGGACAACGTGGGGATTGGGGCACCAACCCTTCACAAAGAAGAAAATTTGCATATAATTATGCAAATTTAAGTATATAATTATAGTCAGCTCTCCCTCTGGGTGGTCCCTCCATATCTGAGGTTCCAGATCTTTGGACTCAACTGGCTTGCCTGGTGGCTCAGTGATAAAGAATCCGCCTGCCAATGCAGGAGATGTGGGTTCAATCCCTGGGTCAGGAAGATCCCCTGGAGAAGGAAATGGCAACCCACTCCAGTATTCTTGCCTGGGAAATTCCACGGATAGAGGAGCCTAGCAAGCTATAGTCCGTGGGGTTGCAAAAGAGTTGGACACGACTCAGCCAACTAAACAACAAGTCACCATCATGTAGTTCTCTGACATTTACTATTGAAAAGAATCCACATATAAGTGGATCCATGCGGTTCAAACCCACATTGCTCAAAGGTCCAACTGTATGGGTCTTCTCTCTGTTAGTACAGAGATCCACCCTGTTTTTTTGTTAGGAGCTATGAGATGCTTCATTACATAGGAGTGTTCATTCATTTAGCAAACGTTTAATGCTCATATACCATATGCTGGGCACACTTCCAAACATTGAGAATACAGAATTGGACAAAACAAAATCCCTGCCTTCAAGAAGATCAAATTCTTCATACTGAGGAGCTAGCATATTTACATACATAGATTAATTCCTTAATCTGTCTCTAGAATATACAAACAGCTCATTATCAAAAACACTAACAACCCAACTGAAAAGTGGGCAGAAGGTCTAAATAGACTTTTCTCCAAAGAAGACATACAGAAGGGCAGAAAGCACATGAAAAGATGCTCCACGACTCTAATCATTAGAGAAATGCAAATTAAAACTACAGTGAGGTTAACCATCTCACACCTGTCTAATGGCCATCAACAAAAAGTCTACAAACAATAAATGATAGAGAGGGTGTGGAGAGAAGGGAATCTTATACTGTTAGTGGGAATGTAAATCGGTACACCACTATGGAGAACAGTATGGAGGTTCCTTAAAAAACTAAAAATAGAACTATCATATGACCCAGTAATTCTACTCCTGGGCATATATCCAGAGAAAGCCATAATTCTAAAAGACATATGTACCCCAACGTTCATGACAGTGCTATTTACAATAGCTAAGACACAGAAGCAACCTAAATATCCATCGACAGAGGAATGGATAGATAAGATGTGGTACACACATACAATGGCATGTTACCCAGCCATTTAAAAAAAAAATGAACGAAATAATGCCACTTGCAATAACCTGAGTGGACCTAGAGATTGTCATATCAAGTGAAGCAAGTCACACAGAGATGACAAGTACCATGTGATATCATTTAAAAAATGACCCAAATGAACTTATCACAAAACAGAAACAGACTCACGGACTTCGAAAATAAACTTAGGATTACCAAAAGGGAAAGGAGAAAAGAGNCTGTTACCCAGCCATTTAAAATAAAATGAACGAAATAATGCCACTTGCAATAACCTGAGTGAACCTAGAGATTGTCATATCAAGTGAAGCAAGTCACACAGAGATGACAAGTACCATGTGATATCATTTATATGTAGAATCTTAAAAAATGACCCAAATGAACTTATTACAAAACAGAAACAGACTCACGGACTTCGAAAATAAACTTAGGATTACCAAAAGGGAAAGGAGAAAAGAGAAAAATTAGGAGTTTGGGATTAACATAAACACACTGATCATGTACAAAATAGGTAATCAACAAGGACCTACTATAACAGCACAGGGAACTCTACTCAGTTTTCTGTATTAACCAAATGGGACATGAATCTGAGAAAGAATGGATACATGTATATGTATAACAGAATCACTCTGTATACCTGAAACTAACACAACACTGTAAATCAACTATCCTCCAGTAAAAAATTAAAACACGTGAAAAGACACACCATTTCTTATCACACTTTTAACTTTTTACACATGCTGCCATAATGAATTGTCCATTAATCTTGAAACTATTCATCAGTTGAAGACATTGTAGGTATTATTTTTATTCATTCAGCCTTTCAGTCAGTGCCTTCTTTATGTCATCAACCAAGAAATGGGCTGTCAATTTTTCATTGTTAATTAATAGAATACAATTATAGAATTTTTCCAGATTCTATCTTTTATAAATCGACATCCTCAACCTTGTGCTTAGTTGCTAAGTCAGGTATGACCCTATGTGACTCCGTGGACTGTAGCCCGCCAGGCTTCTCTGTCCAAAGGATTTCCCAGGCAAGAATACTGGAGTGGGTTGCCATTTCCTTCTTCATCAAGTGTACCTTGAAACATATTAAACTTTTATCTGAATTGAATCTTCCTGGATTAGCCTAGGTTAATGCTTCAAAGGAGAAGCAGGTTAGAGGCCCTAGTTTCTCTCTACTGTGATTGATTCTATATACTAGAAAGTTCTGGTTTAAACATTTCATCATACCCAAATGCCTCCCAGACACAATTTTTATGTCTCCTTTTTGTTTCCATAACATAAAAACAAAAGAAGGATGTTTTATAGATAAAAACAAATAAATATATTTCTCTACAGAAAATTCAAGAAAAGTATACCTCCTGCAAAACGGAGCAGAAAAATCAATTGTTACTTATGTGATTCTTGTTCAAAAAGCCATCCTAAAAGACCTGATAGAGAAAACTACTTCTGGGTTTCTCTTGCCTCTGTGCCCTGTATTATGTATTATAACTGAAGTCAGGTCAAAATTTATATCTAGAAGCACTTTGAACCAAAGAAGAAAAGAAATATCCCCTTTTCTGCCTCTTCCTACCCCACAAGGTCCTACCAAGCCCCCCCCCCAAATAGTCTCTTGTTTGAGACTTCTTCCAGTGATATTGGAACATTTGACTAGTTTGGCTAGAAACTAGGAAGCTACTTAATTTTCTTCCTTATTTAAGAACTATGTCCTCTTTAAAAAACAAAAAAAACCTATGGACATCTTCACACAAAAGAGTTTATTTTGTTTTGTTTTCTGGAAGTTGTCCAAGTCTATCCCAAGGGGAGAAATAAAATACTTATTTTTTGCCAAATGGAATATCATAAGTGGAGCTTAATTTAATGCTTTTCTATTAATTCAAAAATTTTTCCTCTGCACAAACAATTGCAAACTTGAGTGGGAGGTGAAGTGCCCACTCATACGGCAGCAATGAAATGTACATGAATTACAGAGAGCCAGCGTGGTTACTAGGAGGAAGCTTGACTATCTGAAGAACCCAAATCAGGTCAATTTGACTCATTACCAAAAAGATAAAGATAGGGAATAAACCCCCCCCCCAAAAAAAAGTCTTTCTCAAATGAAACATATCTGCATTTTTACTGTCTATAGAAGTCCACAACTTCGGTATTGGAAAAACACCATCGTTGAATATGAAATGTGGGTCTGTGTCCATGTATGTACATGAGACAGTTCTAAAGACTGAATTCCAGTCAATATTTAGGGATAGAAGGAATCGTAGGATGTGCCATTAGCAAAGACTTTCCTACAAAGATAAATCAGTCATTATCTTGAGTAAGATTCTTACTCATGACAGTTTTTATCATAAAAGGCTGCCATGGTCTAGGTTCATGATTCAGTGCACGACATGTGACATGTAGCTACTGTTATAAGCCAGTGCCACTTTCATGTCTCTATTTGCTGTATTTTGCTTGCATAGATTCCTTTGAGTGAAACAAATCATGGCATAAGCTTTACAAAAAGTATACGTTCCCAAAGACTCCATTGTGTTGTGATTTTTCCCATCTACACATAGAAGCTACCCTCCATTTTTGTCCTTTGCATATCTATAGAGGAAGATCAAAACAGTTTTGCAAATTGTGAAAAGAACTCATGAAGATGAATCATCTTCTCATTTTGTTGAGTTCAGAGGATAAATAGTTGCAGTATGACAAGGCTGAAACCACACAGGTCCAAGAGAAGAGATCTGAATTCAGCTAGTTCTGCCACTTATTAGCTGTATAAACTATAATTTACATTTTGGGTTTCAGTTTCTTCATTTGTAAATATGACATTTGTCAAAGCATGATGTGAGTAGATGTTTGTCTGAAGAGAAGGAATTGAATTTGACAAAGCAAGTAATATACTCAAGTTTTTCTATCAGCAGACATTCTGCAGTCTTCTGGGCTTCCCAGTTGGTGTGAGTGGTAAAGAATCTATCTGCAGTGCAGAAGACATGGGTTCAATCCTTGGGTCGGGAAGATCCCCTGGAATAGGAAGTGGCAACCCACGCCAGTATTCTTGCCTGGAGAATCCCATGGATAGAGGAGCCTGGTGGGCTACAGTCCATGGGACCACAGAGAGACAACTGAGCGACTGAGCACGCTGCAGTCTTTAAGATGCTAATATGAATGGCAACTCTAAGAAAGCTGGAAAGTAGAGAGCACCTCCCAAACCTCCTCCATCCTTGGAACCCTCTTCCATAGTGCATTTCTAAGGATGAATAATCCACAGAATGTGCTTTGGAATATACCGGGAGAGACAAGAGTTTTAGCGTGAGTCCTTTTGGCTGGTCCTGCCATGGTTGGGTGATGAAGCTCTTTGGTCTAACAGTATTCCGTTGACCCTGCTACGGTTGCAATTCCCTGAAGACCACAGAAACCGCCAACTGCCGCTCCCTGGAGGCCACCAAAGACTGTCTCCTGGATGCTAGTTATAAATTCAATCCCCCAAACCCACCACTGTGATACTACACCCCCGATACACTGCACGCAGAGCGCCCCCCCCATCTCCGCACATCGGATGGCAGACTGCTTCCCTGTCATTTGTAGAGGAGAATCCAGGAATGAAGTTTCCCACACTTACATTCCCACTGATCCATAACTCAGGTGTAACTCAGGTGATACAATCAAAGATTTCATGAGCACTTTTGTCTCCCTTCATTTGATTTTTATTTTATTGGGTAGTCTGCTTGGAACTGGGAATGTAGGCATGAATAAGAGTCTCTGCAGAGGAATGACATCTTCCCTCCTCTCTAGGTGCTTACAGATGGGTGGGTGAGACGGATTTGTAAATGAGTGAGTTTAAAATATATTGATAGTGTTACATTACTAGTATGTGCATGTTGTTAAGGTAAATTGATTTTTTTAGGTGAGCTCTACATTTGTTTTATGAAGGCAGGTCATTACAGAATTCTTGGGTTTATTTTGGGTTGTTTTTTTTTTTGGCTGCCCTACTAGGCAAGTGGGATCTTAGCTCCCCAACTAGGGATTGAACCCATGCCCCCTCTTTGGGAGTTCAGCATCTTAACCTCTGAACAGCCATGGAAGTCCCATTAGTCTTTCAGAAAGCAGAAGTCTCTCAGATTCCTTTTTATTCCGTGTGGTGTGATATGTAGCTTTCCCTCTATATTTGTCAACAGGAAACAAATATATCATAAATGACCTCCTTGCCCTTAAAAAGCTTGTTAAGTAAATTCACATGCCTGGCAGGCGCTCTGCTAAGCTCTAAGTGAAAAGTCCACACAGTCGAAGCTCCCTCTGCTTCGACCACCTTTGTGGAACTCATGAGCGGCTGGTCAAGGAGCTGATACTTACCAGTAGGTTTTGACCCAAACTAACTCCTAGAGAACGAACAGAGAATATACAGCTTATGACTAAAGAGAGCCTGCCTATCAACCAGTGGGGCGGGGCCCTGTCTGCCCCTGGACCACTGCCCAGGGAGCCATCATTCA
The DNA here is from genome assembly GCA_006410615.1 of Neotragus moschatus. NCBI lineage: Eukaryota > Metazoa > Chordata > Mammalia > Artiodactyla > Bovidae > Neotragus > Neotragus moschatus. Next base: position 2,285,033 of record SJYA01003091.1, on the reverse strand, counting down.
AGTTCCCACCTGTTCTGATGCTTGGTTCTGAGTGCCCACCTGGCTAGGCTGGGGACCCAGTTATTTAGTCAAATACTAATCAAGGTGTCGCTGGGAAGGAATTATGTGAATTAATATCTACAATCAGTTGACTAAGGACAGAAGCTTACCCCTGAAAGTGCAGGTGGGCCTTGTCTAATCAGGTGAAAGGCCTAAGAGAGAAATTCTTCTTTAGGAGCAGAAGAGACTCTGCCTGCAGACAGCAGTGCCAGCTCTGGCATGAGTTGCCAGCCTGTCAGCCTGCCCGTCAGATTTCACCCTTCATGTGCAGGCTATCCACAAGGCCATGTGCCAGTGCCTTCAAAGAAATCTCGAGTGATTCTGTTCTGCTCTGAGAAGGTTGACTGATCCATCATCCGTTACAGGTCTCTTGAGAGCCCCCAAGTGCATTGACCATCCCACTCCAAAGCGCTCCCATCCTCAGGCTAAAAGATCCTTGGAACTATCCCACAGTCTATCAGGGTTCAACTCTATCATGAATTAATAATAAGCTGTAGGGGTTGGCCCCCCATGGGAACTTACCCATCACTTACCACATGATTTCCATATGAAAATACCTTCTGAATTTCAAAGGACAAGTTTTTATTTAATAGACATTATCTATATAAGTTCACATCATCTTTATTCTTACCCTAAGTCCCTGAGTACATGTTTCTGTCCTCATATTTGAGAATTGTTGTGATTGTTCAGTCGCTAAGTCATGTCTGATGTTTTTCAGGGAACACACCAGGCTTCCCTGACCTTCACTGTCACCTGGAGTTTGCTCAAATCCATGTCCACTGAGTCAGTGATGTTATCTAACCATCTCATCCTCTGCCACCCTCTTCTTTTGCTTGAACCATGAACCTAACATTCCAGTTTCCTATGCAATATTGTTCTTTACAGCATCAGACTTTCACCACCAGACACATCCACAACTGAGCATCATTTCTGCTTTGGCCCAACTGCTCCATCCTTTCTGAACCTATTTGTAATTGTCCTCTGCTCTTCCCCAGGAGCATACTGGACACCTTCTACCCTAGGGGGCCCATCTTCCAGTATCCTATTATTGTGCCTTTTCATTACTATTTATGGGGTTCTCACAGCAAGAATACCAGAGTGGTTTGCACTCCCTCCTCCCATGGACCATGTTTTGTCAGAACTCTTCTCCATGACCTGTCTGTCTTGGGTAGCCCTGCATGGCATGGCTTTCAGTTCAGTTCAGTTCAGTTCAGTCGCTCAGTCATGTCCGACTCTTTGCAACCCCACGAATCACAGCACACCAGGCCTCCTTGTCCATCACCAACTCTCGGAGTTCACTCTGACTCACGCCCATCGAGTCTGTGATGCCATCCAGCCATCTCATCCTCGGTCGTCCCCTTCTCCTCCTGCCCCCAATCCCTCCCAGCATCAGAGTCTTTTCCAGTGAGTCAACTCTTTGCATGAGGTGGCCAAAGTACTGGAGTTTCAGCTTTAGCATCATTCCTTCCAGAGAAATCCCAGGGTTGATCTCCTTCAGAATGGACTGGTTGGATCTCCTTGCAGTCCAAGGGACTCTCAAGAGTCTTCTCCAACACCACAGTTCAAAAGCATCAATTCTTCGGCGCTCAGCCTTCTTCACAGTCCAACTCTCACATCCATACAGGACCACTGGAAAAACCATAGCCTTGACTATGGGATCCCCATCCCCATGGCATGGCTTATAGCTTCATTAAGTTACACAAGCCCCTTTGCCACAGCAAAACTGTGATCCACGAAGGATGTGTTTGAGGATACTGGCGTTAAAAGAGACTAAGGTCGTGGACCAAAATCACACTTGCTAAGTAGTATAGTCGGATTTGAACCCAGGTTTACCTGATTCCAGACTCCATACTACATTCATTGCACTGAGTCTTCCCTATAAATGAAAAACTGTATGGTGACAAAATATTCCATTTTCTTCTATGCCTATGTTTGTAGGTGTGCTGGGTGGAGAAGCATTTAGACATGACCTAACATTTCTTCAGAGCTTACTATGTGCCAGGAGCTTATTTTAAAGATTCCTTTGGGAATTCCCTGGTGGTCTAGTGTTTAGGACTCCGCTTTCACTGCAAGGGGCATGGGTTCAATTCCTGGTCAGAACTAAGATCACAAAAGGTATGCAGCATGGCCAAAATAATTGTTTTAATCTTAAACATATAGATAGATCCTAGAGAAGGGATAGGCTACCCACTCCAGTATTCTTGCCTGGAGAATCCCCATGGACAGAGGTGCCTGGGGTCTACAGTCCATGGCGTTGCAAAGAGTCAGACACAACTGAGTGGCTAAGCACAACACAGCCTATAGATATATATAGAGAGAGATAGATTCATTTAATGAAACATTTAGGTTGAATTATATATCATTTCTATATTTGGACACTTCAAGATTCTAAAACATGTCATTCCTAATTATTTTTTGCCCCAGCCAATCCATTTTGGTCATAGATATTTAATGAGTTTTTCTCTCTTGTTCTTAAATGACAGAGATTTCACACTGACATCAAGTACCATATCAATTAGAACTAAAAGACAGGATTGTTGTAAGGTGAATGAAAGTGTTTCAATTTATTTATTTTAGTTTTTAAAAATGTTTTTAATCTCACAGCCTCTGGTCCTCAGAGGTTGATATAGAATAACATGCAAATACCTTTTTGCCTTGTTAATGGTTTCCTTCACCATGCAAAACTTTGAAGTTTGACTAGGTCCCATTTGCTTACTTTTGGTTTTGTTTTCGTTTCTCTAGGAAACAAATCCAAAATAATTATTGCTAAGACAGTGTCAGAGCATACTGCCTGGGTTTTCTTCTAGGAGTTTTGTGTGTTACATTTCGAGGGTGCAAACTACCTTGGTATACCTACGTGTACAAGGGTGTAACATACAGCTTAGGGAATATAGCCAGTATTTCATAACTTTACATGAAGTACAATTTATAAAACTATGGAATTGCTATTTGTACATCTGAAACTAATATAACATTATAAGTCAAGTATATATCAAATTTTTTAAAAAGAACATGCAAATACATTCAAGCATCAGGCTGCCTACTCTCACTCTGCACATATGGTACCAACCCAGCTGATGGCCTGACCTTCTAATTAGGCATCTCCAGCCCTGGTCATTGTGTCCTCTGACTCTCAGCTATAGGGGGCCAGTCAGAAAGACACTTCTGTTTGTCCTTATTTCTAAAGTTAGAGAGCCACTGAAAAATCTTCTTCTACGAAAACACAATCAGTAAATGGAAAGGTAACTAAGAGTCAGAGAGCTTGATTCAAGGAGTCTTACTTCAGGGTCTCATAGCTACCTATCCAACAAGCAAGCACGTCTTAAGCATTTACTTTATAGAAGGCGCTTTTGGAGAAATGAAGATGGATCACAGTATCTCTGATGAATAATGAGCATGGTGGGCTGTATCCTGGATGGTCTAAAAAAGCAGTGTTTTTCAAACCAGGAGCAGCAACCAATTAGTGATTGGTGAAATCAATCCAGTGGGTCACAAACAACATTATTTTCAATTAAATAGAATACAATAGAAGAAAGTGGGAAAGGGGAGAGAGTAAGTGGCATGCAGAGAGGTTAAGCAGTTCTTTCTTTCAGTGGTGTATGTGCTTGTACTGGTTTCCAAAGTAAGATGTACTTCTTACTATGAAACATAGTCAAACACTGTTTAAAAGCTCCTGCTTTAGAGAGAGAGAGAAAAGAAAACAAAAGCCTTGGGCTCAAGAAGCTTGCAGCTTGCTGGGAAGATAAAGCTAATTAATGAACACAGAACTCTTTGGATAAAGGAGCTCATGACTCAGGGCTAAAATAAATCTTGCTGATTTCACATCCCCCATGGGATTGTCAATGTGTTAGTGTTAGTTGCTCAGTCGTGTCTGACTTTGTGGCCCTATGGACTGTAGCCTGCTAGGCTCCTCCATCCATCGGATTTTCCAGGCAAGAATGCTGGAGTGGGTTGCCATTTCCTTCTCCAGGGGATCTTCCCATCAGGGATCAAACCCAGATCTCCCACACTGCAGGCAGATTCTTTACCATCTGAGCCATCCATGGGATTATGACCAGGGGAAATATCACTATGACTGTTCATTACTCCTACGTCCTCCTCAAACTCTGGGCTCTCAGATTCCTGGACCACACACCTCGGGTACCTGTCTCAGATGTCCTGCTTGTTCCCCTCTGGTTCCTGAGGTTTCATCAGTGCCCAATGAGCACAGCTCTTGGGCACTTCTCTATTCTGCATGGGTCACCTCATCATCCTCAGAGCTTTAAATACCACGGGAATGCCCATATTTGGCTTTCCAGCCACATTGTCCAAACTCCCAGGCTTACATACCCAGGTCCCCATTCAACCTCTCCACTGAGATGTCTCCTGGGAGACATCTGAATATTCCAACTGAATACATCCCCAGATGAACTCCTAATCTTTTTCCCCCATCTGCACCTCCCTTAGGCCTCCTCATCTCAGCTAATGGGAATTCAATCCATCCACTGATGAGGCCAAAACCCTTGGAGTATTCATAACTCACTTTCTCCATGAGACCTTTCGTGACCATGCACACCCCTCAATACTGCACAGCCCGCCAGGCTCCCTCTTCCACAGGCACCCTCTGGTCCCCTCCCCTGCTTCCTGTTTCTCCATAACACACATTCATAACTCCTCCTACCCTCAATCCCATATCTACATCATCATTAAGAAACCTCCTGGTAGGCTTCCCTGTTGGCTCAGGGGTAAAGAATCTGGCTGCCAGTGCAAGAGATACAGATTCAGTCCCTTTTCCAGGAAGATCCCACATGCCACAGAGCAACTAAGCCAGGCACCACAACTGTTGAGCCTGTGCTCTAGAGCCTACGAACTGTAACTACCATATAACCCATGCTCAGCGACAAGAGAAGCCACCACAATGAGAAGCCAACGCATTGCAACAAAGAGCCCCCGCTGGCCACAACTAGAGAAAAGCCTGCACAGCAATGAAGACCCAGCACAGCCATAAAGAAGTAAAAGTATTTTTAAAAAAAAACACCACCATCCTATCTTCTCCCTATCACCACATCCCCCTTACCTCCACTGTGCTGCTGCTGAGTCGCTTCAGTCGTGTCCGACTAATAATAATAAATAATTATTATTTATTAAATTATTATTATTATTTATTATTATTTATTAATAATAATAAATAATAATTATTTATTAATAAAAATTAATTAAAAAAGAAAAAGAATGAACTGTTGTCTGTCCCCTAATCAGTGGCCCTAAACTACCCTGCTGCTGCTGCTGCTAAGTCGCTTCAGTCATGTCCGACTCTGTGCAATCCCATAGACGGCAGCCCACCAGCCTCCCCTGTCCCTGGGATTCTCCAGGCAAGAACACTGGAGTGGGTTGCCATTTCCTTCTCCAATGCAGTCTGGATCAGTGCATGAGCGCCACACACTGTCCCTCTGACCCTATCAGCCCATACCCTCCTCTAGCTATTCTCAACCAGCACCTGAAATGGTCCTTTCAAGCCGGAGTGTAACCATCTCTCATCAAAGCCTCTAATCTCTTCCCATCTCACCCTGAGTCAAAGCCACAGCCGTCACTGTGGCTTGCAAAGCCCACATGAACTGCACCCCTCTCCTGCCTGTCGGTCATCATGCACAGCTGTGCTCACCTTCCGTCTCCTCTCCCTCCACTCCACCCACCTGGCCTCCCCTCAGGACCTTTACGCTTCTTTCATCCTCAAGCAGTCGTCCTGCAGACCTCAGGGCTAATCCCCCAATCCTACCTGATCTTTACCCTGAGGTCCACCTTCTCAGTGAGACCTTCCATGACCTTGCACACCCTTCGGTACTGCATAGGCTCCCTGCAGGCTGCCTCCTCCACAGGCACCCCCTGGTCCCCTCCCCAGCTCCCTGTTTCTCCATAGCACACTCCATCTAACTTACATTCTATCTTATCAATGTCCATTTTCCTCGTTCCCCATGAAGGCAGATTATTTTTCTGTTTATACATTGCCATGTCCCAAGTGGATAAACAGCACCTATTTCACAGTAATGTGCACTGAAGAATAAATATGCATTCAATAAGTGAATGAATATTTTTACAGCATTTTGAAAAAAAGTCACAAAAGAAATGGTACCTTTACCTCCAGCTTAACCACTAAGCAAAGGACCATCATAAAGTTTGCTTTAAGAAAACCTTACTTCAAACCCTGCAATGAGTACTCCAGGTGGAACATGCCCTTTCAGTGGACCTTGAGCTAGTTTGGAAATCCAGGTTGAAGTAGCTGTTGGATGGATGTATCTATCACTCTTATCTGTGCACAGGCCTTAGTGACAACTCCTATTAGTTCTAGATATCTTGCTGCCTGGAGGACGTGGGTTGAAATACAGGCTTAAGGAGCAGATCCTCAGGAGACCATTTTCCCATCCAGTGATGATGGAAGTGGAATACTTTGTGTTACACGTGTGCAAAGGACACTTAGAATATTCAATTCTTTACAGATTCACATAATTTGAAAGATGATGGTATCGCTATATTAGAGTAAACGGTATTCAGAAGGGAAACATTCTATTTTGGCCCATTTGAATGCATGACACTTTGAGGTGTTGTAACTTGGAATAAAAAGTCCAAACAGCACCAAGACAGAGTAGTAAACAGATAATAGTGGTAAAAAGCAGAAAATGTCTACTTGGGTCTCTTCTTAAATCTGTTGAGTTTTTTAAAAAATAGATGTCAACTCATGAACACCTGAGAGGGAAAAAAAAAAATAGATGTCAAATAACTAAGTGAATTATTCACAAGTGTAATAATTTATAGCCTCATCTGAGAAATTTAGTGTCCCCAAATTTATGCTAAAGAAAAATATTTGCTGAAATTCAATTCAAAACTTATAATTTTGAAGTTAAGTATTAATACTGGAAATGATGGACTTGATATTTCATAGACTATAAATGAGCTCTAACATTTGTTCCCAAGATTATCAGACTTTAAGTTCTAAGGGTATGAGAGTTCTAATGGTGTGGATGTGAGAGTTGGACTCTAAAGAAATCTGAACACCGAAAAATTGATGCTTTTGAATTGTGGTCTTGGAGAAGACTCTTGAGAGTCCCTTGGACAACAAGGAGATCCAACTAGTCCATCCTAAAGGAGATCAGTCCTGAATATTCGTTGGAAGGACTGATGCTGAAGCTGAAACTCCAATACTTTTGCCACCTGATGTGAAGAACTGACTCGTTTGAAAAGACCCTGATGCTGGGAAAGATTGAAGGCAGGAGAAGGGGACGACAGAGGATGAGATGGTTGGATGGCATCATCGACTTGATGGACATGAGTTTGAGTAAACTCTGGGATTTGGTGATGGACAGGGAGGCCTGGCATGCTGCAGTCCATGGGGTCACAAAGAGCTGGACACGACTGAGCGACTGAACTGAACTGAAGTTCTAAGGGAAAAGATCCATGTTCATAGCATTTGACAAGGACTGTGTTCTCCATGGGCTTCCCAGGTGGCACTAGTGGTAAAGAACCTGCCTGCCAGTGCAGAAGACTTAAGAGACAAGGGTTCAGTCCTTAGGTTGAGAGGATCCCTTGGAGGAGGGCGTGGAAATCCACTCCAGTATTCTTCCCTGGAGAATCCCCATGGACAGAGGAGCCTGGCAAGCTACAGTCCATTGGGTCGCATAAGTCAGACATGACTGAAGTGTTAGAAAGCATGCATGGGGTCTCCATACACGCTAGGAGATTTATAAAATTTTAGCCAACACTAAAGTTCAGTTTTGATGGATGGTTTTTCTACACCTGGGCTTCTATTGACTCCAGGAGGAAGATTACTAACCTTCTACCCATATCTCTGCTTCTGAACAACAGACATAGAATTCTGGTTTACCTCAAAGGATCCAATTTATGGAACTAAATAGCACAGACTCCTACACACTAGTGACTGCAAAAATAATGGGAAAAGATGATGGCTCAACTAGCCATGCCAACCAACAGACATGCCTCCAGTATGTCAGAAAGACATGTTAGCAATGAATAGTTGCTTTAAAAACTAAGACAGGGCTCTAAATTAGCTTATCTTCTATATAGTCAGTGAAACTAAATATAGCATATTTATTATAGACCTAAACCTCTGTTGTTTTTATCTTGCTATCTATTAAAATGTCTGTGTTCTTGCTCATATTTCACTAAAACTTGTAGCCAGCTATTACTACTGGGTGATGGGCATTCTGTGAACATTACTTTTGAAAGTCTTTTGGCTCTTTCAAGCAACTGTCTCGACCTGTCATGGGTTTCAAAATGTTATAGCACTGGGGACTTCTCTGGCGGTCCAGTGGTTAAGCCTCCACACTTCCACTGCAGGGGACATGGGTTTAATCCCTAGACAACGAATTAAGATTCTGCTTGTGCTAAGTCGCTTCAGTTATGTCTAACTCTTTGCAATTCTATGGACTGCAGCCTCCCAGGATCCTCCATCCATGGCTAGAATACTGGAATGGGTTGCCATGCCCTCCTCCAGGGGATCGTCCTGACGCAGGGATTGAACCTGAATCTCTGACGTCTCCTGTATTGGCAGGCGAGTTCTTTACCTCTGAATGCCACTTAGCAAAGAAAGAAAAAAAAAAAAAAAGGCTATAGCATTGTATCCCCTAGCAACTCAATGCTTGAGTTTTATGTTTAATGGAAAATTACTAAGTTTTGAAACTTGCAGTCAGCAGAATGATATGATGAAAAGAGCATAGAAATTTGAGTGAGACAAATGTGGCTTTCAATTCTATGATTTACTAGCTGTAAAATTTAGAGCACGTTATTTAATAGCAGTAAGTCTCAATTTTATCATCTTTTCAATGTAATGAATAACAACACTGGAGTTTTGTATAATATTACATGAGAGAAAGTTTGTGTAGCAGGGATTATAAAATGGCTACCAGCAGGTCCTAAGGCTCATTGCTCCCCTATAGATGCACTGAGGAGAGGAAACATCTTTGTCCCAGATCCCAAGCCAAGGTCCAGAGGTGCTTGCTGATTGAACAGGCTGAGGCCACACACTCAGCCCTGAGACAAGCCGTAGTGCTGGAGGACATGATAAGCCACCTCTTCTGCTACTCCTGAAACACGTGGACACGTGGAGGGAGCAAGGTTTCCCCCAAGCAAAACCATGGGGATGTGACAACAAAAATCAGAAGTAGCAGACCCAGGGTAGCAAAAAACCCACAGATGTTCACTACAATCGAAATACAGGGTGGGCAATGAATAAAAATTCATTGTCCTCCCCTGTCCTCGTATCATACCAGTATGTACTGTATCATAGTCACTTTCTTGCTGTGGTATCACAAGGGTCTTCCCAGATCGTACCTGCTTTGACATCAACATCCCCTTGGTAATATTTTCTACCGGCTCCCGAAGAGCAGTGGCTCCTTCCCCTCCTTTGAGGGCTCACAGACCTTGCCCTTCTGTATTTCTCCTGCAGACTCATTTCCCAGTGGCATGTCCTTTGCACAGATCCATTCAACTCCAAAGGAACAGTTTTACCAGCAAGAAGAGGATTGATACGAACTATTGAATACAAGCCTAGTAGGCAACACAGAGACACTAAAATGTAATACTCAATCCAGCTTGATTTGTTTTAAAGCTGTTTTTACTCTTTTCTTTCATCCATCCCCAGATTTGTCTGATTTACTTAAAACTTGTCAACCCCTTTGAGACCAGACTGTGTTTTGTAAAATGTTTTTGGTGTATCTCCCTGGCACCTGCTCTGGTGCATGGTACCCTGTAGATACCTGTAAATGTTCACAGGTGAGACCAGCTCTGTAGGGTAACAGTGAGTGAATTACCATTGAAGAGCACTATTATAAAGTTCTATTCAAGAGCATCTGTGTTGTTGTATGGCAGAAAGCAATACAACATTGTAAAAATTTTTTTTAATTTTAAAAAGTAACTATAAAGAATGTTATTTGGAAAAAGATGTGGCAAAGAGTATTAACCCTATATATGTGGAGTCTAAAAAGAAATTATACAAATTAATTTACTTGCAAAACAGAAAAGAGACTCACCGACTTAGAGAATGAACTTATGGTCGCTGCAAGGAAAGGATGAGTGGAAGAGAGAGTTAGGGAGTTTGGGATGGACATGTATACACTGCTGCATTTTAAATGGATAACAGCACAGGGAACTGGTACTAATGTATAGCACCAGGAACTCTGCTCAATGTTTATGTGATCGCCTGTATGGGATAAGGAGTCTGGGGGAGAATGGATACATGTATATGTATGGCTGAGTCCCTTCGCTTGTCACCTGAAACTATCACAACATTGGCTATTCCCCAGTACAAAATAAAAAGTAAAAAAAAAAAAAAAAAAAAAAGAATTTTACCCAGGGGAAAAAAAAAGAGGTAGGTATTTACTTCTGTCCTTAAAAGGTAATTTTTTAGGCAATCTGGAAGCAAATTAAGTTTTACACCAGCTTCGGGGTGCAAGGGGAGTTGGAAAGGGTGGTTGCCAGGGAAATCTGCTTGCAAAACACCAATCAGGCCTTGGGATCTACACATCGTGTAATTGTAATTTTCCTATTCTTGCTCTTTTTTTTTTTTTTTTTCCTGCTTTTGCTCTGAGAAGAGCAAGCTAAAAAGGCTACAGGGACATTTATGCCAAGTCGCTTTTGTCAAGTTGAAAGCTGTGTGGAGCAGGAAGGCAGTTCTCCCAGCTGCAAAGAAGATGCAAAGGAGCAGAGTGAGTAGGGAATCTGAGAGCTCACTAAAAGTGCTTAGAAGGCCAGTGCATCCCAGCCATTTTCGTACAGAGTAAGAGCAAGGCTGGACCCTGAAACCCAGGGCGAAGTTTTCTTACAAACGCCAAAAACCTACCGCAGTGCTTGGAGGCCCCCATAGCACCCTTGGCGGGGGGAGTGTGGCCGTCCTGCAGGTGTTCTGATTCCCCGAAAACCATCCATGTATTTCAAGTAAAAATCAATAACAATCATTGGTAAGGGCACCACAAAATGGTGAAGAAGCAAAGCTACTTTATCTCATAATTATGTTCCACACTTATTATTTTATTATTATCTTAAAACTTTTATCTGCGCTAGCCAGTTAGGGATTAGATAATATGTATGCTTATTTTTTTTAAGATTTTTTTCTTGATGTGAACCACTTTTTGAAGTCTTAATTGAATTTTTTTTATAGTTGAATTTTTTAGATTCTGTTTTATCTTTTGGCCACAAGGCATGTGGGATCTTAGCTCCCAGTGCAGGGATCGAACCCGCTCCCCCTTGCACTGAAAGGTGAACTCCCAACCACTGGACCACCAGGGAAGTCCTTGTATGCTTATTTTAATAGTGACTTTTTTTTGGTACATTTTTGGAAAAGTACAGAGTGTGGGAGCACGAACTCCATTTTTTTAAGCTTATTTGTTCACGCACTCAATCAACATGCCTTCCTCAGAGGCGGGGTGATACACTCAAAGCTTTGGCATCAGAGAGATGCAGATTCCTATTTGTGATGATGACCTTGGGCAGGTCAGTCCAGCTTTTTGAGTCTCAGTTTGGCAGCAGTAAAGTGGAAATGGAAGCGTCTATTTCACAGGACAGCTAGCGGGATTAAAATAGAGTCACAAGGTATCAGCTCCAGCCCTTTGAGATTATTCTAGAATGCAAGATTATTCCATAAATATCAGGTCCTCAGCTCTCCTTTCCTAAGTACAGGCTCTTCTCCTGTTTACCTTTCCTCATCAGGCTCAGGAAAGGTCAAACAGGTTGACCCCCCTCAGCCGTAGCCACATGCCTTTATTTACCTCTTTACTTTAATTGGAATACTCAATTGTTGAAGAAATCAACAACCGCCAAAGGGGAGCCTTGCGAAGATAAGCCTATTATTGACACCCACCACTTTAATCACAGCTCTTCCTTGCTATATCGTCTTTATTTCTACCTCATGAACCATTAGGTAACCAGAGTTACCTAATGGTTCAATAGATAACCAGAGTTATCTATTCCAGCTTCTTTGGTCCCTAATGAAATAGAAACTTGCTTTAAATTCACCTCTGTCTTAGGTTTATGTGTTTTCCTCCCCAGTCTGTACAGTCCAGAACTGCTCACAGAATGGCCCCAGCCTCCCCTGTATATTTCAGGATACATGTTCCATTTCAGCTGTCCCGGCTTTCTAAGTGTCTGCATTCCTTTTGTGGCTCTCAGATTTCCCCAAATCTCTCGCATTTCCATCACCCTAAACCGCACCATCCAACTTCCCATCCTGAGATAATCCACTCTTGAGGAGTCACTCACACATGGCTTCATCTCCCAGCCATCGTCTTCCAGCCCATCACTGGCACAGAATGGCTAACTCTGTCTACGTTGGGTTAAACTCTATGACAGCAGCTCAGCCAAACCCCATGCACCCTGGAAGGGCCTATTAAAATAAGCCTTTCCATGTCTACAATAGTATTTCTTATATTTCAAGGCATGTGATTCTTTATGAATTTTTTTTCCTCCAGAGAGTTTAAAACTCTCAGAAGTTGTTGTCTTATCTGAAATGTGTTCTTCAGATGATTATAAAATGACAATTGGGAGCTTTCCAGGTGGCTCAGTGGTAAAGAATCGCAGGAGATGTGGATTCGATCCCTGGGTCAGGAAGATTCCCTGGAGGAGAAAACGGCAACCCCTTCCAGTATTCTTGCCTGGAAAATCCCATGGACAGAGGAGCCTGGTGGGCTACAGTCCATGGGGTCACAAAGAGTCAGACACGCCTGAAGCACACAGGCGTACAGAATGACAGCTGTTCCTCCCTAAACAACCAACATCTAAATATAGAGGGGGAAAAAAATCTCTGGACTGTGTACAGCAGACCCCTCTGGACTTCAGTTTCTCTATTTCATAAGCTGAGATTATAATACTTATTCTCCTTATCCTTCAAGGCAGTTATAATGGTCATGAGACTGTGTAAACTTACGTTTTTTGCAAAAGCATGACATAAATGAATGCTAATTGTTATTAATCTGATCACTATGAAATACAAATATTACATCCTAATCATCATTATCCCAGAATACACCCATTTTTATTCTTATTTTGTACATATTCTTTAAAGGGCTGTTGGATTGCTTTCTGAGCTCCATATTTTTTCACATTGTAGCATCTTTGATATTGGAATGTATCATGTAATCTATAGAGTGTCAGAATTTAATTGGTGGTATTTCTTTCTAAAAAATATTGAAGAGCTTGCACTTGTATCTTGGATTCAGTCAACCTGGGCATTTGGAGCTTAGGGGAAAGTGGAGGAAGGGTAAAAGTGGAAGTACCTTGTCTATTCAGAATGGAGATTCTATTAACCAAGCGACGATAAGATAACCACTCCCCCCACCCAAAAAAATCAGCCAAGAGTTTAAGACATTCAGAAAGAAGAAATTACCTTGAATGATACCACTTTGTGGGAGGAGATTTTTTAAGTACCCCCCAGGTTATTATACTTTAGCTCACAGGTCTCCTGAAACTGTATGACACTATTTCAACTGAGTTTTGGGAAGCCAAAAAAAAAAAAAAATGGCAGTATCACAGGAACAGTCCACTTCCAAAGATCTTAGAAGAGAGATCAATACATTTTTGAGATGGTAGGACAATTTAGGAGAGATAATTTTTACTATAGGAAATATATATATAATACAATAATACATTTTATAATTTTCATATATATGAGATTTTTAAAATAAGTTTCTCTTGTTGCATTATGAGGGCCCATCATTCAGTGCCCATGACACTGTTTCAACTAAGAAAGCATCTTTATTCTGTACTTAGAGGATGTCAGCAGCTAGGTATGGTCATTCTTTGTCAGAGACAAGTCTTCTGTCCTCCTGAACCATGACATATGGTTTAAAGTCTAGTCTGGCTACCTCTAAAATAGAAAAATGCATGCTAATCCTCATTTTGTTCTCTCAAAAATAAAGTGCTCCATTGCAGTTTCGTGCTTAAACATTTGCACTTAAAAACAAATAATCTTCCCTCTCTCTAACCCATAACTATTGTTAAACTCTTAACTTTTATCAAGAGAAGGACATGGCAACCCACTCCAGTATTCTTGCCTGGAGAATCCCATGGATGAGAAACCTGGTGGGCTATAGTGCATGGGGTAGCAAAGAGTCGGACATGATGAAAGCGACTTAGCATGCGTGCATGCACCATTTATTGCAATTTCTTTTAACATTTGCTGGATCTAACTGCCCTGCCAAGCTCTGCAGGCAATCAGGACATCTAGCTTGCCTGTCATCAACAAGTGTCCAGGCCACTCCTCTGTCTGCTCCAGTTTCCCTTTGTTTTTAATACAAAGACGTCCGTTTTGTAAACCACGAGGAACAGTAGTAGGAAGACCTTCTCAGACAGCTGCAGAGTTAATTTTTTTCTGTGGATTTACCTGAAGCTTTTCTCTCCATCCAAGTGACGCAGAAGGACACAGCAGCCTTGACTAGATCACGGTGTAGCTGCAGCACCTGAGAGTTACATGCTCTGGGCCCCTGGACAAACTAGTGTGCTTTTCTTTGAAAACACTGTAACTAACCACTGCCTCTCTTTTGCTTCTGAGTTTAAGAGACTCATAATAAAAACAGTTGCTCAGTTGTAGCAACTTTACTGGCCTGGATTGTTCAGCAACAGTATTTCTCTTATCCAAAGTCTTAATGTTCAGATTTCCTTACATTTTTCCTGGAGCTGCTGCTGCTGCTGCTGAGACGCTTCAGTCCTGTCCGACTCTGCGACAGACGGCAGCCCATCAGGCTCCCCCATCCCTGGGATTCTCCAGGCAAGAACACAGGAGTGGGTTGCCATTTCTTTCTCCAATGCATGAAAGTGAAAAGTGAAGATGAAGTCACTCAGTCGTGTCTGACTCTTCGTGACTCCATGGACTGCAGCCCACCAGGCTTCTCCGTCCATGGGATTTTCCAGGCAGGGGTACTGCAGTGGGGTGCCATTGCCTTCTTCCTGGAGCTAGTTTCTGTATTAGTTTACATGTATTGTAATAACTGTAAAATTGTACTTGTAGGTTTTCTCTCACTGTATGAATAATGTATTGATTTTTAAAATCCATTCCATGCAGGTCACTTCCATAAACTTCTTTAGGTGTTCTCATTTGAAAAATATGTTTAATTGAAACATATACACATTAAATACTTCCCAGGTGGTTCTCTTAGCAACAATTATAGCCTGTTTCTAGTGTAAGATCAAGTTTCTACCATAAACTAACTTTTGGGGAAAAAACCACCTAAAGAAAAATTTGCCATGTTTTGTTTCATAAGCAATATGAGCTAATGAGGTGTCATTGGTCTCTAACATATTTCAGGGAGCCATGCTTATAAGCTGTGCATCAGTGCTGAGAAACTGCAAGTGTTGGCTGCAGCCTCTATGACCCTCAGCTGTACCAACTTAATTTATAAAATTAATTACTGAGCCAATAATGAGGTACTGAATATGATCGTATCTCTGCAGTGACTCACCTGCCAATGGAAGGAAAACAAGACTGTTCTCAACATTTATAATTTCCCTAAGAAGTCTCCCTGTTGCCATGGTGATGTTGATGCTTTTTAGCTCAAAAACCAAGAACTCCACATTGTTACTGACATAATTGATAAACGGCAAATGGATCAGGCATGATGGCTGTGAAGGTGCCGTGGGATTATAGCTGTTCAGTTCTGTAGGTACCATGAGATCAGAGACAGAAAGATAGCATCAAACACGGTCTCGGTAAGACACAGGAGCTGTCAGGCTGGAACTCTTCCCCTTTGTAGCCAAGATTTTGGGCAAGTTACCTAACCTCATTTTCCTCATTTGTAAAATGGGGGTAATAATCACAATACCCTTAGTTGTGTGGATCAAATGAGTTAACACTTATAAAGCATTTAGAACAGAGCCTGCTCATAGGACTCATGATTTGAGTTTGTTAAAATAAGCTGCATAGTGAGGCTTAACCAAACTTCGCTGGTAGTTCTTAGCCTTAGAACCTACAAATCACTGTTTTCAGGTCCAGGAATGGTAGCATCTCTTCAGTCTGACGCTTCTAGATATTTCAAGCTTTCAAACAGTTAAATGTATGAGTTAAGGAGGAAAGAATAGTTCTTTTTTCCCAGTGGGTATTCTCAGTTCCTGGAAACTATAACTTAGAAATCAATGTCTACTCTGTACATGTGTGTCATTGTAGACAGTTTCATTAACACATTGTAGACAGTTCTATTAATTTTAATAACAAAATTATTAACACAATCTTATCAATTTAAAATTCATGTTATTAATCATACATTTTAGATTAAGTNACGGCAGCCCATCAGGCTCCCCCATCCCTGGGATTCTCCAGGCAAGAACACAGGAGTGGGTTGCCATTTCTTTCTCCAATGCATGAAAGTGAAAAGTGAAGATGAAGTCACTCAGTCGTGTCTGACTCTTCGTGACTCCATGGACTGCAGCCCACCAGGCTTCTCCGTCCATGGGATTTTCCAGGCAGGGGTACTGCAGTGGGGTGCCATTGCCTTCTTCCTGGAGCTAGTTTCTGTATTAGTTTACATGTATTGTAATAACTGTAAAATTGTACTTGTAGGTTTTCTCTCACTGTATGAATAATGTATTGATTTTTAAAATCCATTCCATGCAGGTCACTTCCATAAACTTCTTTAGGTGTTCTCATTTGAAAAATATGTTTAATTGAAACATATACACATTAAATACTTCCCAGGTGGTTCTCTTAGCAACAATTATAGCCTGTTTCTAGTGTAAGATCAAGTTTCTACCATAAACTAACTTTTGGGGAAAAAACCACCTAAAGAAAAATTTGCCATGTTTTGTTTCATAAGCAATATGAGCTAATGAGGTGTCATTGGTCTCTAACATATTTCAGGGAGCCATGCTTATAAGCTGTGCATCAGTGCTGAGAAACTGCAAGTGTTGGCTGCAGCCTCTATGACCCTCAGCTGTACCAACTTAATTTATAAAATTAATTACTGAGCCAATAATGAGGTACTGAATATGATCGTATCTCTGCAGTGACTCACCTGCCAATGGAAGGAAAACAAGACTGTTCTCAACATTTATAATTTCCCTAAGAAGTCTCCCTGTTGCCATGGTGATGTTGATGCTTTTTAGCTCAAAAACCAAGAACTCCACATTGTTACTGACATAATTGATAAACGGCAAATGGATCAGGCATGATGGCTGTGAAGGTGCCGTGGGATTATAGCTGTTCAGTTCTGTAGGTACCATGAGATCAGAGACAGAAAGATAGCATCAAACACGGTCTCGGTAAGACACAGGAGCTGTCAGGCTGGAACTCTTCCCCTTTGTAGCCAAGATTTTGGGCAAGTTACCTAACCTCATTTTCCTCATTTGTAAAATGGGGGTAATAATCACAATACCCTTAGTTGTGTGGATCAAATGAGTTAACACTTATAAAGCATTTAGAACAGAGCCTGCTCATAGGACTCATGATTTGAGTTTGTTAAAATAAGCTGCATAGTGAGGCTTAACCAAACTTCGCTGGTAGTTCTTAGCCTTAGAACCTACAAATCACTGTTTTCAGGTCCAGGAATGGTAGCATCTCTTCAGTCTGACGCTTCTAGATATTTCAAGCTTTCAAACAGTTAAATGTATGAGTTAAGGAGGAAAGAATAGTTCTTTTTTCCCAGTGGGTATTCTCAGTTCCTGGAAACTATAACTTAGAAATCAATGTCTACTCTGTACATGTGTGTCATTGTAGACAGTTTCATTAACACATTGTAGACAGTTCTATTAATTTTAATAACAAAATTATTAACACAATCTTATCAATTTAAAATTCATGTTATTAATCATACATTTTAGATTAAGTAAACTCTGATCTTTGAATTAAACCAAAAATGTTTTGAATTCCAGTGCTGCCATTTCTTAGCTGTGTGTTCTCAGGCAGATGTCTTAAGTCCTCTGAGCTTCTGCTTCTCATTTGAGAAATTCAAAAAAATAGAGTTGTTGTGTTGATGAAATAAGATCCTATAAGCAAACTGCATAGTATACTTAGATGTTAATAATGAAACATGGCATTATTTAGTGGATAATCAGTAAATACTGGGTTGGCCAATAAGTTCATTTGTTAAGATGTTACGGAAAACACCAGATGAACTTTTGGCCAATCCAATAGTTAGCATGAAAATATTAAATACTTTTTTACCTTCTTATTGCCAATGTGGCCACTTCTAGGAGCCCTTCCTGGATCCTCCTTCTCCATCACCATTATATAACTCCTGTTTCCAGTGTCTCCTTAGCTCATACTCCATTTACGGGACCACATCTGAGGCTTGGTAACACGTTGACTTGGAACTGTTCCCAAACTTTCGTCTGCTTTGTCTTCTTATCTCCATTATCTGCATGTTGAGGGCAAGAGGCAGCCTCCTTGTTTTCTGGTCTCTTAATTAAGCCCTCTGTCCTGTTCTGTCACAGTTCATAGGTTGTTCATTATATCTTAATGGATAAAAAGAGTGGCCATTGTTACATATTTTTTTATTTAACAAATGGAGAAGGAATGAGATCCTGGTGTGGATCCACATTGAACTGTGCTGTGCTGTGCTTAGTCACTCAATCGTGTCCGACTCTTTGCAACTCCATGGACTGTAGCCCGCCAGGCTCCTCTGTCCATGGAACTTTCCAGACAAGAATACTGGAGTGGGTAGCCACTCCCTTCTCCAGGGGATCTTCCTGAACCCAGGAATCAAGCGCAAGTCTCCAACATTGCAGGTGAATTCTTTTACCCATCTGATCCACCAGGGAAGCCCTAAGAATTAAAAATAAGGTCAGAAACAATCCTTTCTGGCATAGGATGGTGCCCTGATGAACTCAAGGAAATGATTGCTTTGGGTGGGCCAAAAAGTTCATTCGGTTTTAAGTAAAAATAAAAAGACATATTTTTCATTTTCACCCAGAACTTTATTGAACAACATATTCACTAACTGAAGAAACTCTTCTGGCCAACCCAATAGAAAGACAAATGAGCCATGTATTGAGAACATTATCTTGTGGGTTCCTCACAATTAGGGACTTGGAGCAGGATCCAACAAAGCAAGAGGAAAAGAACAGCTAAGTAGTGGCTAAATCGGGTAAGTAGGGTAATCAGAAAGCCAGAAGGGGAAAACTCTTTAAGAGATGGTATATGTGTGGGTATGTGGGTGTGTATATGTGTAGGGGCCAAGAAAAATTAAAATTAAGAAAATGCCACTAGCTTTCATGAGGAGACTATTGGAAACCTTCAAAGAGTGCGTCAAGCAACCTATAGAGGCTAAATCCAAATTAAGAGGATTCAGAAAGAATCGGTGGTTGGGAAATGAACATAGGTGGTGTAGACCAGTGGTTTGGGAGGAAGCAAGATTGGATACAAGATGCTAGAGATGGAAGACGCAGGAAAGATGTCAACAAAATAGAAACATTCTCGAATTTCCAATGACAACTGAAGACAAATCATTGAGAAGCTCAAATAAAACCACTCTCTAGTGGCATCTGTATATGCCTGTTATTTTCAGCCTTAGAAAATTGAGAAGCATAAGTGAATCTGATGGTTCTGATTTTCCCTAGTACACAGGTTCTTTCAAAGACAGACATGTATTTGCATGTATTGAAAATATGTTCAGACTAATTATGGTAAAATATTATTGTTGAAAGTTAATGTCTAAAAGTTTTCAGTAATTACTGGCATTACCCATATTCAGGGTCAGGAAAGAAAAGAAGATAAATGATTTTTTAATATTCATGTGTATTTATTTATTTGGCTGCACTGGGTCTTAGTTGTGGCATGGAGGATCTGTAGCTGTGGCATGTGGGATCTAGTTCCCTGACCAGGGATCAAACCCAGGCCCCCTCCACTGGGGAGCAAGCAGTCTTAGCTGCTGCACCACCAGGGAAGTCCCGAAGGTAGACTTTTATACCGAATGAACTCTCTGTTTTGTCTCTGCATAGGTCCCTCAGGATGAATGGACAGGGTACACCCCTCGAGGTAAAGATGATGAAATCCCCTGCCGAAGGATGCGGAGCGGCAGCTACATCAAGGCCATGGGAGATGAAGACAGCGGGGACTCGGACACCAGCCCCAAGCCTTCCCCCAAAGTGGCTGCGCGAAGGGAAAGCTATCTCAAGGCGACTCAGCCATCCCTCACAGAACTCACCACTCTCAAGTAAGTGTTTCCGGTACTCCACGTCCTTGATCCGACTGCACAACTTCTAGAGTAAGTGTGGCAAACAGCATCCCACAGGTGGAGCAGCGTGATATAGTGAATACTCTATTGGTGCTGACCTTGGGTCTGACATACATCCCAGTGCCTTCAAAGACATGTTATCCAGGTGTGTTTTGCATAAAGCATAAGCTGAACCACCAGCCTCCAAAAAGAGTTTACAACCATCCAGAATGGCTTCTAAAGAGAATTAGGAGTTCTCATCAATGAGGGTGTCTGTGTATTCCCACTCTTGGTTGTTTGTTTAGCCATCAAATCTGCAGGGCAGTGCTTCCTTAAATTTTTCAGATGACTGAGTGATAAAATAGTGTAGATCAGTGGTCCCTAGTGGTTTATATGTATTGTTTAAAGTCAATGCTGAGTTCCTTCTGAGGCCACTGGGAGAATCATATGACAGATACTGAAAACACTTGGTAAACTGTGGTACACAATTATCTTGTAAAAAAAGTGGGGAAGGGGGCTTGAAAACAAATGAATATGTTTCTAGTGATCAGGATGGATGATCAAATATACTTCCTATTCATTGGTTCCTTTGGGCTCACAGATAAGTTTGAAAGCATGCGAAGCAGTTAACACGACCATTGATGAGAACACTTCTCCAGTTCTGAAGGGAATAGTTAGCGCTGGTGTGTTACAGCCATTCCCCTCCTCCCCGCAGAACTAGAAAGAACGGGATTCCCCAGATGAACAGAGGGGAATACGTTCATGTTCAGAGTGGATGACAGTACGAAGCATGGCTGCAATGATATTTTTAACCCACTAATATGTACCTGCCAGACCGAGTTCCCAGCCTCCAGGTGGGCTAGCGATGCTCGGTGGAATTCAGAAGGAACAGGGAGCTTTCAGAGAACCATGGCTTCAGAGGCAAGGCTTGAAGGGGGAGGGTGAAGAGTCTGAGCCAGCATAGGTGCAGCCAAAGGAGGAGGAGCAGGTGTGAGATGACAATTCGACTCAACGACTACAAGTAAAGCTCCTCCAGGAAGCTGCTGATCAAGGCACTGTGGAATATAGGGACTGCGTAATAGGGGGGCAGCATTGCTTGCATCTCCTTGGGGTTGTGACAAGGGCGCCACGATCATCTTTATTTTATACTTGGTCATGCTGCACGGCAAGTGGGCTCTTAATTTCCCAACCAGGAATGGGACCCCTGCCTCCTGTAGTGCATGCCCAGAGCTTAAGCACCACCAGGGAAGGCCCCACAGTCATGTTTAGCTAACATTTGAACCCCCTTGGACATGGTGTACAGAGAAAATAGGGAAGTGTGTGAGAAGGTTGTAACGACCTTAAGAAAGGTTTCAACAGAGTGCTGCCAGAGTTCTTGGGAAGAAGAAATAACAGCCAACAGGGAGAGGTTAAATTTTGAGAGGAAGACTGAAAATAATGGAAACTTTCTTCTACTCTTCTCCACCATTAGGTTGTAAGTTCTATCCTATTAGAAACCCTGACTACTGATATATCCCAATGCTTACCACATAGTAAGTGGCCAGCAATCATAATAATGATGTAATAACTAATCAATATGAATGGGCTTCCCAGGTGGCCCTAGTGTTAAAGAATCCACCTGCCAATGCAGGAGACAAACACGAATTTGATCAGTGGGTTGGGAAGATCCCCTGGAGTAGGAAATGGCACCCCGCTGCAGTATGCTTGCCTGGAAAATTCCATGGACAGAGGAGCCTACAGTCCACGGGGCCACAATGAGTTGGACATGACCGAACAACATACACACACACACACACACAGCTAATGAAAGGGGCACTGATCATCGCAAGGCACTGTTCTAAGTGTTTCGCATACACTATCTTTTCCAATCTTCACAATTAATCTTGAGGTAGGATATATAACCATCCATGTAAAACTGACAACAAAATTGAGACACAGAACAGTTAAATAACTTTCCCATAGTAGCCCTTCTAGAAGCGACGGAGCTGTGCTTTTGAACCCAGATCATCTCACCTCAGAGCCTGTGCTCTTGAGCAACATGCTGTCGTAAGTCTTTTTTGAATGAACAGATGCAAAAGGAGATGGCATTCCTGGGGTATATCGTGGGGAATGGCTTCAGGGTACCATTATTTTTACTGTTCACCATGTATACCCAGCTCTCCTTTTCTGGGCACGTGGCAATGTTGCACTTCTTTGCCTCTTTAAAATCAGTGTGGTCATGTAGGTGGCTTTAGCGATGAAATTTGAACAGAAGTGTTGTGTATCACTTCCAGGAAGTGCGGCCCTGCTCCCTGGGTCCACTTTTCTGATTCGAGGGCCATGGGAGCACTGATTGACCCTTCTGTCTTTCTGAGTGTCTGAGAGAATGCAATGAACAGGGCCTCCTGCCAGTTCATGATATGGGCAAAAGAAACATGTCCAAGAAATGAAGCTGTGAGCAAGAAATAAACTTGGGCGATTTGCGATTGTTTATCAACAGAGCCAAACTTGGCCTATCCTAACTTATACGTAAATTGGTACTAGGAATGGGGTACTCTTGTAACAACAAAATAAAACTAAAACATATGACTGATGATAGGATTTTGTAGCAGGAAGCAAGGTAATTATCAGAGGCTGGTACATACTGATCCATGTTATGCAGTGGTGAGTCATTTGGTAAGTTGTTGTCTAGAACGTGGAAGGTAGATGAGGTAACAAATGCACTCTAACTCCAGGGGAAGTAGTTGCAAACCATATTGTTAACGGAATGTGTCGGTTGCTCTTGGCAGCCTTCAACACAGTGTTCCATGCTTTGAAATAGACTCGGAAAAGAACTGGTTACAATACGAGTAGTAATGAAAGGGAATAAGAAGAGTCTAGACATTTGTGGGCTTGTGTGAGTGGAAGAAGCAATTGATCTCAATCCAGTTTGTAAAAGGTAAATCTGAGAAAGCACTTGAATGAAGAAGATGGGACGAAAACTACCCCGTGTGGCAATGTTCAAATCAAGAACATGGCCCCAGACTTCCCTGGTGGTCGAGTGGTTAAGAATCCACCTGCCAATGCAAGGGACGTGGGTCCAGGAAGATTCCACATTCCCTGGGGTGACTAAGCCCATACATCACAACTACTGATCCCGAGTTCTTGAGCCCGTGCTCCACAGGAGAAGCCACTGCAGTGAGAAGCCCACACACTGCCTTTACTTAGAGAGTAACCCCCGTGAACCACAACTCGAGAAAGCCCGGGTGCT
Organism: Neotragus moschatus; assembly: GCA_006410615.1. Lineage (NCBI taxonomy): Eukaryota > Metazoa > Chordata > Mammalia > Artiodactyla > Bovidae > Neotragus > Neotragus moschatus. The sequence goes on along the minus strand of SJYA01003091.1, from coordinate 2,261,645 downwards.
GTGATGAAGACCCAGTTGAACAAAAAGTAAATAAATAAATATTTTTTAAGTTAAAAATAAAAAAAAGGACATGACTCCCTTGCTTCATTATTCATGCTTTGAGTGGAATCGGATGATGTAGAATGAAGATACAATTAAGTGAATATTTTTAACTAGATTAAAATGCTTCAGAGAAGAGCAGTGGATAGGTTGGTAAGCTGAGGGTACATGAGATAGAGGGGCATGAAGGTAGGAAGGCAAACAAATAGGACAGCGATGGTCATTGCATCTCCAAGGGGTCTACGAGTACAACGCCTGCTACATGGAACTCGCTGGAACCAGTCGGTAAGAAGCTGAGTGTGTGGCTTCCCTAGAAGTTCAGTGGTAAAGAATCCACCTGCCAGTGCAGGAGACAGAGTTTCTATCCCTGATATGGGAAGATCCCACATGCCACGGAACAACTAAGCCTGTGCACCACAGCTACGGAGCCTACATGCCGCAACTGCTGAAGCCTGCGCCCTGCACCAAGAGAAGCCACCACAACGAGAAGCCGCACACCACAGCTAGAGTAGCCCCTGCCTGCTGCAACAGAAAAAAGGAAAAAAAAAAAAAAAGCCCACGCAGCAACAAAGACCCAGAACAGCCAAAAAATAAATTTTTTAAATTATTTTTTTAAAAAAGAAGTTGACTATGATAATCTTGAGAGGACCTACTTCCCAAACAATCACAATGAAAAGACACAGTAAAGAGAGACGTCCTAACATGTCTATTGGCTCCAAAGCCAGTATTTCCTAATGTGTACTTTGGATACTTTGGATGTGGTCATACAGGACAACAGAAACAGAGGACTCTCCCATGGAGCTGAACAACATGGACAAGGACCAGGGAAGTTGTTCCAGGGAGCAGAACCCAGGCTCCACAAAGCAGAAATCAGGACTCACATCAGCCAGAAAGAAAGTCAGTGTTGTTCCATCACGTCTATATCTGCGACCCCACGGACTATACAGTCCCTGGAATTCTCTAGGCCAGAATACTCAAGTGGGTAGCCATTCCCTTCTCCAGGGGATCCTCCCAACCCAAGGATCGAACCCAGCTCTCTCACAGGCGGACTCTTTACCAGCTAAGCCCCAAGGAAAGCCCAAGAATACTGGAGTGTGTAGCCTATCCCTTCCCCAGGGGATCTTCCCTACCCAAGAATCGAAAGGGGGGGGTTCTGCATTTATGGCAGATTCTTTACCAACTGAGCTCTCAGGAAACATCAAACTCCTCAATCCTTTGGTCATTCGGTCGGTCCTCTCCTCACCCCAGGCCAAGGCTGAGTCAAGATATTCTCAAGGCCCTTCCTCTTTAAGCTGCATGTCAGCCTTCTTGCACTTCCAGGTCAGAACTCACTTCACTGCAGCCTCTGACATCTCCCTCAATCTGCTCTGCATTCTCCCAGTGTGCTTTGAGTGGCTCCTCTTCCTGGGCACCCAGGTGGATTTCCTGTTCTCCTCGATTTGGACCCACTGTCATATCTTTTGCTCACCTCAGCAGTCTTGGTGAGTCCGTTATTGCAATCAATTGCAATCAATTACTCTTTCTGCTTTCAACTCTGGGCTTCACGTCGTCGCTCTGACAGCTAGCTGATGTGTAACCATGCACGAATTATTGAATCTTCCTAAGACAGAGATTCCTCATTTGTGAAATGGGGAAAGCCTCATGTATAGAGTTACAGTGATAAAACAAAGCTAATGTGAGCCCTGAGTACTCGATCAGGCACTTAGAACCTAATTAAAACTGAAATCTCTCTCCTGTGTTTTACACTTTCCATTCCTTCTGTCTAAAAAGCATCTAAATTCCTTTTCATTCCTTCAGCTCCCTCAAAGATACATAGTTCCTTCCTCTCCGAGGCTGTGATCATTGCAGGGGCAGTGCAGGATCCAAACTGCCTTTTCTAAAGAGCAATTCTATAGCAAGAGACGAGGCCAGGGTACAGCCTGCAAGAGTCACACGCCCATCTCATTTAGAGGAGGAGAAGGAAATGGCAACCCACTCCAGTACTCTTGCCTGGAAAATTCCGTGGACTGAGAGGCTCCTCAGAGCCTGGTAGGCTACAGTCCATGGGATTGCAAAGAGTCGGACATGACTGAGCGACTTCACTATACTTTACTATTCACACCCCAAATACAAACCTATTTTTTTTTTTAAGCTGGGCATGACGACAGGGGCTAAATACAATATGCAATTTTTTGCACTGGTTTTGTCTATATTTTTAGATGCTCGTCGATGTTTATTGTAGCAGTATTGTAATAGTGAAAAGTTGGAAACAACTTAAATACATACCAGCAGGGGAAGGGATAAATACCTGTGGCAGATTCATAAAATGCGTTATCAAATGGTGCCCGAGGTGGCACTGGTGGAAAAGAACCTGCCTGCTGGTGCAGGAGACAGAAGAGACCTGGGTTTGACTCCTGGGTGGGGAGGATCCCCTGGAGAAGGAACTGGCAACCCTCTCCAGTATTCTTGCCTGGGAAATCCCATGGACAGAGGAGCCTGGAGGGCTACAGTCCCTAGGACCACAGAGAGTCAGATACAACTGAAGCAACTTAGCACGCACGTACACCAATATGGGTAAATGCCAAACGCAGAATGAAAGACGCACACTTTTTAAAAGTTAAAAGCACACAAAATAATACCAGGTACTATTTGTCTTTTAACCGAGCTTTGTTTATTTTTTTCTTGAAGAAGGTTGGAAAGTATTTAAATAATTTGTCTATGAGTAAATGAAAGAGTTTCTCTGTTTTAAACTTTTTTCCACTTCTTACTTTTTAGGGAGTTGCAGGTAGTTGACAGGATAGAAGACAAAAGCAGACGGTGTCATGGTCAGGGAGAGATGGGGAAGTATCCTGAGTTTGTCGATGAGGATGTAAACCCACAAGTTTGTAGCCTTAGGTGATACTAGGCTGTTCACCCTCCCGTTGGGAGGAGCTCATGCTGTTACATGTTAGTTACCGCGGGACTGGAGAGGGATGTCAAAGCATTTGGGCAAAAGAGACAGCAAAGGAAAACAGAGGCATTTCCCTCCACTTAGGACTAAGAAGGGAAGATGTACATGGCTGTGTTCTTCCATATGGTTCACATCCATAGGTAAATCAAATAAAATAAAATCGCCCTGCTCCCCTCTTCCTGGCCTGTGGCCCTCCTTTTTCTGGGAAGAGGAGTAACACGAGGAGCTGCAGGCGGGCGGGATGGCGTGTGGAACGTGAAGACACAGCTGAGGACACAGTCTGGCCAGAGGGAGGAAAGAGAGAAAGGAAACTTCTACCAAAGAGAAGCCAAACAGGAAGCTACACCAAGAGGCTACAGTCTGGGGCTCCTGATGCAGAAGGGACTCATTTTAAGTCCCCAGAATTAAAGCTGTAGGAGAACAACCCCATTTGTCTCTTCTCACATTATTTTGTTTCCCAGCACGACCTTCTCTTGTCTTTAAACCGTGAGTTGCCTGTGCTCTGTGCTTCATCATAACCGTACATATACCTTAGTGCTGGAAGTTTCCTCAAGACCAAGGAGATGAGGGACTGCACCTTGTGCGATGGCCAGTCACTGAGAAGTGTGGCTGAGGCTCAGCTAAGGAGGATTCTGAGCCCCTGAACCCTGTACTCATCTGGAGGGGAGCTGGGATCCATTGGCTCCATCTCCTGCAATGCAGGGTCAGAAGGATCCCCTGGAGAAGGGACTGCAACCCACTCCGGTATTCTTGCCTGGAGAATTCTATAAACAGAAGAACCTAGTGGGCTATGGTCCGTGGGGTCGCAAAGAGTCGGACACGACTGAGCAGCTAACACAGACACAACTGGGATCCATTAATGCTGGGTCCACTGATGCTGTTTGCAAGGGCCTGGGGTGGGTCTGAGCGGGAGCCATCTAAGTGCACCCTCCAAGTTAAGAGCACAGGACTCTCATTTAATTCGGTGGTGGGGGTGGGGATGGGGCTCAGAGACATCAAACCATTGCCAAAAGCCACAGAGCTATTTTTTTTTAAGTTTCAGGATTAGAAAAAGAATTATGATTTCAAGGATTAATCATCCTGAAAATGAAAACTTATCTGCCCTCAAGGCATTTAGGATTGAAAATAAATCTTGCTGAAGTCTTCTGTTACTTTATCAATATTGCAGGAAACTCTGGCAAGCCCTTTCCTGAGCCAGGCAAGCACAGACACCTGGGGACCTTCTCACTGATTTTGGAAGAGTTTCAAAGTCTGTAATATTAGAGACTGATTGTTTTTCCAGGAGAAAATTTTTCTTAGTGCTTGGATGAAGGGATAAAGAACTACGAAGAGATTTTAAAGTGTTATTTGCTGAGGATTAATGGACATTAATTTGAATTTAACTTGAGACTCTTCTAAATGACAGCTCACTTACTGTTATTTTCTTAATGTTCTTACAGTCTATTGAATAAAAGTCCAAGTTGGGATTTGGACGTGGCTTTGACTAATCATGGAGCAGACAGTTGTCTCCTTTCCAGAATAAATAGCATATGCTGGCCAATCCAAGTAAAAGACTTAAATCCTTCATCAGAGCCAAGCTGACGTGACCTGCTTGAGGGAACTCAGGCTTCCAAACCTCTGTCCTCTTTGCCTGAGAATTTACTCTTAAACATTCAGAAGACCTTTTCGAAAATACTAATGTTCTTGGGTGATATGTCATTTCAAATCATTGTTAGTTAATAATGAAGAACATTGTAGCATCGACACATACACGCTGCCATGTGTAAAACAGATAGCTAGTGGGAAATTGCTGCATAACACAGGGAGCCCAGCCTGGTGCTCTGGGGTGCCCTAGAGGGTGGGATAGGGGAGTGGACGGAGGCGCAAGAGGGAGGAGACACGTGTGTAACTATGCCTGCTTTACACTGCCGTACTGCAGAAACCAACACGACATTGTAAGGCAATTTTCCTCCAATTAAAAAATAAATTTAAAAATATAGTGAAGAAAGAAGGAAAATCTAGCAGCGAGGGGAAGGGATTTTTTCATGATCTGTGGGAGAAGAGAAGGGAGTGAGAGAGGTGATGGTCCCCAGAGTGTAGCAATGAAACTAAAGAGTAATGAGAGATGCTTCTCCAGGAGCTTTGCAGCCTGAAGATGAAACTCACTGTCTCAAGACTCCTTCTGACTCCAGAACATTCCACTGACCTTAGGCCTTACCTATCGGAAGACACTGAAATTAAGTAGCTGATGAAAACCAGCCTCAGAAATAAGCCCTCAAGATGCCTTTGGAAAACAGAAAATGGAACGGGAGAAAGAAAAACCATGTACAAGAGTGTGGGAGTGCCTCCTCGCCAACATTCCTGAGAGAAGATGGGAGTTGAAAACCTCAAACAAAATGTTTGCCCCATCTCACTCGGCTAATTTTAGTTATCTTGGTTCATGGCTGTGATTCATCCCTAAAGCTGTGAATTGCTGGGGAGGAAGGAGGGGGAAAAAATGGACTTAAATGTCAAAGAAGTAGGAACAAAAATATAGTTTTCTTTTTTGGGGAACTAGAATTCCAGGATAGGGGGATCTTTTTTTTCTCATGAGGGATGGAATGCTTCAAACTTCTAGAAAAATAATGAGCTCCAGTCAAAACATCGTCAAGAAATAAAAGAGTAGATTATGGGTTATATCATGTAGGAATTTTTGCTTTCCTAGTCTACTCCACTTTTATTCCTTGTGTGCCTCTTTAAATCCCATTAAACTAGACACCACTAAGAATCCCGTGTAGCTGAGTATGATGGAAGCTTAAGACGTGGACTGTAACAAGAAATGGAGCTCCAGGACCAGACGTGGGAGGGCTAACGGAGACAAACAGACTGAGAAATAAGTCTGGGGGATGCGATGGTAGCACAGAGAAGAAGCGCCAATACTTTGGCCACTTAATGCAAAGAGCCAACTCATTGGAAAAGATGAAGGCGAAAGGAGAAGGGAGCAGGAGAGGATGAGATGGTTAGATAGCATCACCGACTCAGTGGCTTTGAGTCTGAGCAAACTCTGGGAGATGGTGGAAGACAGAGGAGCCTGGTGTGTGCAGTCCGTGGGGTGGCAAAATGTTGGACACGACTTAGTGACTGAACAACAAAAATGTCGGTGAACTGTTGTCTTGCCTGTTGAAGAATAGAGGGCGACAGAGATGGTTGCTCAAACGCCATCCTTGGAAGGGAAAAACGTTTTTCAGTGTAGTGGGTATCCCCTAGTAAATTGGGTACCCTGTGGAATCTTCATAGGTTTGGAGGAAGAGAAGAGCAGTAACTGGTCTGATGCTCAGGTACCATATCTTTCTACCATCAGTTTAGCCACTATTCCTGTGTTCACCTCTCTCTGCTCTTAAGACTTCTGAGCAGTAAAAAAAAAAAAAGAAAAGAAAATACATAGGATGAACTGAGAGAGTAGCACTGCCATATATACACGACCATATGTAAAATACATAGCTGGTGGGAAGCTGCTGTACAGCGCAGGAAGCTCAGCTCCATGCTCTGTGATGACGTAGGGGGTGGGATGGGGAGGTGGACGGAAGTTCAAGAGGGTGGAGATATATGTATACATCAGCTGATTCATGCTGCTGTACAACAGAAGCCAACACAGCATTGTAAAACAATTATCTTCCAGTTAAAAATAAATTTGGGAGGAGAATGGTTACATGTATATGTGCGGCTGAGTCCCTTTGCTGTTCACCTGAAACTGTCACAACATTGTTGATCAGCTCTGCATGGGTGGGCAAGAACACAGTAGTGAGCTAAGAGTTTGAAAGTAATTTTAATAAACCTGAAGGCTTAGGATCTCAAAACTCTGAGATGAATGCTCAGTCGCTTCTGTCGTGTCTGGCTCTTTGCGACCCCAGGCTTCCCTGTCCTTCACTCTTTCCTGGAGTTTGTTCAAACTCATGTCCATTGAGTGGGTGATGCCATTCAACCATCTCATCCTCTGTCACCCCCTTCTCCTCCTGCCCTCAGTCTTTCCCAGCATCAGGGTCTTTTCCAATGAGTTAGCTCTTTGCATCAGGTGACCAAAGTATTGGAGCTTCAGCTTCAGCATTAGTCCTTCCAATGAATATTCACAGGTGATTTCTTTTAGGATTGACTGGCTGAATAAAAATACCAAAAATCAAAAGTCCACCAGGAGATGAGGGGGTCATTTCCCTTTTTATTGCTATTTTCTATTGTTTGTTGTGATGATACCCTACACCGCAACAAATGCCATGCCTACACACCTCTCCTTTCTGCTTAGGAATGATGGAAAGGTTTCCTCCTTTATTACAGTATTATAGAAGGAACACTTGGGAATTCCCTGGTGGTCCAGTGGCTAAGACTTCACTCTCCCAATGCAGGGGGCCAGGTTTGATCCCTGGTCAGGGAACTAGATCCCACATGCGGCAACTAAAGATCCTGCCTACCACAATGAAGATCAGAGATCCCTCACATCACAGTGTAGACCCAGTGCAGCCAAATAAATATTTTTTTTAAATACTTGTAAAAATTCTAGCAGCACCAAAGTGTGCTTGAATAGTATGTAAAAGTCTTCGTCCCCTCTCCAATCCCTGTTTCACCCCTTGTTAGAGACAAGAATCGTAACCATTTCTTGTGTATCCTTACAGAAATATTCTATGCATATCTTACATCCACACCTACATTTTCTTTATGCATGCTATTCTACAATTTGTTTTCAATCAAAATTCTTAAATATCATTGTACATAAACGCACGTAGATTAACTTTTCTTTAAAAACTTCTTAACAACTGCCAAGTATCCCATTGTATGTGTGAACAATAATTTAGGTAACCTCTTCCCTCTTTGATGAGGAGTATTCTTTATGCAAAGCTATAGAAGGTTAAAAGGACTTGCTATAAGAAAAGAGCTATTTCTCTTTGGTTAAGAGATTCTAAATCGTGGGCAAGAACACAGTAATGAGCTAAGAGTTTAAAAGTAATTTTAATAAATGTGAAGGCTTAGGATCTCAAAGCTCTTGATCATTTGGAGAGAATGCAGAGGAAGCAAAAAGCATGATATAAAGTGAAATATGTCCCCAGCCACCAAACTCAGAAGCTATAATCATAAGGTCTGCCTTTTCAATTCCTGCATGCAGGACTGGGTTCTAAGACAATGCCACGCAGGGGCTGAAAACAAACAACCTACTACTGGAAAAACAATCCAGTTTGGATTGTTTGGCCACTGTACAAAGAAGTGGATTTTTTGGTTTGGGGTTTTTAACTGACAGTCGTGGTGATCTTTTGATCAACAACTAGAAATATCCAGCTTCTTCTCATTTTTGAATAGACTGAGATCCGCTGACCTGCTTAGTTCAGTTCAATTCAGTCGCTCAGTCATGTCCAACTCTTTGTGACCCCATGAACCACAGCACGCCAGGCCTCCCTGTCCATCACCAACTCCCAGAGTCTGCCCAAACCCATGTCCATCGAGTCGATGATGCCATCCAACCATCTCATCCTCTGTTGTCCCCTTCTCCTCCTGCCCTGAATCTCTCCCAGCATCAGGGTCTTTTCAGATGAGTCAGCTCGTCACATCAGGTGGCCAAAGTATCACAGTTTCAGCTTCAGTGTCAGTCCTTCCAATGAACACCCAAGACTGATCTCCCTTAGGATGGACTGCTTAGAGAATAGGTTGAGATCCTCCCACTCCTCCGGCCCTGCTGCTGCTGCTACTGCCATCTTACGTGGAGGAAATTCTTAGTATTAGCAGGAGGGAGAAGTCATCTTTAGGGAAAAAAAAATCTTAGGTTGTTTTGTCTTGTTTTCACAAAATAAGGTAAATCTATTAAGTTCCTGTGCTATTTAACCCCCTGGACCTTCCCTGAGTTTGGTTAAGTAGTTGCACACAGCAACCACCCACACTGGAAGAAGCTGAGCTGAGCTGTGTGGAAAACAGTGTGGTGAGCCTCTTACCTTTTCTCATCCCTTCCTGTGTTCTGGAGGTGACTGCATTAAATCTAAACTTCGTCAGAAGGAGTGTTATGACTGTGGGAAACCCTTCTCACGTGCAGTGGTTATGAGAGTTACTTCATTTTTATGCAGCTTTCACATTTGTAAAGGTTTGCCTTCGTACCTCATGTGATCTTTAAACAGCCCCTCTTTCTCTACAAGAAAATCTGCTCCACCTGTTACAGGTCACGAGCAGAGCTGGAGCTCAGGGCAGGTCTCCTTACTCTTCAGCCAGAATGTTCTTCAAAATACTAATTGCCAGTGCAGAATGGATAAAAGACACATTTTCTTTTTAACTAAGAATTCTTGAAATTTTATTTTATTGAAGTATAGTTGATTTACAATGCTGTGTTAATTTCTGCCATATAGCAGAAAGATTTGGTTATACATGCATGTTTTTTCATATTCTTTTCCATTATGGTTTAATCCCAGGGTATTGAATATAGTTCCTTGTCCTGTAGATAGGACCTTGCCGTTTATCTCTTCTATATATAGTAGTTGGCATCTGCTAATTCCAGACTCCCGATCCGTCCCTCTTGTGGCCCCCTTGGCAACCACAAGTCTGTTCTTTGTATCTGTGTCTGTTTCTCTTTTATAAATCAGTTCATTTGGGTCATATTTTAGATTCCACATATAAGTGATATCATATGGTATTTGTCTTTCTCTTTCTGATTTACTTCGCTTAGTATGATCATCTCAGTCCATCCATGTTGCTGCAAATGGCATGATTCCATTCTTTTTTATGGCTGAGTAATATTTTAGTGTGCGTGCGTGTGTGTGTGTGTGTGTGTGTGTGTGTGTGTGTGCCTGTGTTAGTCACTCAGTTGTGTCTGACACTTTGAGACCCCATGAACTGTAGCCAGCCAGGATCCTCTGTCCATGGAATTCTCCAGGCAAGAATACTGAAGTGGGTTGCCATTTCCTTCTCCAGGGGATTTTCCCAACCCAGAGATTAAACCCACATCTCTTGCATTGTAGGCAGATTCTTTCCGTTTGAGCCACACATACACACACATACCCCTCGGTCCCATATATATATGTGTGTATATACACAAACACACATACACACATGCCACATCTTTATCCATTCATCTGTCGACGGACATTTAGACTGCTTCCATGTCTTGGCTACTGAGTCTAGAGTCTTGAGTCTATAGAGTTCCAAGTGCTATGCCTGTCTTGCTGCTGCTGCTAAGTTGCTTCAGTCATGTCCGACTCTGTGCGACGCCATCGACTGCAGCCCACCGGGCTCCCCTGTCCCTGAGATTCTCCAGGCAAGAACACTGGAGTGGGTTGTCATTTCCTTCTCCAATGCATGAAAGTGAAAAGTGAAAGTGAAGTCGCTCAGTCATGTCCGACTCTTAGTGACCCCATGGACTGTATCCCACCAGGCTCCGTCCATGGGATTTGCCAGGCAAGAGTACTGGAGTGGAGTGCCATTGCCTTCTCCGGTGCCTGTCCTAATCACAAATTAATTTCTCTGTCTACACTGGAAACCCAGGACATATGCACACAGGACAGTTTCTGAGAAAAACCACCCAGTGGGAGGTGTTGATTCTCATTTCCTTAATCAGGTTCACCCTTATCAAGTGATGCCATCTCCTCTCTCTCTCTGATGAACCAAGATCCATAGCTTTGCTGACTCCACTACTCAGCCTTTTAGCTTCGTTGAATCTCTCATACAATAAGAGGACAATCAGCTTTGTTGTGGGTTTTGGGTGGTGTGGACAAGGAGAACATTTGTGTTTTATGTGAATGATTTCCACTCAACAAGCCATGCAACTCTATGAAAACTGGTAAGAATAATAGAAAAAACATTTTTAATGAGTATCTAGCTTAGCCCCCAATAAGAAAAACCCTTTGTCTATTGCAAGGGATCTGGGGACCTCTTCCTGGCTTCTCATGACATCCAAAGACCCTGTTGTTATGAAACCCAGTAGGAGGCTCTGTGATCTTCCCGATCCTGGTCAGTTACAAATGTCCAGGACATCAGGGTCAGGCCAATCTGAAAATAAGTGGCCAATTCATTTTCCCAAAGAGGAAAGTTACTTTCTTCCATAACAATAAGTTTTCACTGGACTGTTCTGTGATCTCTAAGATGCTCTGTCTCCTTTAAAATACCTGTTCCACTGCACAGGGGTGCATACTCGGGGCATCACAGTGGGAGATGAGGAGACAGCAGCTTGCAGAAGTCAGCTGCGGGGGGAGAGGAAACTGGTGACGCACTTTGTCTCCACCATATGTTAATCAAATTAGCCAGATCCTGTGTTCGGAGAACTGGCAGAGCTCCGTCTGCTGCTGGATGGCTTGGACAATGGCTCACAGCCACACAGCCACCTTGATAATTACTGGAGTCCCTGCCAGCTTCTGCAATCTACCCTGTAGGAGGCAGCTGGCCAAGCCAAGCCTTTGTGGCGGTGAGTGATCCCACTGGGGCTTCAACCCCCGTTGTATTGTGTCAGCCTTTCCCGTCCCCTCCCCCACCCCGCCCCCAAATCCCCAAGTGGGAGCAGCTCCCTCCACAGAGAGGAACCTTCTGTGTTCAGCATAATGTAAGGGCCAAACAGGGACGCTAGGCTGGTTATTCCCGAGTCCTCCTCAGGCATCACTTCCCATTGCCACGGCCCGGTTCAACTAGGAATTAGAAGCAGTAACACAGAGGCGGAGAAGGCAATGGCACCCCACTCCAGTGAGTGCCTGGAGAATCCCATGGGCAGAGGAGCCTGGTGGGCTGCAGCCCATGGGGTCGCTAAGAGTCGGACATGACTGAGCAACTTCACTTTCACTTTTCACTTTCATGCATTTGAGAAGGCGATGGCAACCCACTCCATTACTCTTGCCTGGAGAATCCCAGGGACGAGGGAGCCTGGTGGGCTGCCATCTATGTGGTCGCACAGAGTCAGACATGACTGAAGCAACTTAGCAGCAGCAGCAACCCAGAAGATTCTGAAGTCAGAAAAAGAAAAAAAAACTGAACGGGTGCCTCTAATTGGGAGGCACGTCAAATGTGTACCACAGTAATGCGTGCTGGTGATTACACAGTCCTATTTCTATATCAGGTCCAGCTGACTAGTTCCCTGACTTATTGCTGGGCCACGTTGTCATGGTTAGGGAAAGATTAAAGAAGGAGGTGCCTCCAGATGGGGGTGTAAGGGCAGGCGGTACTAGCAGACCACCTGGGACCAGACCAGCTACGCCTTACCCTTCAGAGGAGAAAGGGGGAGATGTGTACAGTTAGACACGAAACGTGGAAATGCAAGTGACAGCCTTGCTTGTTCAATCATGCATCTGTTCAACAGGTAGTTAACCCTCGCTGCGTACAGAGCATCTGTTCTAGGAGTGCCACAGTGAACAAGACAGACAGCAGTCCCCACTCCACCTTGTGGAGGGCTTGCAATCCAGCAGAGGAGATCAAAATAAGCGGGATGGGCAAATGAAGAAGAGTATGTCAGATGTGGACCAAGTGTCAGGAGGAGACCGCTGGCCTTCAGATGGAGCTCAAGTGCTGGGAAAGAAAAAGTTAAGCAGGGGAAGGGGTCTGTGGGCAAAGGCCTGAAGAAGGTGCAGGTGGGAGGCCTGCGGTGGTCAGAGGGGAGAGACTTCAGGTAGGGAACCGTAAGTGCAAAGTCCCTGAGGTCGCCTGGCCTCTCTGAGGCCCAGCCTGAGGGCCTGTGTGGCAGAGCAGAGTGGGCGAGGGGAGAGCAGTGGAGGCAGGGTCCTGGAGGGAGCAGAGGCAGATTGGGCCTGGGCCTGTGGGCTGTGTGAGGACTCGACTTTGAGTAAGATAGGAAAATATTAGAAAGCTTTCAGGTAAAGAAGTAGCATTTTAAGAGAATTGGTCAGGCTGCTTTTTTTTTTGAGGAGCAATTAAAAGGGGAACAGGATGGAGTCAGGAAGGATGCGACGGCAGCGTTCCTGGGCAGCAGCTCTGCGGCCTGGTCGGGTGGCAGTGCTGGGGTGGCGGCTGAGCCCGGTGATGTGCGAAGCATCTGATGTGGTTTGTGAAGGGAGAAGCTAGGCAAGGGTTTGGGCTGGAGAAGGACCGGGGGGTACTGTGAGAAGAACAGTTGGGGAGAAAGGACAGAGGTCCTTTCTGCCTCTTTAAGTGTACAAAAACAGTCAGAAATCCAAAAAGAAGTTTCCTGGGGCCTCCTCGTTAAAGGCCCTGTACCTTCACTGCGACTTGGGCGGAGGGAGGAGGAAGTCTAACAATTGCTCTCCTATCGAGAGTTCTGAATGTTTAGGCTCATTTCTTTCACATCAGGCAGATTTTAAACATTTTTTATTAGGCCAAAGATTGATTCTTTAAGTACTTTTTAAAGATCTTTTTGGTGTGGACCATTTTTTAAATCTTTATTGAATTTGTTACAGTGTTGCCTCTGGTTTATATTTTTTGGTTTTTTTACTAAGAGGTAAGTAGGATCTTAGCTCTGTGACCAGGGATTGAACCCACAACCCCTGCAGTGAAAGGTGAAGTCTTAACCATTGGACTTAGGGACCAGGGACGTCTCTAAGTATCGACTTACTTATTTAGGTCACATGCCCTTTTGAAGAGCCAGTGTAAGCTATGAACATGATCCCCAAACAGGACTCACACACACACACACTATCTTTCTCACAGCCTCAGAAAATCCATGAGCCCCGAGCCCACATGAAGTATGTTGAGGCCAAGAGTGGGGGTGGTCCCGATAGGATGTTTCAGTGGTGCTTATTTCACAAAATTGCCCTTGTAACAAGAACAATACTGCAATCTTTAAAAATGTGAATTGGTAAACATTTAAGGAACAATCCGTTTGCAATAAGCATGTCCTCACAAAATTGATCCTCCTGCAAAATCAAGCCTGTGAATCACTGCTCCTTACTCTCTTGCCAAGCAGGGTCACCAGCCCAAGGTTAGCTTCTCTGCAAGCCTGTCACTAACTCACCGTTCCTGCCAGAGAGAACCTGTTCTGTTGGGGCTGCTGGAAATTATAACTATTAAGTCAAAACCTCTTCTTCAGGTTCCAGGCCCCAGAGCACATGGCCACAGCATACAATTACCAAACTATCCAAGAATCCACCCATTTTTTTTGCGATAGCCTGCTTGACTGCAGGAGTGACACAGGCTTGAACTTTAACCACAGACCAGAAGGGACCAGAAAAGGGATGAGTGGATGGTGTGGAGCCTTGGGTGGCTGGCCTATGAGTGGACCATCCTTGTGCCAGGGCGTATTGCCATCCAGGTCATGATGTCTGTTCCAACCCAGCTCCCCAGAAAGGGCACCACAGGTAGAGTCTCCATGCTCTTCCTCAAAAGAAAAGAGAAGATGGGGCAGAAGATGTGAGGCTGGGAAGAAGCCAGAGCGGATGCAAGGCAGGACATTAGCAGGCAGGCCAGGACTTTGCGGGAAAACAAAGCTGGTTATTTGGATACATGGGACATCTCCGAGGAGACTGGGGGCTTCCCAGGTGGCACCAGTGGTAAAGAACCCGCTTGCTGATGCAGGACACATAAGAGACTAGCCTTCAATCCCTGGGTGAGGAAGATCTCCCGGAGAGGAAATGGCAGCCCACTCCAGTATTCTCTCCTGGAGAATCCCATAGACAGAAGAGTCTGGTGGGCCACCATCCACAGGGTCACAAAGAGTTGGACATGACTGAAGCAACTTGGCACACACTGGGGAGACCATATGGAAACACTTTATCCTGTCTGGAACATTCCATCAGAGAGCAAAAGGGCAAGCAGTTTCTCTTCCGGTTCCTCCTGGCTTCCTGTCTCTCCTTGATCAAAAGTTGCTCCCATGGGATATTGACTAGGGGTTCCTCCAGTGACCCAGTAAAGAAGCCTGAGGCTCTACAGACCCAGCAGCTTCCTGGGGGCTGAGGCTGCGGGGTCAGGCAGGACCGGAAGGACCTGGCAGGCATGTACACTGCATCCAGTCCATTATGTGGGCAGTTCAGCCAACACAGGCTCCATCTGGATGGACACCAGTGCCTGAGGAGCGCAGGCTGTGGGCTGAGGTGTGGCGAGGGCAGCTGCAGATGGTGGTCGCACACGCTGTCAGGTCGGAGAATCACCTGGTTCCTTCCTGGTCTGCAGCAGATGCTGACCCAGCAGGGGAAACACAGAGCTCAGCGTCCCACCTCCAGGGTGGACAGGTTGAGAGGAGGAAAGTGAGAGGTCAGGGTCTCCATCAGCGATATCAGCATGACGCAAAGCAGGATGTTCCATTATAACATCCGGAGTAGCCCCAGCCCCACGTAGGGCAGGAGGCCACTGTCGGGCAGACAAGTGGAGGATTCAAGGGCCGGGCAGCCATGCAGCTGGGGCTCCTGGGATAAAATGCAGGTGGATACAGAGCAGGTTAGGGCAGGGCCCCCAATTTCTAGGATCTCGTGCCTGTGATCTGAGGTGGAGCTGGTGCAATAATAAGAAAAATAAAGTGCACAATAAATTTAATGCACTTGAATCATCCTGAAACCACCCCTCCCCCCAAACAATGGGAAAACTATCTACAAAAACTGGTTCCTGGTGCCACAACGTTGGGACTGCTGGATTAGGGCTCAAGAAAGCCTTAACTGTAGGTGGAGGATCCACCACGTAGAGGTGGGAGCAGAGGGGAGCCGACACATGACTTGGCCGTAAAAATGAAAGTCTGCCTATTTGCCTGTTTTAATTGTACTTCATTTCAGTGGCTTACCCTGAGCATCTGACTTTAACATACTGAGATTGTTACACCTTTTAGTGGAATATATTCTAATTCACATACAGTATATGGGTATCTATGTATATTGTGTGGGCTCAGTTGTATCCAACTCTGCAACCCTGTAGCCCACCGGGTTCCTCTGTCCATAGCATTTTCTGGCAAGAATGCTGGAGTGGGTTGCCATTTCCTCCTCCAGGGGATCTTCCCGACTCAGGGGTCGAACCCGTGTCTCCAGCCTCTCCTACACTGCAGGTGGATTCCTTACTGCTGAGCCGCATCTACGTGTAATACCATCTACACCACACAATGAGGACTCTTGACATCTAAGTAAATGTTGTGCGTTTTTGCTCAGTAAGCACACACAGCACTTTGCTTTAATAAAAAGCATCATGCAGCCCAGGCTAGAAGATCTGACAACTCTGGATTCGAGCCAGCTTTATGAATCCAGAGCCCATTGTTCTTAGGAGGCACTAGAGTTTTCTGACCCCATTGTAGTAACAAACATGTATGAAATTACAAGGGGGGAGGGAAAAAACACTGTTTTTACAGCTTTCCCATCTCTGCTGATTTCCGGGGAACACTGCCATGCTAAATTGAGCCACCTGTGATTAGTAATTGTCTTCGTGCCTTGCAGAGTCGCTGGAAGACAGGGTGCCTGTCAAGTACCATGACAATGCGCCTACTTTTCCCAGGGGCATCATTTCCTGTAGCCCGAGTAGCTGCCACCTCTTCCCCACCTGTTCCCCAGAAACAGCATCCTGGTTGACAGGTCGTTATTGCCTCAGCCCAGAAGTCCTGCCCAGGGCACCCCATGGAGGTGAACCTGCACCAATTGATTCCATCATTTCTAAGAGGCAGAAACCACCTCTGTGGGAACCTGGTGGGTCTTTTTGTTTTAATGAAGCAAAAGTAGCCTCCATGTTTGTCTGCGCCTGGCTGCAGAGTGACAGTGATTTATCTCGGGCTGAACGCAAGTTCAGGACCCTCCTGAGGAATCATGGAAGTCTCCCGACCTCTTTGTGATGGATGCTGTCACCCCACCAAATACCCCTGCAGTGACTCCCTCAGAGGGACCTGTGCCGCTTCCCAAAGTCTAACCCCGTAGTAGCCACAGCTCTAAAAGCCTCAAGCTCTCCCCTTCTCTTCCGGTTCTGTCGTGGACACATCGTATCAGAAAGAAATATAAGCAAGTACCCTCCCTTCAGTTAAATCTAGGGTCTGTTCCCTGCTTTTCTGGAATAAACTGGATACTGAAAGTCACAATCCACCTCCACTTCCTTTAATCGCTAATCATAGTTATTTGTCATCCTCAGAGAAGCAGTGNAAGTTCAGGACCCTCCTGAGGAATCATGGAAGTCTCCCGACCTCTTTGTGATGGATGCTGTCACCCCACCAAATACCCCTGCAGTGACTCCCTCAGAGGGACCTGTGCCGCTTCCCAAAGTCTAACCCCGTAGTAGCCACAGCTCTAAAAGCCTCAAGCTCTCCCCTTCTCTTCCGGTTCTGTCGTGGACACATCGTATCAGAAAGAAATATAAGCAAGTACCCTCCCTTCAGTTAAATCTAGGGTCTGTTCCCTGCTTTTCTGGAATAAACTGGATACTGAAAGTCACAATCCACCTCCACTTCCTTTAATCGCTAATCATAGTTATTTGTCATCCTCAGAGAAGCAGTGTGTACAAGTAGAAATTACTTTTAGTATCTTATAGGTTTGAAATATGTTTGTAGACTAGAAATAACTCACTCTCTTTTGTCTCCCCCTTTGCAGGCAGAGCAGACTAATAAGCTACCTTCCCAAAGTTGAGAGCTTAGAGAAGCAAAGACTCAGGGAGACTCTGAAACTGTCCATACAAAGAAATGTTGGGTTGATTAAAAAGTTCATGTGACCTAGCCTGGAAGGGGCTTTGGGGGAGAATGGGTACATGCATGTATATAGCTGAACCCCTTTGCTGTCCATCCGAAACTATCACAACACTGTTAATCGGCTATATGCCAATACAAAATAAAAAGTTACCCTTTTTAGTTATGATAGATAATAGTGTGAAAGTGAAAGTGTTAGTCGCTAAATCATGTCTGACTCTTTGTGACCCCACGGACAATAACCCACCAGGCTCCTCTGTCCATGAGTTCTCCAGGCAAGAATACTGGAATGGGTTGCCATTTGCTTCTCCAAGGGATCTTCCTGATCCAGAGATTGAACCTGGATCCCCTGTATTGCAGGCGGATGGGCCAGCTCTTTACTGTTTGAGCCACCTGGGAAGACTTAGTTAGGATAATAATGGACTTATAATTTTGTGTTCTGCTTTTTTCCACTTAAGCATTGATTTGTAGCCGTCCATTTCTCCATGTGCTTATGTAGGCTTTATAGTTCTCCTTGGTAATGGCTACATTATATGACAAAAGTAATCCCAGAATAATAGTGAGGAGATTACCAAACCAGCCCTGGAAGGCTTACACCTGATACACAGCACTGAGTGCCAGAGGAGCCTGCCAACATGTGATAACTTTGAAAACCTCTTTAACTCAAAGCCCAAATTTTCCCATTTGCCAAATAACCCTAATCATAGTTGTTTGTCATCCTCAGAGAAACAGTATGTACAAGTAGAAATTACTTTTAGTATCTTATAGGTTTGAAATATGTTTGTAGACTAGAAATAACTCACTCTCCTTTGTCTCCCCCTTTGAAGGCAGAGCAGTACTCTTCCTAATAAACTACCTTCCCAAAGCAGTAAGCACTGAAAAAAGTGAGGAGCCAAGCAGAAGCATTTTGGTTCCTTGCTTGTTTTGGAGTCACCTATTTGTAAATGAAATCATTTTGGAGTCACCTTTTGGTAGATGAAATCATTGAAAAACTTCTTGAGCCCATTTGCTTTGTTTTATACAACATGTGCATTGCTTAAAAGTAATTTACAAATGAAAATTGTACTAACCACCCATCCTGTCCGTTAACTTAGCTTATTTTTGAGGTTCACTCAACAGGTTTGGTCTTTGCTCAGTGAGAACCTCATGCTCTCAGGTGTGATGGCAGATTGCCCAAATGCTGAGATTTCTTATTAGAATCAAGGACTGTTAGAGTCTGAGGAGTCTCTGTTACCATCCAGCACACTTAGTCCAAGCATTTGCTCACATTCCTCTAGTTTAAGGGTACACATTCCACTGATGGGGCTTGTTGGGCTCCCCTGGTGGTTCAGTGGTAAAGAATCCACCTGCCAGTGCAGGAGATGCAGGTTCTATTCCTGGGTCAGGAAGATCCCTGGAGAAGGAAATGGCAACCCACTCCAGTATTCTTGCCTGGAGAAGCCCATGGACAGAGGAGCCTGGCAGGCTACAATGTATAGTGTCACAAAGAGTCGGGAATGACTGAGCAACTAAACGACAACACGGCACCTTTTCCACTGGTGACAGCTCTCTTCGTCGGAAAGATACTTATTCATTGAACTCACATCTACTCCTTTGCTACTTTTACTCATTTATTCTCATTAGATATTTTAACATAGCTGCACCAAAAAAATAATTCTAAAATCTTTCAGAAAATGAGTTACTTCCAAGCTCTGCTTTTCTAGAAATTCAAGGTAAAGGAAACATTTCAGACAATAATAATACAGGCTCTCACTCTTCCCATAAAATCTATCAGACAGATATAAATAAAAGAAATCCATTTTCCTACATCTGAGAATCCACATTGAGGTTTCTTCCTGAGATTTTTTCTGGGCTTCCTTCTATTACCTATACTGGTAGCTCAACTGGCAAAGAATCTGCCTGCAATGCAGGAGACCCCAGTTCAATTTCTGGGTCGGGAAGATCCCCTGGAGAAGGGATAGGCTACCCACTCCAGTATTCTTAGGCTTCCCTGGTGGCTCAGATGGTAAAGAATCTGCCTGCAATGTGGGAGACTTGAGTTCTATCCCTGGGTTGGGAAGATCCCCTGGAGAAGGCATGGTAACCCACCCCAGTATTCATGCATAGAGAATCCCCATGGACAGAGGAGCCTGGCGGGCTACAGTCCATGGGGTCACAAAGAGTCGGACACGACTGAGAGATGAAGCACAGCACGGCACTTTATCTCTTCTGACCCTAAATAAGGGACTATCTAGTCATCATCATAAAAGGCAAATGGAAGCATTTGGCCTGAAATAATGCATTGGAACCATGTGAGTCATTAATCTCTATGGAAAGTAGAAAAATGATTCCCCCACCCAAAAAATGACCCTGTGCTAATCCCCAGAACCTGTGCATATGTTACCTTCCATAGCAGAAGAACTTTGCAAGTATGACTAAGGATCCTGAGATGGGAATATAGTCACAAGACATTCTATCAAAGGATAGGAGGGTCAGAGTCAGAGAAGGAAATGATGACAGGTGCACAGGACAGAGGAAGAGAGACAAGATGATGCTGCACTTCTGGCTTTAAAGATGAAGGAAAGGGCCACAAGCCAAGGAATGCGGGCTGCCTCTAGAGGGGAAAAGACAAGGGAACATAATTTTTTTTTTTTTGGCTGCTCCAGGTCTCAGTTGTGACACACAGGATCTTTGATCTTCGTTACAGCATGCAGGATCTTTTTTTGTGGCATGTGGGATCTAGTTCCCTGACCAGGGATCAAACCTGGGCCCCCTGCACTGGCGACGTGGAGTCCTAGCCATTGGACCACCAGGGAAGTTCCTATTTTTTCCCCCTGGAGCATCCATAGGCAGTTCAGCCCTGCTGACTCTAACTACGGCCAGTAAGACCCATTTTGGACTTCCTACCCCTAGAACTGTAAGATAAATTTGTGGGGGGTTTTTTTAGGTCATTTACATTTAATACAATTCTGACTATGACTGGACATCAGTTTACAGTGTTAGTGTCATTGTCTGATTTCCTCCATGGTTTTTGTTCCTCTGTGTCCTCACTCCTGTCTTCTTTTGATTATTCTAGTAGCACTCGGATTTCATTTTAATTTTTCTATTGGCTCTGTGACTGTCTCTTTGTATAGATCTTTGAATGGTTATTTTAAGGATTGTTTACTATACACTTAACTTTCCACATTCTACTTAGAGTTAATATTTCCCCCAGCAATATAAGACCATCTTCTTTTTTCCCCCTTTTGTTATCATCCTCATTTTTATTAATTTTCACATATCAAAAATTCCACTAAATGATGTTCTGCATTTGCTTTCCATAACAAATATATTTTAAAGAACCTGAAAGGTGAAAAATAGTCTCATTAGCCATATATTTACCTTTTTGGCTGTTTTTCTTGAATTCTTCATGTTCTGGTTTTCACACTGGTATCATTATCTTTCCATCTGAGAACCTGCCGCTAGCATTGTTTTGTCATAAAGCATTACAGGGGTGGAAGTGTTACTCACTAAGTCAGGTCTGACTCTTTTCAACCCCATGGACTGTAACCCACCAGGCTCCTCTGTCCGTGGAATTCTCCAGGCAAGAGTACTAGAGTGGGTTGCCATGCCCTCCTCCAGGGGGTCTTCCTGACCCAGGGATCAAACTCAGGTCTCCTGCATTGAAGGCAGATTCTTTACCATCTGAGCCACCAGGGAAGCCAGATTTCCTAGGGGTAGATTCTAAATCTGTGTGTTTTAAGCCACTTCAGTTCAATTTAGTTCAGTCACTCAGACATGTCTGACTCTTTGCAACCCCATGGACTGTAGCACGCTAGGCCTCCCTGTCCATCACCAGCTCCCGGCATTTACTCAGACTCATGTCCATTGAGTCAGTGATGCCATCCAACCACTTCATCGTCTGTCATCCCCTCTTCCTCCCATCGTCAATCTTTCCCAGCATCTGGGTCTTTTCAAACGAATCAGTTCTTCAAATCAGGTGGCCAAAGTATTGCAGTTTCAGCTTCAACATCAGTCCTTCCAATATTCAGGACTGATTTCCTTTAGTTGGACAGGTTGGATCTCCTTGCAGTCCAAGGGACTTTCAAGAGTCTTCTCCAATACCACAGTTCAAAAGCATCAATTCTTTGGGGTTCAGCTTTCTTTATAGTCCAACTCTCACATCCATACATGACTACTGGAAAAACCATAGCCTTGACTAGATGGACCTNCTGGTTGGATCTCCTTGCAGTCCAAGGGACTCTCAAGAGTCTTCTCCAATACCACAGTTCAAAAGCATCAATTCTTTGGGGTTCAGCTTTCTTTATAGTCCAACTCTCACATCCATACATGACTACTGGAAAAACCATAGCCTTGACTAGATGGACCTTTCTTGGCAAAGTAATGTCTCTGCTCTTTAATATGCTGTCTAGCTTGGCCATAACTTTTCTTCCAAGGAGTAAGCATCTTTTATTTCATGGCTGTGGTCACCATCTGCAGTGATTTTGGAGCACCCAGAAAGAAAGTCTGCCTAAGGATTTGCCATGAAGTGATGGGAACAGATGATTTTCATTTTCTGAATGCTGAGCTTTAAGCCAACTTTTTCACTCTCTTCTTTCACTTTCATCAAGAGGCTCNCTAATTTTCTTGAAGAGATCTCTAGTCTTTCCCATTCTATTGTTTTCCTCTATTTCTTTGCATTGATCACTGAGGAAAGCTTTCTTATTTCTCCTTGCTTCTCTTCTTTTCACAGCTATTTGTAAGGCCTCCCCAGACAGCCATTTTGCATTTTTGCATTTCTTTTTCTGGGGGATGGTCTTGATCCCTGTGTCCTTTACAATGTCACAAACTTCCGTCCATAGTTCATCAGGCACTCTGTCAGATCTAGTCCCTTAAGTCTATTTCTCACTTCCACTGTATAATTGTAAGGGATTTGATTTAGGTCATACCTAAATGGTCTAGTGGTTTTCCATTTCTTCAATTTAAGTCTGAACTGGGCAATAAGGAGCTCATGATCTGAGCCACAGTCAGCTCCTGGTCTTGTTTTTGCTGACTGTATAGAGCTTCTCCATCTTTGGCTGCAAAGAATATAATCAGTCTGATTTCGGTGTTAACCATCTAATGATGTCCATGTGTAGAGCCTTCTCTTGTGTTGTTGGAAGAGGGTTTTTGCTATGACCAGTGCATTCTCTTGGCAAAGCTCTATTAGCACTTACCCTGCTTCATTCTGTACTCCAAGGCCAAATTTGCCTGTTGCTCCAGATGTTTCTTAACTTTCTACTTTGCATTCCAGTCCCCTATTATGAAAAGGACATCTTTTGTGGGTGTTAGTTCTAGAAGGTCTCGTAGGTCTTCATAGAACCGTTCAACTTCAGCTTCTTCAGCATTACTGGTTGGGGCATAGACTTGGATTACCGTGATATTGAATGGTTTGCCTTGGAAATGAACAGAGATCATTCTGTCGTTTGTGAGACTGCATCCAAGTACTGCATCTTTTGTTGACTATGATGGCTACTCCATTTCTTCTAAGGGGTTCTTACCCACAGAAGTAGATATAATGGTCATCTAAGTTAAATTCACCCATTCCAGTCCATTTTAGTTCACTGATTCCTAAAATGTTGACGTTCACTCTTGGCATCTCCCATTTGACTGCTTTTAATTTGCCTTGGTTCATGGACCGAACCTTCCAGGTTCCAATGCAATATTGCTCTTTACAGCATCGGACCTTGCTTCCATTACCAGTCACAACCACAGCTGGGTGTCATTTTTGCTTTGGCTCCATCTCCTCATTCTTTCTGGAGTTATTTCTCCACTGATCTCCAGTAGTATGTTGGGCACCTACCAACCTTGAGAGTTCATCTTTCAGTGTCCTTTTTGCCTTTTCACACTGTTCATGGGGTTCTCAAGGCAAGAATACTGGTGGTTTGCTATTCCCTTCTTCCGTGGACTACATTTTGTCAGAACTCCCCACCATGACCCACCCATCTTGGGTGGCCCTACATGGCACCCAAGTTGCCATTAGTTCGGGATAATATGTTACAGCAGCAAATAGGAGAATAATACACCTTGCCTTCCAAAATCCTCCCATCAATGACGGGATATTTACAGACACAAATAAAATGAACACATCACAGCTGCACAAGCTACTAAAAACCATGAGAACGGAAGTGGATGTTATTTTCTCAATCCATAGTGTGAGATGGATATCTAAAAGGTGGGGCTTGGGTGTCATTTTACAAATCTGGAAAAAGCCTCAAGGCAGGAATATGGTTGTCAGAGAGAAGCAGCAGCAGGAAAGCGGTTGAGTGGCAGGGAGTGGGCGAGGGGCTGGAGGCAGAAGATATGGCCAAGGAGGTGGCAGAGCCCTGGCCTGTGAGATTTACAGGTTTCACTCAAAACTTTGAACTTGAGAGTACTTCCGAAGCTCATTTTTTTGTCTCCTGGATTTCATCTTCAGTGAGATGGGCTTTCCAGAAGGCCCCTTCCCTGGCTTTGGCTCCAGATCTGGCCCAGTGCACATTTTCCTTGTGGCAGCCGCTGGAGTGGGCGTGCTGAAGAGCAGCCCGGGGGCAGTAGGGGACCCCGGTCATTAAGAAGCCTAATCACGGAACACAGTGACACTGTGGGTGGGCTGCTGCTGATTGGGAGAAAATATCTTCATCATTTGGACACCTGAACAGAGGAGTAAAAATAGAATCCCCAGGATTTTTTTAAAAAAATAAGACACACACACACACAGGAGGCAGACCCAAATCTTTCCTGAGACTAGAGCAGCTTGAGAGGGGGAAGAAAGAAGAAAATGGAGCAGCTACTCTGATAGAATAGAGACCTGGGGAAGAGGATAGTGAACGATTCCATGAAGCCCAGGTTGCTAGGGCCCAGAGACCCAGTGCCTGGGAGCTGGAGGAGGAAGCAGCCCAGGTCAGGCATCTTGTTCTAGTGCCTGAAACCTTCGACCCAGCCCCCTCCAGGAACCCCTTGCCCTGACGACCTGGGTTGCACTATAGCTTAGAAAGTCACACTCCTCCCTTCATCCTCCTCTCCCAGTATACACGTGTGTGCGGCCATACACACAAACACTGTCTCTTTCCATTCTAGTCTTCCAAATGACCCTCTGCTGTGGATTAAAGACCACATACTCAATATTTTGAAATTACGGGTTTTTGAACACTCAAAATCTGCTAGGGAAAGAAATGAAGCCCATCAGGCAATCTCCGGGGCCGAAATAACCTTGTGTGCGTGCTCACTTGCTAAGTTGTGTCCAACTCTATAGTCCGCCAGGCTCCTCTACCCATGGGATTTCCCAGGTAAGAATACTGGAGTGTGTTGCCATTTCCTTCTCCAGGGGATCTTCCCGAACCAGGGATCAAACCTGCATCTGCTGCACTGGCAGGTGGGTTCTTTACCACTGAGTCATCAGGGGAGCCCCGGAAATAATCTTAACTCAGTGCTTAACCCAGCGACTTTTTTTTTTAATTGGAGGATAGTTGCTTTACAGTGTTGTGTTAGTTTCTGCTCTACAACAAAGTGAATCAGCTATACATATACATATACCCCCTTCTCTTTTGGATTTCCTTCCCATTTAGGTCATCAGAGAGCACTGAGCAGAGTTCCCTGTGCTAGACAGTAGGTTCTTATCAGTTCTCTCTTTTATACATAGTATCAGCAGGATATGTATGTCACCCTCATCTCCCCATTCATCCCACCGCTCCCTTCCCTCTTTGGCGTCATACATTTGTTCTCATGTCTGTAGTGACTTTACATATGAGGACACACAGAATTCCCACCAGGATCACCACCCCTTCCAGAAATCGCCTCAGGATCCACAGTAAGGGGAAAACTCTATATTCATAACTAAGAAACTTCAAAAGGATATTACTTTCTTTTTATTACAGTCTTATTGAGATAAAGTGTACATACCATGTATTTCACCCATTTACTGCGGTCAGTAAAATGGCTGTTAGCATCTTCACAGTCAAGCAAACACCACCACAATCCATTTTAAAACATATTTATCACCTCCGAAACTCCTATGCCTCTTTTCCTAGTTCCCTTCAGCCCCTCCTCCAGCCCTAGACAAGCCTCAATCTACTTTCTGTCTCCATAGACTCATCTCTTCTGGATATTTATTTCATAAATGTGGTCCTTTGTGGTTGATTTAGCATGTTTCCAAGGCTAATCCATGTTGTAGCATGTTTAACCACTTCATTTCTTTTTAGGGCTTAATAATATTCTGTTGTATGAACGTACCATGTTTTATTTATCCATTCATCAGCTGATGGACATTTGGGTTGTTCCCAAGTGTTGACTATGATGAATAATGCTGCCATGAACTATCTGGCATGTTTTCATTTCTCCTGAGTACAGACCTAGGAGTGGTCTTGCTGGGTCATATGACAACTTACCCTTTTGAGGAACTGCCAGACTGCTTTTCAAAGTGGTTGCATCATTTTACATTCCCACCACACATGGTGGGTTCCAGTTTCTCCACACCTTGGCCAAGCCTAGTTATTACCTAAAATTATTGATTATAGCCATCCTAGTGGATGTGAAGTGGTATTTCATTATGGTTTTGATTTATATTTTATGATAGCTAATGATATTGAGCATCTTTTCCAGGGCTTATTGGTCACTTGTATATCTTCTTTGGAGAACTATCTATTCAGAACCTTAACTCATTTTTAAGTGGGTTATTTGTCTTTTTATTATTGAGTTGGTTGTAGGAATTCTTATAGAAGTAAGTTCCTCATCAGAAATATGCAAAAATGTTTAGCCCGTTCTATGAGTTTTCCTTTCATTTTCATGATGATGTTCTTAGAATTGCAAATGTTTTGAATGTTAATGAAGTCCAATTTATCTGTGTTTTCTTTAGTTTCTATTCTTCATTACTGCAGCTTTTGTAAGTTTTGAAACTGGGAAATGTGAGTCCTCCAATTTTGTTCTTTTTAAAGATGGTTTTGGCTATTCTGGGTCCCTTGAATTTCCATGGGAATTTTAGGATCAGCTTGTCAATTTCTGCAAAGAAGTCAGCTTGGATTTTGATAGGGATTGCACTGAGTCTATAGATCAGTTTGAAGAGTACTGTCATCTTACAATATTAAGTCTCCCAGTAAGTGATCATTTACTTAGGTCTTTCCATCTGTTTAGGTCTTCTTTAATTTGCTTCAGTGACTTTGTAGTTTTGTGGTTTTCAGAGTATACGTTTTGCACATCTTTTGTCAAATACAGACCTAAGGATTTTATTC
The DNA here is from genome assembly GCA_006410615.1 of Neotragus moschatus. Lineage (NCBI taxonomy): Eukaryota > Metazoa > Chordata > Mammalia > Artiodactyla > Bovidae > Neotragus > Neotragus moschatus. Next base: position 2,234,965 of record SJYA01003091.1, on the reverse strand, counting down.
TTTTTAATGCTACTCTAAATAGAGTTGTTTCCATAATTTAATTTTCACTTTGTTCATAGCTAGGATGTAGAAATCAAATTGATTTTTATATATTGATCTTATACCCTGAACAAAACAAACTGGGATTAAAATACACAATTTAAAAAAAAAAATGGGTTACAATAAAAGAGGTCAAGAACATTTTAAAGGAAATTATTCAATTATAAGTTTGAAAAGAAGGGGAGTCCTGTTTCTATTTAGGGGAATAAAGGAAAACAGGACACTCGAGGTCTGTAAAGAGGTTGGAGAGTTTGTCAGAGGCGTAAAACCACTGCAGTGGTTTTGTTAGTTGCAATTTTAACTTTCAGAATATTTAACATAAAGCTCTCTTGGCTTGGAAGGGGCTCATTTCCTTGTCACCTCAACACCCACACTTTGCATAAGCCAAGCTTGCAGACAGACTTAGCAGCATCTTTGGAGCTTTCCTGGTGGCTCAGGTGGTAAAGAATCTACCTGCAATGCAGAAGACCTGGGTTCAATCCCTGGGTCAGGAAGACTCCCTGGAGAAGGAAATGGCAGCTGACTCCAGTATCCTTGCCTGGGAAATCCTATGGACAGAGGAGCCTGGCAGGCTACAATCCATGGGGTTGCAAAGAATCAGACACAACTGAGCTACAAACACTCTCACTTTCATTTAGCACCCTTGGGAAGAGGCCACCTTTCAGAGGTACAGTCACATAAGTAATTTAATGACCCCAAGAAAGGCAAGGTTGGGTGGGCCTTCGTGAGTCATTGCCAGTGTCTTCTTCTTTCTCAAAATCAAGCTAGGCCATTAAAGGGATTCTGGGTCTTTGGCACCTTCTCCCCAAGTTGTCTAACACATGGGCCATAAACACTAGCAAAGTCCCTTTTTGCATGACTTGTTTGGTCCAGTTAGGTTTGTACCTAACATTTCATAGTAAATTCTTGAAGCAAAAGTGAATTTTAATGACCCCAAGGCATCCTTTTCACTTCCCAACCAAGACGGTTACTGAGAACAGTTTGGGATACAGAAATTCTATCCAGAAATCTCCTGTACAGTTTAAAAAAAAAAAATAAGCAACAGTAACAACAACAATAGCTGTATTTTAATAAAATCAAGTCATGTGACTTCATACTGTTCACACAGATGAGTGGCAGGTGAATCAATCAACTAGTCAAAAAAAAAAATGTAAGCTTACTGAGTTTTTAAGAATTTGAACAATAAATAATTTTATATTTTAAAATTTCTACACTATTTAATGATATGTAATCAGCAAACATGCTTTAAAACTTAAAATAAAAAATTTAAATGCCCTTTGAAAATATACATATGTTCTTTGCTCCCAGTGGGTCCACTTACAGACATGTGTGCTGTAGTCAGTCTTGTCTAAGGACACAGATATATACAATCAAGATTAAAAAATGTTAAAGCTGCCTACACATCCATTAATAGTAATAAACCATGGGATATTATGCAATTATTAACAGTGACAGCCTCCAAAAGAACTGATCCCAAAAAACCATACAAGATAAATTATTCATTGAGAAAAGCAAAATATATATCACATATCACGTATATATCACAAAATATATCACATAATACATAGATAATATCAATATATATATCACATATATCATATATACAGTATTTAAAAATCACATCTTAAAAAAATAAATGTCTTTATAACAATATTGATATGTGAATATAAAAGAGAAAAATACACGGAAGGATCCTGTGATAAGCAGAATACCAGCCCTCAAAGATGTCCACACCCTAATCCCAGAGCCTGTGAATATGCTATGCTATTTGGCAAGAGAGAGTGTAGGTTGCAGATGAAATTAAGGTTATTAGCCAGCTGACTTTCAAATAGGGAGATTAAAAATAATTTGTTTAAAAAAAGAAGTCCCTGATGGTCCAGTAGTTAAGACTGTGTTATTCCACTGCAGAAGGCATAGTTTTGCACCCTGGTCAGGGAACTAAGTTCCCACATGTTGTTTTTCAGTCACTAAGTTGTGTCCAACTTTGCAATGGTGTGGACTGTAGCACTCGAGGCTTCCCTGTCCTTCACTATCTCCTGGAGTTTGCTCAAATTCATAACCATTGAGTCAATGATGACATCTAATCATCTCATCTTCCGCTGCCCTCTTCTTTGGCCTTCAGTCTTTCCCAGCATGAGAGTCTTTTCCATTGAGTCAGCTCTTTGCATCAAGTGATCAAAGTATTGGAGCTTCAGCATCAGTCTTCCCAGTGAATATTCACAGTTGATTTCCTTTAGGATTGACTGGTTTGATCTTGCAGTCCAAGGGACTCTCAAGAGTCTTCTCCAGCATAATTCAAAAGCATCAATTCTTCAGCGCTTAGCCTTTTTTATGGTCCAACTGTTACATCCATACATGGCTACTGGGAAAACCATAGCTTTGACTAGAGGGACCTTTGTCAGCAAAGTGATGACTTTGCTTTCAGTGTGTGGCCAAAGAAAAGAAGAAAGAAAGAAAGTGTGCACTGACTATTATAAGGATGTTGAGGAGGAAAAGATAGCTTCCATCTGTTTGCAAGAGAGCAAGTTTCCTGGAGGAGGTGCAATTTAAAATGGATCTTAAATAAATGGAATATTGACCAGCAAAGAGAGAGGAGGGGATCTCCTGCATTGCAGGCAGATTCTTTACCAGCTGAGCTATCAGGGAAGCCCCAAATATACAGAATATTAACAAGCAAAGTGAGAGGCGGCGACCAAAATGAAGAGGCTACATTTAGAACACAGGGATGGTCCAAGTACAGGAAAAGACCCTTGAGTTTAATTTGCATGATATTCAGTAGAACAGTTGGCTTCACCATCCATGAGAGCATTAATCCTGATCCCAGAGGCTTGGATGGATTCTTGTGGGTTTGGGCTTCATTTGGTAGGTGATGGAAACCTATGAAGGTTTTGGCATTATGGTAAAAACTGATTGTATTACTTTTTAAGATTAGGGAGACAGACAGGAAGACCCCACCACGGCTAAGGCTCTGAGATTAGAACAGAAGGGAAAAGGGCAAAGCAGAGAGAAATTTGGGAGCTGCTATAGAAGGCAGGGCAGGAAGACTTCATCACTCTGCAGCTGTGGGCTGGCAAGGGGAGGAAGCAGAGTAGCAAGAAATGTGGGGGTGAGGGCAGGTTGGGATAAACTGAGTTTTAGATGCCAGTGGATTCTCTTGGCTTTTTTTTGGGGGGGGGCGACAGGGGGCACACTGCATGGCATGTGGGATCTTAGTTCCCTGACCAGGGATCAAACCTATGCCCCCTGCATTGGAAGCATGGAGTCTTAACCACTGGACCGCCTGGGAAGTCCCCAAGGGAGTCTCCTGGGCAGGTGCTGGGTGACTTGTAAGGCTCCAGGACTGGGAGGTACCATGGAGAGTGGGCTCAGGGCCATAGCCAGAGCCTGCACAGCCCAGCACCATCTGCGTCCCCACGGCAGGATCCACCTTTCTGTGACATCCTCATCCTTTCTCTTCACCTATCCACCTGCCCTCCCAGGGGACTTTCATCGCCAGCTCAGCGATCATTTGTTCTTTCCCAGAACCACATTTAGCCTTTCTATTCACCAACATAGTGGTTCAGCTCCAGAAATTTTGCACTCTGCGTATTCTCGGGGGGGGGGGGTGTCTTCAGGCTCTGCCACTGCGCTCGGGTCTCTCTCTGTTAAGATTCTAGTGAGAGATTCCCTGAGAGGAACTCTGAGAAACCTGGGCCCACAGCCCACACTGACAAGAAACCTCCCTTTACAGATGACTTAGATGCTTCCATCAGAAAGGTTCATCTTCCTGACATCTGCTAAAGAGGCATGACCTGCTTTTTACATGCATATCATAAGAGGTAATTGTTCAAAACCCCAATACGCACAATTAAATTTTTCTTTTATAGATACTAGGTCTTTCATTAGAAATTCTTCTCAAGTGGGTCTCATTGGCAAATATGCAAAGTGAGGAGCTGACAAAAAGCAAAAACAAAAGAATGGGCCACTTGCTTTGGGAGGATTTGTTCTGCTTGGGTTCTATAGACTCACCCACGTACGTCATTTCCCTGACCTCAGAAGATGATGTCCCCATCCCACGAAGCCTACATTAGATCTGAAGAACTCGCCTCTCATCAACTTTTTCCTCTTTCATACCCAGGCGGTCAAAGGACCAACTATGGTTGGCTCAGTTGTTCTATTCTGTTTAGAGAAACAGTATTTAACATCAAATGCAAGGCATTTTTCTGACCTGATCTTGTGGATCCACTAAAAGCAGCACAGATTTGAAATACCTTTCAGAATCAAAACAGAAGGCTCTACCCCAGACACTCTTGAGATGACATTTACATCTCTCTCTTTTTTTTTGTTGTTCGTATGTTTTTTTCCAAGACTAGATGACCATAACAATGCTGTATAAACAGTCCCAAGTACAAATGCTGAAAATGGCTTTCTTTCCCTTACTTTCGATATGAAACAATAACCAACAGGACTCGAGGGGATTTATTTTATGATACGCGCACGTATACCCCTGTACACCCCTCCCCCAGCCACATATGCAGACTTTCTACCACCTCCATTTTTATGAAATTATCTACTTTTTTTGCTTCATCATATTCCCTTTAGTTTATTTCCTGAAGTGATCCCTTTGGAGCACAGAAGTTGATACTGAAATCCCCCCTCCAGCCCCGTGAGAGGGCTTCTCAGGTGGCACTAGTGGTAAAGAATCCACCTGCTGATGCAGGAGACCCAAGAGATGCAAGTTCAATCCCTGGGTCAGAAAGATCCCCTAGAGAAGGCAATGGCTACCCACTCTGGTATTCTTGCCTGGAGAATCCCGTGGATAGGGGAGCCTGGTGGGCTAGAGTCCATGGGGCCACAAAGAGCTGGACACAACTGAGAGACTGAGCACATTATTTGGTGAGAAGCTCCTGGTCACTGAGGAATATTTCAGAATTTCCCACTGAACATCCATGTTAAATCCCTACTCCCACTCTGCCAATACCCAGTCCCATATATGGATGGATATTTAAAGAGAATCTTTGAACCATCATTGAAAAACCATACAGGTTTTTAAACTGTAGAAAGTGATCTTATAAACATGCATTCAAAATAATTTTCCCAAGGATCTCTTTGAATTGGCTTCTTAAAATGGCAAGTAAGCAAATGTTACATAATTTCCCCCTTTATCATATTCAGGGTTAGAGAAATAGTGTGATGTCGCCTGGCAGTGAGGCAGGGGAGGGGGGCTGTAAGTTAGAAAAGCACTTTCACTTTTAGGTTATGATGGAGAGTCAGCTTAGCCCCAAGAGTGGCCAAGGTCCCGAAGCAAAGAAGCCAAGAAATGGGTGTGAAGTTAATCGTGTGTTTGCTCCTCCGGGAGGGCAGGCTGAGGCCACTGTAGCACGGTGAGACCAAAAACCACGAGACTGGTGAATTTCTGAGCATTCATTTCCTCTGGGCTCTGCTAACACAGATGCAATACTATGCATCCCTTCTGACCTTCTAGAACTGAGTTCCCTGGAGACAGAGAGCTCCAGGTGGTGGTGATGAGAGGGAGAAATTTCAAAAGCAAAATTAACTTTTCCTTTAAAATTAGCCACACATACTCTTCTCAGTTTCCAGGGATTTGCATTCCCCTTTGAATGTAATTTTATTAATATATTCAGGGAACGATCTGTTATCCAGAGGCTGATGATCTGGTACAGGAATGAGACAAACTTTCCATTCTCCTGCCTCTCTTTTTGGGTTTCCCAGGTGGTATCAGTGATAAAGAACCTACCTGCTAATGCAGGAGATGCAGGAGACGCAGGTTCAATTCCAGGGTTGGGAAGATCCCCTGGAGGAGGGCATGGCAACCCACTCCAGTAGTCTCACCTGGAGAATCCCATCGACAGAGAAGCCTGGAGGGCTACAGTCCACAGAGTCACAGGGAGTCAGACGTGACTGAAGCACCTTTGCACAGATGCCTCTCTTTCCACTCTGCCTGATCACGGGTCATTCAACTGTGCACTAGTAGGGAAGACAAACAGGGTGACGGTCGTTGGAGGTTTGGGGTCAGCAAAATGGGTGGTGAACTGGATTCTGAGAACGTGGGTTCAAGTACGTACCAGATCTCGACCAGGAGTGTGATGGCCAGAGGTCAGGCTCACCCTGGATTGAAACCTTGAAAGCTCTGCCAACAATTGTGTGACTGTGGACGTGTGAATTCACTTCACTCCATGTCGATTCATCGCGCTGGTCACTGGGAATAACTGTAATACCTATGTTGGAGCATTGTTATGAATGACTCAGATATAAAGCGCCCAACACAGGGGCTGATGGGCAATAGGTAACTACTTGTTTATATGTGATGGTTACTGTTGTGCTCATAGTTATGTAAAACCAAATGTGTCCCTTAACCCTCTGTCTTCAGTGCCCTGATGTCTAAAATAATGCGGACCTCACAGAGCTGTCAGAGCTATCCTATTTGACAATATTAAAGCATCACACATAACAATCATCAGTAAAATATGAGTGATAAAAAAGTCTTAAAAATTTGGGTCAACTATATACAATAGCCAAGACACAATCTAAATAACCACCAACAGCTGAGTGGATAAAGAAGATGTGGTGTATATATATATATATATGCAATGTACTATTACTCAGTCAAAAAAAAGAAAAAATAATGCCATCTGCAGCAACATGGATGGACCTAGAGATTATCATACTAAATGAAGTGAGTCAGAAGGAGAAATACCATATGATATCACTTAGATATGGAATCTAAGAAATGATACAAATGAACTTATCTAAAAACTGAAATGGATTCACCAACATAGCAAACAAACTTAATAGTTACCAGAAGGAATAGTGAGGGGGAGGGGAGATATGAACTAGGACTTTGGGATTAGTATATACACTATTATATTTAAAATAGGTAAACAAGGACCCACTCGATATCTTCTAATAATGTATAATGGAAAATAATCTGAATTTTACACTCACACACACACACACATATAGTTGGTCAGGAAGATCCCCTGGAGGAGGGCATGGCAACCCACTCCTCTTTTCTTGCCGGGGGAATCCCCCGGACAGAGGAGCCTGGCGGACTACAGTCCATAGGGTCGCAAAGAGTTGGATGCGACTGAATTAGCACACATGCACACACATACATATAGTTCGATATAGATATCTGAATCGCTCTGTTGTACACTTGAAAGTAACACAATATTGTAAATTAACTATGCTTCAGTTTTTAAAAACAGGGGGTCAGAAGAACAAGAAGCCTCACACACTATTGGCAATGATTAGCATCAGCCCCCAGCCTCACAGAAAAGCAAGGGATAATAAGACCCCAAAGGAGATGCCCAGGTGGTGAGCAGAGCAGAGCTGCCACACCCCACAGTAGCCAGAAGTGGTCTCTGAGATGTGATAAATCACTAGCAACACAGTCTCTCACCCGCAGCACAGCAACCAGCAGGAACATCAACTGGTCACGCTGGCTCCTGTGCCCCCTGAGCCCACTGGGCAACACAGTGGGTCCCGATGAAAGCCAGTCACTCAGCAGGCTGCTCTGCATTGGAGGGGTGTGGGGCCCGGGGCTCAGCACCTTGGGAAGGAAGCAGCAAACAAGCCAGTCCCCTGTTTCCCCTGAGGAGCAAGCAGTAACCACACCATGCTTGCCTGGACCTGTCTTGCCTGTGTGAACTGCTACGGGAACTGCTCAGTATTGGGGATGGATGTGGCTTGCCGTCTGCACCCTTGGGAAAGACATGCAGGGGTTCCTGGGGCCCAGGGTGAACTGTCCCTTCCCCTAAAAGGCAAAGCTTGTGAGCCAGTCATTACAGTAATTATTACAACCCAGTGTATAATATATATACACAACCAAAATGCAAGCCCATGCCACCAAAGACATACAAGTAATTCATAGCAGTATACTTTTGACAGCCCCAAAGTACAAATGTCCGTCGACAACAGAATAGATAAATAAATCTGAGCACAGGCAGACAATGCAGCACTTATACCAGTTAAGTAAACAACAGCTGTGCCAAACAACTAGGACGACTCTCATACACATCATGTTGCGTGAAGGACCCAGACACACAAAAGGACACACCCTTTATGATCCCACTCATCTGAGTTAAAAACAAGCTGAACAAATCCAGGGTGTGAAATGCGAGGAGGGCAGGAACCTTTGGGGAAAAGAGGAGATGAGGATTGGCAGCAAGTCTCTGGGACACTCATCACGTTCTCTTCCTTGATGGGGGTTGGGTGGGGGAGGCTCCTTGGGACAGGGCAATGGCAACCCACCCCAGTATTCTTGCCTGGAAAGTTCCATAGACAGAGGAACCTGGCGGGCTACAGCCCATGGGGTCGCAAAGAGTGGGGACATTACTGAGAGTACATGGCAACCAGTTGTAAACCTATATGCTTTTTTGTATATATCTTGTATTCCAATAGAACAGTTTTTTAATGAATTTTTCTTTATTATATTTCTTTCTTTGGTTTTAAATCCATTTCTAATTGGAGGATAATAGCTTTACAATGTTGTGTTAGTTTCTGCCGTACAATAACGTGAGTCAGCTATATGTATAGATATATCCCCTCCTTTTTAAACCTCCCTCCCGCCCCCTACCCCATCTCACCCCTCTAGGTCATCACAGAGCCCCAAATTGAGCTCCCTGTGTTATACAGCAGCTTCCCACTAGCTGTTTTATGTACGGATATCACAAGACTGGAAAAAGTCAGTTTTTATTCCATCCCAAAGAAAGGCAATGCCAAAGAATGCTCAAACTACTGCACAATTGCACTCNGAGCTGACTCATTGGAAAAGACTCTGATGCTGGGACGGATCGGGGGCAGGAGGAGAAGGGGACGACCGAGGATGAGATGGCATCACTGACTCGATGGACGTGAGTCTGAGTGAACTCTGGGAGTTGGTGATGGACAGGGAGGCCTGGCGTGCTGCGATTTATGGGGTTGTAAAGAGTCAGACACAACTGAGCAACTGAATTGAACTTAACATATATGTTTCAATGCTAATCTCTCAGTTGATTCCAAAAACAGTTTAAGAAGTTGGGCCAAGTAGAAAGAATGGAATGATTGGCCCACAGCCACCATCCCTTTAATGATAAGCGTTCCTGCCAGCAGCGAGGAAAAGCGGCAGTTGGCAGGCCTGCTCTTCTAAGAGGGGACAGCATCGAAGATAGAGGCACCTAACTGAGCCTCAAACAGGTGACATCACCGACATTCCATGACATTCCAGATAACAACGAGACCACAAATGACTTCTCAGAACTCTTTCTTCTAAGAACCTGCAGTTACCGCAAATCCTATCACTGACCCTTACATGTTCTTCCTGATCAGTTACCTTGTCACAAGGAGGAAAAGGAAGACGAGGCTTTGGGTGCCTGGCAGGTTGGGCATAGCCCTGGTTTTCGTTAAGGTCCGCATAGGAGATCTGAGTTGCTTGTACCTGATCACACGCCAGGAGGAAGACACTGGCATAGAGTCACCAGAACAGTGTACGGACACAACTGAAGCCCCAGACTTGGCAATGGCTGCAGAACTTTCCTCAGACAGCTGCTAAAAATCATTTCTGATAGTAGGAGGGTAGAGGTGGGGTACCAGCTGCTGGGAGATGGGGGTGGGGGGTGGGAGGTAAGCAGCCCTAATTTGAGGGTAGAAAGACGTCTTCTTTCTCAGCTTGGATTCCCAATAACAGAAAAATGTATTTTGGTTCTTTTTGTTACTTTTTAACTTGGTAATTTATAGCTTCTAACATCTGACTGTCAAGCTACACAGAGATATTAGCATTGTGAATCTGTTTTCCTCTTTAATTTGCTTGCATTAATGTAGAACCAGCCTCTGGTATTCCCAGAACCGAGTGGAATGTATTTACTAATATATAGCATATAATATCAGTTAAAAAAAATAATATTTAGCAATCAATTGAAATGAATTTGGCTAGATATTTTTATCAGGGGAAAAAGTTATTCAAGAGATCTACAGTTAGTTACATAAGAACATGGACCATCAGATCGAACTTCACCTCTAATCTTCTAATCTGACAGTAAACAGGAGTTTTTTACTGGAATCATCCATCCAAATTGTCAGGATAGAATTGTACTAGAAACCCAGATTAATAATTTCTGGTAGAAATCTTTATCCCGATAGTTATCATCCACGGCTCAGAAAGTGAAGAATCTGCTGGCAATGCAGGAGCCACAGGAGACTCAGTTTCAATCCCTGAGTCAGGAATATCCCCTGGAAGAGGAAATGACAACCCGCTCCAGAATTCTTGGCTGGGAAATCCCATGGACAGAGGATCCTGGCGGGCTACAGTCCATGGGGTCACAAAGAGTCAGACAGGACTGAGTGATGGAATCATACCTTGAATGTGTGTGTGTGTTTGTTTGCTGCACGGCACAGCACACAGGATCGTAGTTCCCCAACCAGGGATCAAACCCACACCTGCTGCAGTGGAAGAACAATGTGTTCATCACTTGACCACTATGGAAGTCCCTATAATCCAAGACTTTTATTGTCCAACTTGTCTGTTTCCACTGATGGCTGTGGGCTTCCTTAGGCCAATAACTTTTTCATATATCACAGGCTCAAGCATAGTACCTGGCACACAGCCAGAAGGCAATGCATTTTATTGAGTGAACAAATAAACTTGCATGATTGGTACAATGGAGAGAGAACAGAAGTGCTTATTTATCGACTCGGCCTACCTGCCCGAGCTTCTCTCATCAGCTAGTTTGACCATCAGTGATCTTTGCCAGGGCTTAGAACACAATGATCTCACTTCCAGGGTTTCTCACCCTTTTCATTTTTCAAAGTAGATTTTATCTTTTTAGAGTAATTTTATATTTACAGCAAAATTGAGTGGAAAGTAGAGATTTCCATTACACTCCCTGCTTCCACATGCACAGACTCCCCCATTATCAACATCCCCCACCAGAGAGGTACATTTGTGACAACTGATAAACCTACGCTGACACACCAGTATCACCCAAAGCCCATAGTTTACATTGCAGTTCACTCCTTTGCACCTTCTATGATTTGTGACAAAATTACAATAATCCACCTCTGTCATGTCAGAACAGCTTCTGAGCCCTAGAAATCCTCTGTGCTCTGTCCCTTCACCCCTCCCTCCCCTCAAACCCTGGCCACAATGGATCTTTTCACTGTCTCCGTAGTTTTGCCTTGTCCAGAATGTCATAGAGTTGGAATCATACAGTATGTAGCCTTTTCCAGTGGGCTTCCTTCGCTTTGTAATATGCATTTAAGGTTCCTTCTAGCTTTTCATGGCTTGATTGGTTTGATTTAGTGCCTTTTTTTTTTTTTCTTCTTACTGCAACAGCAATATGTGAGATCTTATTTGCCAAACAGGGATCAAACCCATGCCCCTAGCATTCTAGCATTGGAAGCTCAGAGTCTTAACCACTGGACCTCCGGGGAAGTCCCTTAAGATGACACTTCTGATGACCTCAATTAGTTCTCCTTATTTCTGGGCAAGAACCCACAAATTTATTGTTTCAGTTCTGACTGCAATTAAACTTATCAGGAGAGATCATGTCATATCTGGCATTATCTTTTTTTTTTTTTTTTTTTTTTTAAACCTCTGCCAGCTTCTTGCTTCATTAAGAGGGCAGATGACTTAAGATGGACTATTCTGGTTTTTTTATGCTATGACTATCTCATAATCTAGCTCCAGATTCAGAGCACTCTTCGCTACAAAGTTGGGCCTCCACTTTAAAATAGTCTAGAACCATGACACTATGGTTCTATGTTGTAAGGGCTTCCCTTGTGGCTAAGATGGTAAAGAATCCGCCTGGAATGCAGGAGACCCAAGTTCGATTTCTGGGTCAGGAAGATCCCCTAGAGAAGGGAATGGCAACCCACACCAGTATTCTTCCTCGGAGAATCCCATGGACAGAGGAGCCTGGAGGGCTACAGTCCGTGGGGTTGCAGAGTCGGACTGACTAACACTTGCATGACACCATGAAACTCCTAGAAGAGAACATAAGCAAGACACTACCTGACATAAATCTGTACCAATGTTTTTTCAGGTCAGTCTCCCAAGGCAACAGAAATAAAAGCAAAAATAAGAGAACAGCATTGAAAGATGTATATTACCATGTGTAAAACAGATGACCAGTGCAAATTAGAAGCACGAAGCAGGGCACCCAAAGCTGGTGCTCTGGGGCAACCCAGAGGGGTGGGGTGGAGAGCGGGGCGGGAACACCCGTGGCTGTTTCATGTCCGTGTATGGCAAAAGCCACCACAATATTGTAAAGTAATTAGCCTCCAATTAAAATAAATAAATTTAAAAAAACAAGAGACATTACTTTGCCAACAAAGGTCCGTCTAGTCAATGCTATGGTTTTTCCAGTGGTCTTGTATGGATGTGAGAGCTTCACAGCTTTCTGTGAAGAAAGCTGAGCACTAAGAATTGATGCTTTTGAACTGTGGTGTTGGAGAAGACTCTTAAGAGTCCTTTGGACTACAAGGAGATCCAACCAGTCCATCCTAAAGGAGATCTGTCCTGGGTGTTCACTGGAAGGACTGATGCTAAAGCTGAAACTCCAATACTTTGGTCACCTCATGCAAAGAGTTGACTCATTGGAAAAGACCCTGATGCTGGGAGGGATGGGGGGGCAGGAGGAGAAAGGGACAACAGAGGACGAGATGGCTGGATGGCATCACTGACTCAATGGATGTGAGTTTGAGTGAACTCTGGGAATTGGTGATAGCCAGGGGGGCCTGGCATGCTGCAATTCATGGGGTCGCAGAGTCAAACACGACTGAGCGACTGAACTGAACTGAAAAAAAAAACAAACAAATGGGGGCCTAATCAAACTTATAAGCTTTTGCACATTAAAGGAAACCATTAAAAAAAAGAAGAAGAAAGACAATCTACAAATGAGAGAAAATATTTGCAAATGATGTNCTTTGCCAATAAATGTCCATCTAGTCAAGGCTATGGTTTTTCCAGTAGTCATGTATAGGTGTGAGAGTTGGACTGTAAAGAAAGCTGAGAGCCAAAGAATTGATGCTTTTGAGCTGTGTTGGAGAAGACTCTTAAGAGTCCTTTGGACTACAAGGAGATCCAACCAGTCCATCCTAAAGGAGATCTGTCCTGGGTGTTCACTGGAAGGACTGATGCTAAAGCTGAAACTCCAATACTTTGGTCACCTCATGCAAAGAGTTGACTCATTGGAAAAGACCCTGATGCTGGGAGGGATGGGGGGGCAGGAGGAGAAAGGGACAACAGAGGACGAGATGGCTGGATGGCATCACTGACTCAATGGATGTGAGTTTGAGTGAACTCTGGGAATTGGTGATAGCCAGGGGGGCCTGGCATGCTGCAATTCATGGGGTCGCAGAGTCAAACACGACTGAGCGACTGAACTGAACTGAAAAAAAAAACAAACAAATGGGGGCCTAATCAAACTTATAAGCTTTTGCACATTAAAGGAAACCATTAAAAAAAAGAAGAAGAAAGACAATCTACAAATGAGAGAAAATATTTGCAAATGATGTAACCAACAATGGCTTAATTTCCAAACAGCTCACACAACCCAGTAACAACAACAAAAAGACCCAATCAAAAACTGGGCAGAGTATCTAAAGAGACATTTCTCCAAAGAAGGTATACAAATGGCTAACAGGCACATGAAAAGTTACTCAGCATCGCTAATTATTAGAGAAATGCAAATCAAAATTACAATGAGGTACGACCTCACACTGGTCAGAATGACTATCATCAAAAAGTCTACAAATAACAAATGCTGGATAAGATGTGGAAAAAAGGGAACCCTGCTTCACTGATGGTAGGAATGTAAATTGGTGCTGCCACTATGGAGAACAGTATGGAGATACCTCAAGAAAAAGAAGATACTGTGGAAGTGGAAAGTCAGTTCCACCCTGAGTACCCCCCAGGATGGAAAAACACGCAGTGAACCTCAGATCTGTATGACGAGAAATCGCATAAATATTACTTTTTAAATGCAAGTGCCATTTAAAATGTGTAGACTTTTCTATGATAGCCATTCTGACCAGCGTGAGGTCGTACCTCAATGTAGATTTGTCCTGACTAGTGTGAGGTGGTACTTCATTGTAGTTTTGAGTTGATTCTCTAATAATTAGCAACAGTGAGCATCTTTTTATGTGCCAGTGGGCCATCTGTATGTCTTCTTTGGAGAAATGTCTATTTCGGTCTTCTGCCCGTTTGCTATCCTCATTAAGGACTCCTGGCACTTCTGCACTACATACTAAATAAGCAATGAATAACCTCGAAATGGAATCAAAGTCTAGTTTCATGTACGCAAGTCCGGCAGCCTCTCAGGACACCTGGGCAGCCCTTCGCCCCCCTGCCAACTCCCAGCCAAGTGTCAATGCTGAGCAAGGTTTACTCTGCCAGGCTCTCTGCTGGGATGGCTGCCAACAGGCAGAAAGAAATCATATTGGGGCAAAGATTAATATCTGACCCCCAGGTGAGATTACTTTTCGGTAATGAATCAGCATGATTTCTTTGAAATCAGCAGAAATATGAGAGGGAACATCATTTACCATGAAAAACACTCACCAGGGAATTAGAAAAGTGACCTTTGGGTAAACTACTTAAACCATCAGATTCCGTGTTACCATTTTTTAGAGCAAAGACATGTTTATTTTAAATACCAACACTTTGCCCATGACCTTACCCCCAGTGGGTCACTGGAAGCTTTAAGAGGTGTGATGAGCTGACATCCTCCAGCCTGGCTCCTCTCCCAGAACACACACACACACCCGTGTCCTCATGGATGCCCTCTCCTGTGAGCCTATGCTGTTTCTTCCCCCTCGGGCCACGCTTCCCTCCCTGCAGCAGAGGGAGGCACACCCACATCAGGACGCTTCACTCCTGCCCTTCACTCCAGCTCAGTGCTCCTTCCATGGTGATCACTCTGCCTGGTCACTCAAGCCAGGAATCCACAGACTCTCCATCTATTTTCTGTCTCAGCCTTTACTTATATCCTTTATGCTAAGTTGCATAAAGGACTCTTTGTGACCCTATGGACCATAGCCTGCCAGGCTGCTCTGTCCATGGGAGTCTCCAGGACACTATGTACTATATCTTTCATAGTACATGTCATAGGGACTTTTATTAGACTTCTCCCCTTGTTTGTTTGTTTTGTGCTCAGGCTTATGCTCCTCCCAGGCCCCTAAATTATAGGCACCTTGAGGGTGAGAATTAGATTAACTTATTCCCTATTATCCTAGCACCTAGCGTGCTACCTGATACCTAACAGGTACTCGATACATAATTGTTAAATAAGTAAATGAATTTGGATAAATGACCTACTCGATCAGCTCACTGATTACGAGCAGGACTATACAGCTTCTCCATCGGAGAAGGCAATGGCACCCCACTCCAGTACTCTTGCCTGGAAAATCCCAGGGATGGAGGAGCCTGGTGGGCTGCAGTCCATGGGGTCGCTAAGAGTCGGACATGACGGAGCGACTTCACTTTCACTTTTCACTTTCATGCACTGGAGAAGGAAATGGCAGCCCACTCCAGTACTCTTGCCTGGAAAATCCCAGGGACGGGGGAGCCTGGCGGGCTGCCGTCTATGGGGTCGGACACAACTGAAGCGACTTAGCAGCAGCAGCATCATACAGCTTCTCCATCACTTTGTGGTCGTGACAACAGGGAGGGAGGAGCATGTGGCACCTGTCACTAGGCAACAAGGCAAAGGGAGAGACATAGCATCTGGCACCCACAGTGGTACCCTGGAATCTGTGGGGAGGTGCCAAAGAGGACCAGTTTGGTGGAGCTTCCTCTGGAGCCTGAGTCTTAACAGCCAGGTGGCCCTCTGCTGCCCTTTCAAAAGCTAGATCATTCAGGGCCACCTACATAAGCTGTTCTCCACCCGGAAGAGATTCTTTGTGTTTCAAGGCGACTTCATGGGCCTGATAAGGTTTGTTCATTGTCAGTATCATTCGACAGGAAAATACCCTTTCCTGATAAAGAGAGAGACTTAGTAGAAATCCGAATGCTTTGACAATTTTAAGCCTGTGTTAAATTGAATAACTAATGTCTTTTGCAATTCTAGCTCAAAACTTTAGGACAAATGGACAAACTAAGTTCAGTTCAGCCCCTCAGTCGTGTCCCAACTTTTTGTGACCCCCATGGACTGCAGCACGCCAGGCTTCCCTGTCCATCACCAACTCCCAGAGCTTGCTCATACTCATGTCCATTGAGTTGGTGATGCCATCCAACCATCTCATCCTCTGTCGTCCCCTTCTCCTGCCTTCAGTCTTTCCCAGAATCAGGGTCTTTTCCAATGAGTAAGCTCTTTGCATCAGGTGGCCAAAGTATTGGAGCTTCCACTTCAGCATCAGTCCTTCCAATGAATATTTAGGACTGATTCCTTTAAGACTGACTGGTTTGATCTTCTTGCACTCCAAGGGACAAACTAAATGCACAGATAATTTTCACAGATGACACACAAAAGCCTCCACAAAGAGAGGTGTGTGTATCTTCTTTCCAGCATTTATAATTATTATATGTTTATGAACAAACATAGGGTAACATTAACCTTAACATATTCATAAAGAAAGGACAGCAGCTTTTTTTTGTTTACAAAAAACAAACAGTTTTTGTACTTAGAGTGAAAGTAGAATTCATTGGTGGGCGTGACTAAGGAGAGAACCGCGCCGAGGCTCTCACGAGTGCAGGGCCGTCATTTGTCCGGGGGCCATCACTAGGGACTATTTGACCTCACAGTCATTGCGGATGAGCCGCTTTTCTGCCACTGTGTTTTTTTCAAACTCATCCACATGAAACTTAGTAAATCCCCACTTCTTGGAGATGCGGATCTTCTGGCGGCCAGGGAACTTGAACTTGGCCCTGCAGAGGGCCTCAGTCTGCAGGTTGGTGCAGATAGACATAAAGACTTGGCCGGTGTGGACCCTGGCCACTTCACCTTGGGGCTTTCCAAAGGCAACACACATACCTGTCTGGAGCCTAGACTGGGGCCAGCATGCCAGTCATGAATGTCCACTGGAAAGGGCTGACTCCAAGGTCCCTTAGGGCAACCTGTACAGACAGCAGGCTGCATACACTACCGAGGAGGCTGCTGTCTGCAGCCACTGCCCACTGGGTTCCCACGGGGAGAAAAGTACAGGGCTGGAAAAGCAGTTTATTTTTATAAAACCCTTCCAGATCAAGCCATTTTGATGGAAATTTCATATGCCACTCAAAGACGCTGCACTTTTGCCTGTTGAGATATTCTATATTTTTTCAGCTTTTTGACTTAGTAGTTGGAGATGTCAACCTCATTTATGGTATCTGGTATGTGCCCAGTCCCTCCTATGGCAATATTCCTACCTTGATGGAGAAATGCTAGTCCTGATCAAAGTCAGTTTGGGGTTGATTGAGAGGAGAGTCTCACCATTTTCTCATGTGACTTTTGTGTCTGGAATGCCTATTAAGCTAATATTAGAAGACCTGTAAGGCAAGAGTCTACACAGAGAAATATCTTCAAGTAGGCTGCTCTGTTTAAACTCACCTTTGGCTGAACTTTCTACTCACATTTTTTTCTTCATTGATCTTCATCATAAAAATGTTTCTAACTCAACATTAAAATAATCATTCCAGAAGATCTTAATTAATAGTGAAATGTCATCATCATTGCAGATATTACCGGTTTGTGGTACCATATCACTCCTGAGTTTAATATGAACATTGAAAATGTTATTCATTCAATGTGGAATCTTAGAAAATAACACAAACCAACTCACTTACAAAACAGACACAGATTCACAGACATAGAAAACAAACATGGTTACCAAAGTGGAAAGGGGAGGGAGAGAGATAAATTAGGGATAGGGGATTTACAGATGCACACCAATATATATAAAATAGATAACCAACAAGGATTTACTATATAGCACAAAGAACTATATTCAATTTCTTATAATAATTTATAATGGAAAATAATCTGAAAAGGAATGCATATATACATATAACTGAATCACTTAAAACTAACACAATATTGTAAGTCAACCGTAGTTCAATTCTAAAAAATTTAAAAAATAGGACTTCCCTGGTGCTCCAGTGGATAAGAATCCACCTGCCAATACAGGGGACAATGTTTCAGTCCCTGGTCTGGGAAGATTCCATTACCTTGGGGCAGCTAAGTCTGTGCAAAACTACTGAGCCCACGCTCTAGAGTCACACGTCGAAACTCCAGCGCTGCAAGTACCGAAGCCCATGAAGCCCGCGCACCTAAAGCGTGTGTGCTCCACAACAAGAGAAGCCACCCCAGTGAGAAGCCCTCACACCACAGCTAGAGAGCAGCCCCCACTCGCCACAGCTAGAGAAAGCCCACACGCAGCAACAAAGACACAGTGCAGCCAGAAATAAATAAAAAGAAAAGAAACTGATATTCATCCATAGCTGTATCATCCGTCTCTCTCGAATTTGCAACAGGGTACAGTGGACCTTGCTTCCATCACCGCCCACAAGCACCCTGGTGATCCACACCTGGTCTCTAAGGTACCCCCTCCAGCTGATGGCACTGGCTGCCTAGGCTCCCTCCCCCACAGAACCAGGCCTCCCAAAGGAGGGACCTGGCAGCAGCCGCCTGCCAGAGGAACTGGCCAGTGAGGATGTGAATGGTTCTGGAAAACCCCAACCTACGCTGTGGAAGCTGCTTCTCCAGCACTCAGACTCCAAGACTTGAAGTCATGTGTTAAACCACACTTCTAAAGTGTATTCTTTTAAGCATTCCAACATTTACATCATCAATTTTCTAGACATAGAAGATAAGCCAGCACGAGTTTAATTCCACAAATTCCAAATGCTTGAGTCTGACAGCATTATAATGCCGTAACTCATTTGTCTCCCACATTGATAACTCCCTGGAGATATATGAAGAAGCAAATGGATATGTGATTTTACCTATAGAACAGGGACATCCGAAAAACTCATCTAAATATGCCCTTCAGCCTACACCCTTGCACTGACTAGCAGTCCAACATCAGCTATTTTAACCAATTAGGAAAACATTTTGATCCAACTGTACTTTATGCATGGTGGGGGCGGGGGCGACCCAGTAAATATTTACCTAGTGTTATTGCTGGCAAGGATAGTTAGGCACGTGTTGAATAGAGAACACAACTCAAGACTTGGTGGTGGGAAGAAACAAAAATGATGAGAAGCTATGGTCTGTGCAAGCACAGGTTCCTCGCCATACGTCCGTCCTTCTGTCTGGGGAGCTGACAGGGTTTATGAGGCTGTTCAGACCCCAACTCAATAGGAGTGAGTCAAGTACTAGGACCAGAGTCGGCCAAGAAACTGGTTTATTAGCTTCCATGAGTTGCATATGAGGACTTTTAAACCTTTCTTATATAGCTATCAACACAGTGCCCTCCCACATAAAATAAAGTCCCATTAAGGAGTCCACAGGAACACATCACAAACTCCACTCCATTACTCTTCCCGCCTCATTTTAAAGCACAAGTGATGCTCTTCTTTTAAACAGAAGATGCTGACGCTCATTCTTGGCAGGAACACCCAGGTTAAGGACTAGGAGCCCAGGTCAGCCTAAGGAACAATGAAGTAAGGGCTCTGCGAGGTAGTACTGGAGTGATACGGTTGTTCTCTCCAGGCTGTAGTGCACGTAAGAATCACCTGGGAATCTCGCTGACATGCGGATGCAATGAACCTCAGGTGGGCCTGGGACTCTGCATTTGTAACAAGCTCCCAGGTGATGCTGGTCCTAGAACCACATTTTGAGCAGCTTGCTTTTGAAAATACCTTGGGAACCAAAATTAATTGTTCTGCAGTGGAGCTCAGAAAGAGAAGAGCAGGTGAAAATAATACCAGAACTCCCAAATTGATCCCATAAATGTGTCATTCACCAGAAAAGATTCCTTGTTTCAATATATGTAAATAAAACAGGCAATACAGCTAGATTTTTTAAAAGCAAGCTTATTAACTGTTTTTACCATCAGAGCCTACGGTTGTTATAACGTAGACAGATAGTGCAGTGGATTCATAATCCTATCTTATTTCAGATTAGTGCCTATTTCCCCCCTAATAAGCTTCTCCACTTTCACTTTCACTCCTAGAACTGATAACTCAGAAGTGGAGAGTGTTCTTTTTACTTTAGATATTTATCTAGTAAATAAATACAGACAGGGGCCGCTGGGAGTCTCTTAAAAGGATCCAGACTGTTAGTCAACCTCAGTTCTTGCCTCAGCAGTGCTACTAATTAGCTGGTTACACCACAGGCCTCCTCTGAGCCTCAACTGCACATTTGTGCAGTGAGAGCCTTAGAAAAGATGAACCCCCACCCCCACCATCACTCCAGGCCCCCGACCACCTTTGATTCTTTGAGGTCACCAAAGGCAAACATTTAACAACTTGATCTGAGCGGATTACCTTGGATTCTCTACAAGGCCCCCTTTCTTGCATATTGGTCTCCCAGGCTTGTCCTGCAGCAGGTCCGGGACCCCTAGGGCAGCCAGCGCCGTCTGCTCATTCCACGGTGTCGACCGCCCCCTGCAGGCGCTCCCCGGGACTGACTCGCCTGGTGGTCTGCGAAGGTCTCCTTGGAAATACAGACCCACTCTTTCCTCCAAGTGGACGCTGGGCATAGGAAAGAGCAGAACAGAAAATAAGTGTCTTTTTCAGAAGAGGAGCGACAAAAGCCAACTAATAAAGACCCAGAGGGGAGGAAGGGCCCTCAGGGATTGGGAAAGGGAAGGACAGGAGGCAAGTCTTAGCTGTCCCAACAGCAGCATCTGTAAAGGGAGCTTTGTTTATGTACTGTCTAATCCTCCAGCTCTTTGCTTCCTACACCTTGCTTATCAGAATCAGGATTTTCCGAGGCAGAATATGCATGCTCTATTATGTTACTACCATAACAGAGAACATTTTGACCAGAAAGCTCTATATCCCTCATTATGGGTAGGTAAATGATTGTTCAGTGCTTGTCTATAGAAAAGTTAAACCATCCTCAGTAAGCTGAATATTATCTTCCCATTTTCCCTCACTCAAAGCATAAGAAATTACTATAATTTACCGCAGCACAAAGGTAATAAAAGTGGATAGGAGTCGTCTTTTCAACATCTAAGCACATTTCTGGGAGAGCTTTTGACTGCCAACAGCCCTAATTATTACCATCTTTGTACCTAATTGATTTAGTCACAGTCCATGTGGTCATTTGAGTGCTGTTTGATTCTGATGATAAAGGATTAATGGGCCATGTCTCCATTTTGCTCACAAATGCTTTGGAGTGTGTTTCTGCCTTGTATTGTAGGCAATTACGCTTTCTGTGCAGAATCTGTGAAGTTAATGATTCTTCACATTTCCTGAAAAACGTTTTTTTTTTTTTTCCTTTTTGTTCAGATGAGTGGGTAGTTACTTTCTCTCTAAATACGAGTTTCAGAACCATTGTATTTCTATAGCTAAAGCAGATGTAAAGCATAGCCAATGAATAAGCATTCCTGTGTGTTTCACGAGAGGTCGAAATTGTGTTTTAAGGACTTCCCTGGCACTCCAGTGATTAAGACTCCACACTTTCAATGCCGGGGGTGTGGTTGCATCCTTGACTGGGGAAATAATATCCCACATGCCACTTTGGACAGGGCAAAATTTTAAAATATATATTAAAAAAAAAAAAATACTGTATTTCATGTGCTATTCCTGTGGTCCCCTCGTCTTTTTCATGTCTCAATTAAGGCATCAGTGTGGCTATGATGGTAGTGGCCAGTGAAGTGTTGGAATGGCAGGGGGCAGAGAAACAGAATCCAGTTGCTAGAAACTACCTGCATCTTCTAGAGAGTCAGAGAAAGAGGACAGTCCCACTGCCCCTCGACTCCTGCCCACCTCCCTTTCCCCTGTCCGCAGCGCTGACCCACTCCGCAGGGAGATGGAATATTCGAGAAGCCTCAGACAATGGTGCCTGAGCAGCCCTCGAGCCCACATCCACGAGTACATCCTTGGTATTTATATGCATTACAAGTTGATCACCATGCTCAAGTCTAGTAACCATCCCTCAGCGTACAAAGTACTAAATTATTACAATATTGTTGACTGCATTCCGTATGTAGGGGCTTCCCTCATAGCTCAGTCAGTAAAGAATCTGCCTGCAGTGCAGGAGACCCGGATTCAATTCCTCGGTAGGGAAGATCCTTTTGAGAAGGAAATGGCAACCCACTCCAGTATTTTCGCCTGGAGAACCCCACAGACAGAGGAGCCTGGCAGGCTACAGTCCATGGGATCACAAAAGTCAGACACGACTTAGCGACTAAACCACCACCACCATTCCGTATGTGGTATGTTACATCCCTGTGACTTATTTACTTTATCACTGGAAGTCTGTACTGAAAACTGTACCCCTTCACATTTGTCACCCAACCCTCCACTCCCCTCCCCTCTGACAACCACCCATTTGTTCTCTGTGTCTACGCATCTGACTCTGTTTTGTTTGTTCCTTTGTTTTTTAAGACTCCACATATAGATGAAATCAGATGGTGTTTGTCTTTCCCTGTGTAACGTTTCACTTAGCATAGTACCCTCTGGATCCATCCATTTTCGTGGCAATTGGCAGGTTCATTCCTTTTTCTGGCTGAGTAGTATTACATTGTGTATATGTGTGTACATATATATATATATAATGGATACATCTTTATCCATCCATCTGTTGATGGGCACTTAGGTTGGTATTGTAGAAAATGCTGCAGTGAACATAAGTATACATATATCTTTTCAAATTAGTGTTTTCATTTTCTTTGGGTAAACACCCAGAAATGGACTTGCTGTATCACAAGTACATGCTTAAGGCATGCATTACTCATTGCCACAGACACAGACCCTGCTTCGTCATGGCAGAAGTTTAAAAATCTGGAGATTAACTTGGTTCTCCTTATTCTCAGGTGTGAACATAGTTCCAACATTCAGCTTTGGTCCAGGTGAGAAATCACATTCGTTTCTTCTATATTCTAACCCGTTCATTGTCTGAGGGTGGAATTATTTTTTAATTAAATTTTTACCTTGGCACAGTGTAGATTCCCATATAGTAGTAAAAAATAATACAGGGAGATCCTCTGACCCCTTCACACAGTTTCCTCTGATGAAAACATCTCGCAGAACTGCAGTACAATATCACAGCCAGGATGCCAACGTAGTCAAAATACAAAACCTTTCACCATGCTCTGAGGATTCCTCCAGGCTGTGCTGAGTGGTCTTGCGTGATAAGGGTGTATCACAGTTTGTTTATAGTCATTCAACTGTTGAAGGACATCTGGGCTGTTCCCAACTTATTATGGATAAAGCTGCGATCACATTTCCATGGAGGCTTTTCAGTGAATATAGGCTTCATTTCTCAAAGATAAATTCCCAGGAATACAATGATTAGTCATATAATTGTTGCATGTTTCATTTTTGAAGGAGATGTCATACTATTTTTTAGAGTGGCTGCACCATTTTATATTCCCACGAGCAATCCATGAGTGATTCTGTTTCTTTAAATCCTCATCAGTATTTGTGGTCATTATTTTTTCTTATATTAGTCATTCTGATTGGTATGTAGGGCTTTCTCATGGATTTCATTTGCATTTCCTCAGTGGCTTTTGATACTGACTTTTTTCTTGGGCTTATTTGTGAAATGTCTCTTTCCATCTTTTGCCCATTTGCTGATTGGGCTTTTGGGGCTGGGTTTTAAATGTACTTTTTAAAATAGAAACTATAAGTTCTTTGTCTTATGTGTGATGTTCAAATATCTTCTCATGTCTAGCTTGGTGTTTTTTTTAACTTTAAAAGTCTTTCACAGAGGAAAAGCTTTTGATTTGTGTCAAATCTAAGAACCCAGTCTAGAACCCCAAAGATTTTCTTTATTGTTTTTCCCCCTAAAAGTCTATTTTACACTGAAGTCCAGGATCCATTTTTATTCTTGTGTAAAGTGTGAGACTTCAAGTTCAAAGTAAATATCTATGGATGTTTACTCCAACACCATTTATGAAAAGGCTATATTTCCTCCTTGAATTGCTTTTGCACTTTTGTCAATCAGTTGGACATATTTCTGTCAGTTTATTTCTAGATTCTCCATTCTGTTCCATTGATCTGTGTGTCAAACTCCCCACAAAAAGAGCAGAGTAAATCTCACTTTGCTCTTAAAGATTATTTTAGCTATTCTAGTTCCTTTAACTTTCTGTGTAAATTTTAGAACAGTCTTGTCTATATCTACAAAAGCATGTGATATTGATAGGAAATGCATTAAACCTGCACATCAGTTTGGGGGCAATTGGCATCTTGACTATGCTGCGTATTTAAATGCCTGAACATGGTCTGTGTTTGGATTTATCTAGATCTTTGATTTCTTTCATCAGTGTTGCTTAGTTTCCAGTATGCAAGTCCTGCACATGTTTTGTTTACAACATGTGGTCAGACTACACCTAAGTATTTTAAAGTGACTGTAAATGGTGTTGCATATCTACTTTCAGTGTCCATATGTTCAGGCTGGTATTTAGAAATACAGTTGATTTTTGTAGCATCTTATATCCTGTGACTTTGCTAAATTTGCTTACTAGTTCAGGAACTTTCGGCAGATTCCTTGGGGTTTTCTATGTTGGCAATCACGTCACCTACAATAGGGACGGTTTTATTTCTTCTTTCCTAATGTGTATGCTTTTTGTTTCTTTACTGCACTGGCTAGGACTTTTAGCACAATGCTGAAAAAGAATGGTGAGAATGGACATCCTTGCCTTGTTGCTAGCTGTAGGTTTTTTGCAGATAATCTTTGTCAAATTGAGGGCATTCCCGTTTATTTCTATTTTTCTGAGAGATTTTATAACGAATGAGTTGTTGTCAAATGCATTTTCTGCATCAGTCGGTAAGATTGTGTAATTTTTCCTCTTTAGCTTATTAATAAGGTGGGTTACATTGATTGATTTTCTTAAACTAGCCTTGCATCTCTGCAAGTGGAATACTCCTTCTAAGCAAAATAAACTTGACCTGCTCTTGGTATATAATTCTTTATATATGTTGCTGAATTCTATTTGCCAGCATTTTGTTAAGGATATTTCTGTCTTTATTCACAAGATCTGTGGTTTTCTTTTTCCGCTTTTGGTATCAGGGTAATGCTAGCTTCGTAAAATGAGTCAGGAAGCATTAACTTCCCTTCTGTTTTCTAGAAAAGATTTTGTATAATTGGTTTTAATTTGGTTTTAAATTTTGGTAGAATTCTCCTGTGAAAACACCTGGGCCGGATATTTTTTTCGGGTGAGTTTTTAATTAAAATTTTGATATATTTATGAGTTACAGCTCTGTTGACTGTTTAATATTTGGTGAATTTGGTCCTTTGTGTTTTTCAAAGAATTGGTCCATTTCATCTAAACTGTCTAATTTATCTGTGTACGGTCATTCATAATATCCCTTTGTTATCGTTTTTATGTCTGTAGTGATGTACTTTGTCTGATTCCTCATAATGGTGATTTGTGTCCCCTTTCATTCATTGTTAGGCAAGAGTTTGTCAATTTTATTGATCTTTTCAAAAAATCAGCTCTTTATTTCACTGATTTTCCATATTGTTTTTCTCTTTTCAGTTTCACTGATTTTTGCCCTAATCTCTATAATTTTCTTCCTTTTATAAGAATTGACATGGACCATTTTTCGTCTTTATTGAGTTTGTTACAGTATTGTTTCTGGTTTGTTTGTTTGTTTGTTTTTTATGTTTTGGTTTTCTGGCCACGAGGCATGCGGGATCCTAGCTCCCCGACCAGGGATTGAATCTGCACCCCCTGCTTTGGAAGGTGATGTCCTATCCACTGGACCACCAGGGAAGTCCCTCTTCCTTTCCTCAAGTTTGTTTTGCTCTTTTCAAGATTCAGGCGGTAAAACTTATTGGTTTGAGACTTTTCTTCTTGTCTAGCTTACACATTTAGTGCCGTCGATTTTCCTCTCTGCATTGCTTCAGCTATGCCCCCGCAAAATTTGATATGTTGTATTTCCATTTTCCTTCAGTCCAGTGTATTTTTAGATTTCCATGGAAGCTTCCTCTTAGATCCAAAAGTTATTTAGCTTTGGGTGTTTAGCTTCCATGTGTTTAGAGATACTCTTGTTGTCTTTCTGTTTTTCAGTCCTCATGCAGCTCCACTGTGATCAGAGGGCATGCTGTATATGATATCAATTTTTTTTAATTGGTGGAAGCTTCATTTTATGGCCCAGAATATGGTCTACATTTATATATGTCCCATGAGTACTTGGAAAGAATGTGTAGTGTGCTCTTCTTGGATGAAGGATTCTCTAAATGTCAGTTTGACTCTTGGTTGATGGAGTTGAGTTCCTCTATTAATATTAATATAGCCTTGCTGATTTTGTCAAGTTGCTCTATCAATTGATGAAAAGTGGTTATTGAAGTCTCTACCGATAATGATGGATTTTTCCATCACTCAGTTCTATCAGTTTTTCTTCACTTATTTTGCAATGCTGTCATTTAATTCGTACATATTTGGGACTGTCTTCTTGATGGATCAACTCTTTAACCACTATGTAATATCCCTCTCTGCCTCTGGTCATTTTCTTTACCACAAACTTTAATGGTAAAATTTCTTTATCTGATATTAATAGAGTCTATTGTTTTCCTTTGATTAATGTTTGCATAGTACAACTTTTTCTCTTTTTGTTTTCAGTTTATATCTTTATATTTGAAGTATGTTCCTTCTTTCTGTTGTTCAGTCGCTCAGTCGTGTCCGACTCTTTGCGACCCCATGGACTGCAGCACACCAGGCTTCCCTGTCCTTCACTATCTCCTAGAGTTTTCTCAAACTCACATCCACCGAGTCAGTGATGCCTACCATCCAACCATTTCATCTTCTGTTGCTCCCTTTCCCTCCTGCCCTCAATCTTTCCCAGCATCAGGGCCTTTTCCAATGAGTCAGCTCTTCACCTCAGGTGGCCAAATTATTGGAGCTTCAGCTTCAGTATCAACCCTTCCAATGAATATTCAGCGTTGATTTCCTTTAGGATTGACTGGTTGGATCTCCTTGCTGTCCAAGGGACTCTCAAGAGTCTTCTCCAACACCACAGTTCAAAAGCATCAGTTCTTCAGTGCTCAGCTTTCTTTATGGTCTAACTCTCACATCCATACATGACTACTGGAGAAACCACAGCTTTGACAGACAGACCTTTGATGGCAAAGTAATGTTTCTAGATTGGTCATGGATTTTCTTCCAAGGAGCAAGTGTCTTTGAATTTCGTGGCTGCAGTCACCATCTGTAGTGATTTTGGAGCCCAAGAAAATAAAGTCTGTCACGGTTTCCATTGTTTCCCCGTCTATNGCTTTGACTATAGCAACCTTTGTCAGCAAAGTGATGTCTTTGCTTTTTAATATGCTGTCTAGGTTCATCATTAGACAGCTTATAGTTGGGTCATGTTTTTTAATCCTGCCTGCAACTCTTTTAATTCGTGCATTCAACTAGTTACATTTAATTACTATCTTAGGATTTAAGGCTTCCATTTGCTTTTCTTAATTTTCTGATTTTCTGGTTAGTTTTTACTTTTTTGTTTCCCTGGGTTTTTTCCTGATTTGTTAGGGGAAACTTGAATATTTTTCAGAATCCCATTTTGATTTATCAGTAGTGTTTTTTAGTGTATCTTCTTGTATAGCTTTTTTAGTGGTAGTTTTAGGAATTATAACTTATCACAGTGTATTGGAATCATCATTCTTACCAGTCTGAGTGAAGTGTGGAAACCGTGCCTTCAGTCACAGCAGTCATTATCTAAAATAGTTCTGTCTTATGTGAGATTGGGTCAAACTGTGAGCATTTGTATCATGTAGCTAAAGCCAAAGAGCCAAGTTAGGATGGGATCTACCGTAAATTTTTCATGTTACACCATAATATAATTATCTAAGCACTTTTTTATTTGAGAAAGGGGCATCTTTTCCTAATTTGTACAGAAGTACTGTATAGGTGAGAAGCAGCCCTAATGTCCAGGAACCATGTTTACGTTCTATTACAATATACTTCCCCAATACGTAATAGCTTTCTGAGTTAAAACTTAATTGAATTGGGCATACAAAAAGAATATGGCCAACTACTTAAGCCCAACTGAGAACCAAAACTAGGTAACTGCCACAAATAAGAAGAAAATACATAAAGCCAAGAAAATGTAATTTCCACCTAAAGGAATGCAGATGTAATTATAGAATCAATATTGGTAATATTTTAGGAACCATAGGGAAAGTGCCAGAAAAGAAGTAAATATTATCTCAGTTTTCTAAAGAGAGGATTCTAAAAATTTCAGGTAGTTGATCTAATGTAAATCCCTGGGGCAACTTCAGAATGGATTTTTAAACAGATGGTTTACGATGATTTAGGGAAGAAGGAGCCAGCATAGACTGACTAAAAAGGAACATATAGGACTGCCTGTGTTTTTCCTCTCTGAACTGGTTGAGACATATCAGAGGAATGGAACGGCAATGAAAACATTTACACAGTAGATCCCTATAGGCTTGCAGGAAAAAACTGACATCAGAGAAGCATGGGCTGGGTCACAGAGGTACATGATAAAGAGCCTAACAAAGACTGTGCTGTTAATGGACTGAGCCAATTCCAAAGACAATGGATTTGCCTGGTCCTAGTCAATAATTTTACAGGTGATGGGGTAAGGAAATACGTGGCATGCTTATGGGGAAGCCACAAGGTGGTAGTTAAGATGACAGAAATGAGATAGGCCAAGCTTCCAATTCTAAGTTTATAAACTCATCAGCCTCAGTTTCCTCATCTACAAAATAGGAATAATAATGCTTCATAGCTGTTAGAATGATTCATAATATTGGTGTGCTAACTGAATGAGGAGACATTGTAGGTAAAGCAGAGAACTTCGTAACACTCACTGACTTGGGGTTTTATTACACTTGCTTCTGTTATATTTGCTGATGACACAACTAGCAAGAACAGCTGGTATGGACTTCCCTGGTGGCGCAGTGGGTGGGAATCCACCTGCCAACGTGGATTTGATCCCTGTTCTGGGAAGATTCCACATGCTGTGGAACAACTAAGCCGTCAATCTGCAACTACTGAGCTCGTGTGCCGCAACTTCTAAAACCCACGCAGCCTGGATCCTGTGCTCCACAACGAGAGAAGCCATCACAATGAGAAGCCTGCTCACCGCAACCGAGAGTAGCCTCCACTCGCTGCAGCTAGAGAAAGCCCACTCACAGCAATGAAGACCCAGTGCAACCAAAAGAAAAGGAACAGAGCACATATATTGTATGGGGTTGGCAGGATAAACCTTGGTGTCAATTTCACAGGAAGAAAAGGATCAAAAATTGTAATGACGTAACATCCTTTGAGGTGAAGATCTAAAAGCTGTCCGAAGGCATGTACACATTGCTACATTTAAAACAGATAACCAACAGGGTCCTACTGTATAGCACATGGAACTCTATTCAATGTTATGTGGCAGCCTGGATGAGAAGGGAGTTTGGGGGACTCATATATATGTATGGCTGAGTCCCTTTGCTGTCTACCTGAAACTATCACAACATAGTTAATCAGCTATACTCCAATACAAACTAATGTTTAAAAAATAATAAATAAATAAAAGTTGTCCAAAGGAAGCTTACCAGAAGCCGACAGGGTGACTATAAGCCAAACAATAAGTCCAAAGCTTTTTAGACTTCACCCCAAGATGATCTTCTACAGAACAGAAAGCAGTAGCCATTCTGTATTCCACTCTCGTCAGCCCATATTTGAAAGGTTGAGTTTGGTTCTAGGTACTCTGTTGTCAAAGAAAAAATAGCAAATTGGACCTACTTTAGAGATGAGATATCAAGGTAGTGGAGCACCTACAAATCTCGACATACAAGGACCAGGTGAAGGAGGACGTGTCCCCAGGAGAAGGGAGGCTTAGCTAGGGCTTGACACTTGTGTTCTAAACAGCCGAAGACTGACACATGGACGGGAGGGAGGTCTTCTTTGAGACCTTCTGAGAGGCTAGAAGTGAGTGTAGACAGAGCATCCAACAAGGGGGATTAGAAGAGAACCAACACTGAAAGAATTATTTAAGACTGACTTCAGTTGCGTTTTTCTCTTCCTCGAGTTAAGTCAGAACGTGAAGCACTTTATGAAAAAATCTATCGAAAGACTTTCACACAGGCTTTAATGACTCCAATTGGTCAATGTCAGCTTACCTCTGTGTAAGAACACCTCTTCTGCCCCGATATTTTTTAAATTGAAAGAAACACTCTCCCTTCAGCTCAAAGCAGCTTTTGCATCCCTCCTAAGAACTAGGGCTCTTTACTAACTAGTACATTTGAGTTGTCATCCCGTCTTCCTTAGTGATGACATTCTTTCTTTCCTTAACCAGTTCATAGACTGACACTCCTGTCAACAGTCTTTCCATAATCTCTAACTGCTTTTAGAATTATTTTCCTGGATGTCTTAATCATGGCAATCCAATTTAGTCTCAATGTTATTGTATCAAGTTTTAATTACATTACTGTTTTCCAATCACTAGAGCAGTAAAATTATACTCAGATTTATTACTATACTTTTCACCAAACAATAGAAGTATTTTTCTGTTTTCAGCCATAACAGTAATAGTTCCTGAAATACTACATTATTGTGTGGCCCTAAAACTTACCTTAAATGATCAATAGAGTATCTTTTTGGAGGAAAAATAATGACCATTTGTTTTTATTATATTGGTCCCCAAAGTTGCTGGTAGCTTAATTGCTAAGAAATGAAATAGAAAAATTAAATACTTCTGTTAAAGTAAGATTTCTACTTTCGAGTATATACTCAAAAGAATTGAAAGCAGGGACTCAAACAGATATTTGTACACTTAGATTATAGCAGTGTTATTCACAGTAGCTAACAGGTAGAAGCAATCCAAGTGTCTGTTGATAAGTGAATGAATAAACAAAATGTGGTGAATGGAATGATGGAATATTAATAAGTAATATTACAGCAAGGAAATTCTGATACATGCTGCAGCATGGATGAACCTTGAAGATATTATGCTAAGCAAAACAAGCCAGACAAACACTATGATTCCACTTATGTGAGGTACTTAAGAGTTGTCGAACTCATAGAGACAGAAAGTAAGATGGTCAGGGAAGGAAGGATGGGGGGTTAGTGTTTAATGGGTAGAGAGTTTCAGTTTAAGATGATGATACGGTTTTGTGGTTAGATGATGGTGACAGTTGTACAACACTGTAAAAGTTCTTAATGCTGCCCAGCTGCACGTTTAAAAGTGGACGATGGAATATTCAGTGCAGTTTAGTTCAGTCGCTCAGTCATGTCCGACTCTTTGTGAACCCATGAATCACAGCATGCCAGGCCTCCATGTCCATCACCAACTCCTGGAGTTCACCCAAACCCCTGTCCATCGAGTCGGCGATGCCATCCAGCCATCTCATCCTCTGTCGTCCCCTTCTCCTCCTGCCCCCAATCCCTCCCAGCATCAGAGTCTTTTCCAATGAGTCAACTCTTCACATGACGTGGCCAAAGTACTGGAGGTTCAGCTTTAGCATCAGTCCTTCCAATGAACACCAAGGACTGATCTCCTTTAGAACGGACTGGTTGGATCTCCTTGCAGTCCAAGGGACTCTCAAGAGCCTCCTCCAACACCACAGTTCAAATGCATCAATATTACTCAGCTATAAAAAAGAACACGTTTGAGTCAGTGATAATGAGGTGGATGAACCCAGAGCCTAGGGTACATAGTGAAGTAAGTCAGAAAGAGAAAGACAAATATTGTATATTAACACGTGTTTGGAATCTAGAAAGATGGTCCTGATGAACCTCTTTGCAGGGCAGCAATGGAGATGCAGACACAGAGAACAGACTTACAGACACAGCGGGGGAAGGAGAGGGGGGAACGCGTTGAGAGAGGAGCATGGAAACATACACATCACCATATGCAAGACAGACAACCTGTGGGAATTTGCTGTGTGATGCAGGGAGCTCACCCCAGTGCTCTGTGACCACCTAGAGGGGTGGGAGAGGGTGGGATGTGGGAAGGAAGTTCAAGAGGGAGTGGACATTCGTATACCTGTGGCTGATTCATGTTGATATATGGCAGAAGAAAAAAACACAATATTATAAAGCAATTATCCTCCAATTAGAATTAAAAAACAAACCAAAAAATGGTTGAAATGGTGGGTTTTATGTTATTCATATTTGCCGCAATGAGAGAGAGAGGCTAATTATCCAGTAAATTCTCACAGCTCTAAGGGACTTGCCTTAGTTAAGGTGGTTAAGTCCAGCAGTTAAGACTCTGCCTTCCAGTGCAGGGGCTGAGGGTTTCATCCCTGGGTGGGGAATTAAGATCCCATATACCATGCGGTGGACTTCCTAGGTGACGCTAGTGGTAAAGAACCCGCCTGCCAAGGCAGGAGACATAAGAGACATGAGTTCAATCCCTGGGTCGGGAAGAGTCCCTGGAGGAGGGCATAGCAACCCACTCCAGTATTCTTGCCTGGAGAATCCCATGGACAGAGGAGCCTGGCAGGCTACAGTCCATGGGATCGCAAAGAGGCAGACATGACTGAGCAACTAAGCACACACACACCTACTCCAGTATTCTTGCCTGGAGAAGCCCGTGGACAGAGGAGCCTGGTGGGCTACAGTCCATAGGGTCACAAAGAGTCAGACACAACTGAAGGGACTTAGCACACACGCAGGCGTGCCATGCGGTGTTGCCAAGAGAAAGAAAAATGCTCACAGCTCTATAAGGCGGTATTGTTCCCTATTTTAAACAAGGAGGAAGTGTGGCTTCCCCAGTACCATGGAGCCAACTGAGATTTGAAGCCAGCTTGTTATAACACGGAGCCAAGTTCAGCAGAGCAAGTTCCCTCCTGTGAAACTGCTTGATCGAATCCTGGTCTCCTGCATAGCCGATGGATTTTTTTACCACTGAGCCACCAGGGAAGGCCACTAAGGGCAACCGCCACTCCACAAATCTCATTTCTCTCTGAATTACTTTGATCAATTTAGTGATCATTTTGGTCCTAATCAAGCTAAAGGGAAGAGAATTGTAGGAAGCATTTTGAGGTGATACGTGAGACTTGTTTTTATGAAACTGACTACCCGGAACCAAAGAAAGCAAAAGAGCCCCATGCTGCAGCTGCTGTTCAGTTCTAGGCGGGATCTGCCTTCATGGACACATACTGTGTACTCACACAGACCTCCTCGGAGGCTAAAAGCATACCAGAGCTCCCAAATTCCTGCGTGCAAGTCTTTGAAGCAATTCTTTGTGTATGAAGCACCGTATCCTCAGTCAGCCATCAATAAAACTCTACTGGGCACATCTGAATATTAAGAAAGGTTCTTTCCTTACTGCTCCCAAAGAGAGAAATCAATTCCCCTGGGTCTGACTATAGTCTATGTAACATGATGAGAGGAGTTACTGTCCTGCTTAAGTCTTCCCTGGTGGCTCAGACGGTAAAGAATCTGCCTGCAATGCGGGAGACCTGGGTTTGATCCCTGGGTAGGGAAGATCCCCTGGAGAAAGAAATGGCAACCCATTCCAGTATTCTTGCCTGGATAATTCCATGGACAGAGGAGCCTGGCAGGCTACATAGTCCACGGGGTCGCAAAGAGTAGGACACGACTGAGTGACTAACACTTTCCATCACCGAGGAATAGATCTTCAAAAGGACCTACCTGTCCCCCAAGTCTTCACCTTCCATGGTGCCTTGATTCTCTTCAGGTCCTCATCAGGGTCTTACTGGGTTTCTTGTCACAGTGCCTTGGTGGACTTCAGACTCTCCACACTCCCCCCCGTCACACTTATTCAACAGATTTTTAAGGAGATCTAATAATATGATGCAAAGAGCCAGTTCGTTGGAAAAGACCCTGATGCTGGGAAAGACTGAGGGCAAGAGGAGAAGGAGATGACAGAGGATGAGATAGTTGGATGGCATCACTGACTCAATGGACATGAATCTGAACAAATTCCAGGAGATAGTGAAGGACAGGGAAGCCTGGTGCACTGCAGTCCATGGGGTTGCAAAGAGTTGGACATGACTTAGCAACTGAACAACAACAATGTATGCCAGCCGCTGTGCTAAGCTTTGGCAACACAGTGATGATTCCATATAATCCCATGACCCCAGATGTGGTCACTGCCTTCCAGAACCCACAGTTTTATGGGGGAGACTGGCCATCAGGCAGTTACAACTGCAATACGCCTCTGATGAGAGCAGGCTCAGCTCTGTACATATCAGCTTCCTGGGCCCTGAGCCTCCAAGTTTTTGCTCCCTGGGTCTGGAATGACTTCTATCTGGCTCACTCTTGCCTGATGACAGTCTATCAGGGTCTGAGAGACTCCAAGCTGTCCTCTCTCCAAAGCTTTTCCTAGTACCTCTACACCAAATGAGCCTCTTCTTTGCTACCTTCTTGCTTCTTTCTTGAACACTTATTATAAATACATGTTGGTGTACTAAGTCACGTCAGTTGTATCCAGCTCTGTGGCCCCATGGGCTGTAGCCCGCCAGGCTCCTCTGTCCATGGCATTCTCCAGGCAAGAAATACCGGTGTTGCCATGCCTTCCTCCAAGGGATCTTCCCAACTCAGGGATCAAACCCGCATCTCCTATGTCTCCTGCATTGGCAGGTGGGTCCTTTACCACTAACACCAACTGGGAAGCCCTATTATAAGCACAACACAGATTGTCTTCAAGTTTGTTCGGCATATTTGTCTCTGTCTGGAGACTGGCGTTATCAAAAGGCAGGAACCACATGTTCTCCGCAGCATGTAGCACAAGCATTATGAATAGTTGGCATCTGATTTGTATTGTTTTAAATCTAATGTTGCACAGTCTTGAGAATCTACAGGAAAGAACGTTTGAATTCCAAGTATCTTTCTTGGAATTCTGCGCCCTTCTCCAGGGGCTCTTCCTGACCCAGGGACCGAACCTGAGTCTCTTGCATCTCCTGCATTGGCAGGCAAGTTCTTTAGCACTAGCACTACCTGGGATGTCCTTCCAAGTGTCAGAAGAGCCTAAATATGATGGATAAACATATTTGGCACCCTGTAAGAACTGCATTTTATGTTGAAAGTTGCTAGGGTTGATGAATTGTTGTCAGAAGAACTGCACCTTTATTTTGGAGAAGATCCACTTTATAACTAAAATGCAGTATCCCAGCTTCTAGCATATGGCTTTGCAGATACTCAGCCTGTGGCTCTTTGCTAATCTTCCCAGTAGAACAGTCAACAAATCTCCACCCATATCAGTTTCTTTTCCTCTACAGAGTGAAGCTAATGGAGCAAAGAAAAATCCCCAAGATGATTTCCTCATCTTCCTTTTACCCCACCCTGGACTTCTGAGATTGCAAGGTCTACAACACTTGGCAGTGTCATGTCTCCCAGAAATAATGCTGACATTCATTCCCCATGTCAAGCATTTATGGAGGAAGAGCAACAAAGAACACAACAAGGGACCTATGGGAGTTGGTTCCTTCAGTCTGAATCTTAAAATGTAGAAGTTGCTCCTATGTCTAAGCTGTGCCGCTCTGATGGGGCTAATCAGTTGGTGAAACGGATCCCTTTATGAAGTTAAAGTTCTAAGAAACAGATGGAAAATGAAGTGTTTAAGGAACGACATGGTGTTGCAAAAGAAGTTTGAAAAAAGACACTAAGTGGCTGTCAATGAATCAGTGGCTGTTTTTCTGGGAATGTCTTAACTTTTTTGAAAAATAGTTTTCCTGTATATAGACTTCTTTGTTGACCATCTTTTTCATTCAGTACTTGGAATATTTCATCCCAATGCCCTCTAGCATCCTTGATTTATGATGAGAAGTCAGCTTTTAATCTTATTGATGATTCCCTGTAAGTGATGAGTCATTTCTTTCTGCTTCCAAGATTTTCTTTGTCTTTGCCTTTTGACACTTCTACAAGGATATGGTTAGGGGTGGGTCTCACTGAGTTTATGGTATTTTGAGTTTTTTTAAGCTTCTTAGACATATGAGTTTTCATCAGATTTGGGATGTTTTTGGCCACTAATTCTTCAAATGTATTTTCTACCTCTCCTTCTGGAACTCCAGTTACATGTATGTTGGTGTGTTTGACGGTGTCCCACCATCTTTGAAGCTCTGTATGTTCTTCCTTATTCTTTTATTTTAATTTCTCAGCCTGCATAATCTCTCTTCAGGTTTATTCTTCGTCATGGGGCTTGCTCTGAGCCCCTTGAGTAAGTTTTCCATTTTATTTGTTATTATGTAGTTATTGGTGACTCAGTGGTAAAGAATCAGCCTGCAATGCAGGAGACCTGGGTTCGATCCCTGGGTTGGGAAAAGCCCCTGGAGGAGAGCATGGCAACCCACTCCAGTGTTCCTGCCTGGAGAATCCCGTGGACAGAGGAGCCTGCAGGGCTACAGTCCACAGCGTCGCAAAGAGTTGGACACTACTGAGTGATAGGACATGTGCACTGTGCTGTACATTGGATCCCTGCAGCTTGTTCATCTTGTGGAGTTACAATGTTAGTGATATATTACAGGATGAATCATTCTCTCTTTGGGAACACTGATTTAAAAGGCTGTGTTCTCAGACAGAGAGCACAGGCTTGTGGTTGCCAAAGGTAAAGGGGGGCAGGGGGAGGGATGGATTGGGAGTTTGAAATTAACAGAAGTAAACTACTACATATAGAATGCATAAACAACAAGGTCCTACTGTATAGTACAGGGAACTATATTCAGTATCTTGTGATAAACCATAATGGAAAAGAATATGAAAAATGGATTGTGTGTGTGTGTGTGTGTGTATGTGTGCATGAATCATTTTGCTGTACAGCAGAAATTAACACAACATTGTAAATCAACTTCATATTCTGTGATAACCTATATTAAGGAAGTTGATTTACAATATTGTGTTAATTTCTGCTGTACAGCAAAGTGATTCATATATATACATACACACACAAGCATTCTTTTTCATATTCTTTCCCATTATGGTAAATTAACTATACTCCAATAAAATTAAAATATCTTTTAAAATAAACACAATTAAAATTAATAAAACTATATTCAAAAAGTAAAATGTATTAAATGCTGTTTTCCAAGTATTATTGCATTTTTTCTTTTTGCAGTGGAAACCTTACTGATACACTGGCCAAACTTGTTTGTCTAGCTGTCTCATTGCCATCTAAGGGCATCCCATCTTCGGGTGCAGTTAAAGGACATGATAATGAATGGGGCCCAACCAGGCCAAAATCTCAATTCCAATGGGATAAGCCATGAAAGGTTAACTTAGCATAAGCAATTTAGGGAGAAAGTGAAATATGATGGCTGTCATTTTAATAGGCTAACATCGATCATTAACCTAATATAAGAGCTAATGTTTCTGAATACGCACATTCCTTTTCTTCTTAGCAAATCAACTTCCTCTAGAGTTGATAATCAACTCATTCTCTTTTGGTGTTTCTTTCATGAGTGTTTCATCTTCAGGAGCACACATACATACCGTACCCTTTATGATGAGAGCTGTGGGCACTGCTCTCTACGAGGACAAGATCAAAGAGCTCATTTCCTTATATTTCGTATATCATTAAAGTAGGTATTGTTTCATCAGGAATGACTCACCAAAGTAGAACTATTTGATCTCTTCTGAACGATCTTCCAGTTTGGAATTATGCTTTCTTTTATAACGAGTTGCCAGACTGAATGATTGTCTCAAGGATGCCTCATTTCTCCATCTCAGCCAGCAGACACACCCTCATTGTTCAAAACACTGAGCTTTTCACTTCTTCTTTTGAATGTAGACCATTTATGAAACAGCTGCCCACACTGCTGCCCTGGTAACTGTTTGGAAGCGCAGCATCATTTATGTTGGCAATACCATTGCTCTGGGTCAGGCTACAAAACAGCCAAAGAAACACATTTGTCTTCTCTCAAGTTCTAGTGGAAGTGAACTTTAGGCTATAAATGCTTCTAGTGAAGGCTCTCTTTCCCTAGAAGAGATCTCAATGGGAAAACGTTCTCTTCAGTGTATCTGTTTTATGATGGGGATTTTTGGCACGAGCATTTACAAAGTGGTCCACGGTGAATCTCCATAATGGCACATAATGCATGCAAAATACTTGCCTGATCTTGGCAGAGGTATTTTTATGTTTGGCAGCTACTTTGAGGATCCATGGGGAACACTGCTAGAACAAGCAGTTTCTCTTTTGTATTAGTAAAATGCACAAGAGGTTTCCTTTTGATGCTAAATTCCAGATCTATTCTAATTTGGCCCCTCCTTCGTGTAGTTGCAAAAAGTGGCCATTTATCAAATCCTCAGCTTTTAGTATTAAATTTACCGGGGGCTTCTCTTGTGCTCAGATGGTCAAGAATCTGCCTGCAATGGCGGAGATCTGGGTTGGATCCCTGGGTCAGGAATGGACAAGTCTGAGCAAGCTCCTCAAGACAGGACAGAGGAGGACAGGATAGAGGAGCCTGGCGTGCTGCAGTTCATGGGAACACAAAGAATTGGACGCCACTTAGCGACTGAACAGCAAATATTAAATTTATAAATTAATTTAAGAAGTTTAAAATGTTTTACAATATTGAGTTTCACATCCAGGAAAATTATTTTTATTTACGACTTGCTGATTGCCTTGCATAAAGTTTTATTACTTTTTCAAAAATTTCTGGCGCACCTCTTTTTCATAGCTTCTACTTATTATGTTTATCATTTTGAATGGATTTTTAAATTAAAGTTTCGATTTGGTGGTGGCAGTATATAGAAAAACTATTGATTTCTCTGTTTTTACCCCTGTATGTAACTATTTGGGCAGTCACTCTTATTAGTTCTAAAAGTTTTCAGTTGATTTTATCTTCTCGTGAATTAATTGTATAATCTGTAAATACTCAGAGTTTCTCTCTTTCTTCAGAATATTTATATTCTCAATTTCTTTTTTTGCTTCTAATTCCGTTAGCTATGATCTCCAGAAAAATTATAAATAATAGAAGCTTATTGGGCCTACATCTTTCCCCTTATCAACTTTTTAAATTGCAAACAATATTACAGAAAATTTTTTTAATTTAATAATGAAAGAAACAAAATCACCCTGAATCCCACACAAAAACAAACTTCAAAAATTACTTAAAAAACACAGACATAGAAAACAAACTTATGGTTACCAGAGGGGAAAAGGGGGAGGAGGGATAAATTAGGAGTCTAGGATTAAAATATACAAACTGCTGTATATAAAATAGATTAAAAAAAAAAACCAAGGTCCTACTGTATAGCATAAGGAACTATATTCAATATCTTGTAATAATGTATAAAGAAAAAGAATATATAACTAAACCACTTTGCTGTACACCTGAAACTAACAAAACATTGTAAATCAGCTATATTTCAATAAAAAATGTTTAATTACCAAAACAGTTGTTTTTATGTGTACAGAAAGGGTAAGGAAGGCTATACAGCAAGTGGCTATGGGTAATTCTTTCAGGGGAGTGGAATTCTGGAGCAGGAACAAGGGGACGGGGACACCCACTTTCTGCTCTGTGCACTTCTGGATAGCTTGGCTTTTTGCAAAGTGCAATTTGCTTTTATAATTTTAAAATGCATCTTGGGAAACAGTCTTACAAGTATAATGTATGTAAGACTTGTCTTTGGATATAAAGATTTATAGATGTGTACATGATAACGTCTAAAATTTAAGCTTTGTTCACTGTTAAATCTCAAGCAAATGAGAAAAGATTAAACAGATGATAGAAAGATGGATAGAGATATTGATAGACAGACACCCATTTGCCATTAATAGAAAATAAAAAAAAAAAGATAATCTTGTTTGTAGGACATATATTAAGCTAACCTTAAAAGTGCATTCCAATATACAGTAGGTGCAAATACTCTTTAGTTCCACTTTATGTGAGGTACCCAGAATAGTCAAATTCATAGAGTCAGAAAGTAGGTTGGCAGATGCCAGGGGCTTCGGGTGCAGAGGGGAGCGGGGATCAGGGGATGGGGAGGTAGGGCGGGGGAATGGAGAGCTAGTGTTCACTGGGGACAGAGTTTCAGTTTAGGAAGGTGAAACATTCGGGAGGTGGACGATGGTGAGAGCTGCTCAACAATGTGAATATACTCAATGCCACTGAACTGCACAGATAAATATGAACAGTGCATTTTATATGTTACGTGACTTTTACCACAATGAAAAATAAAATACAAGATGGCATAGAAAGGAAATGAGTACAAAGGGAAAGCTCACAAATTACAACCGGGAAGAATTCTAGGGCAGGCATGGCGGCTCCACCATGCTCCCTAGGATGTCCAGAATATGGGACTGAGGACATTATTTCACGGGCTGAGGGAATTATAATTGCTCTCAATGACTTCCCATCAAAAGCTTTCTTCCCAGACCCCACGGGGGAGTGTAACGACCACGGGAGGGCATCTGTGTTACTCGCGCTAGTATGTAGGGTGGCCCTGGCAGTCAGAACTTGCCCTGTCTTACTCCCGCCTGCACGGTGGAACAGGACTCGACGCACACTCTCCGTTGTTCTCCTCCAGGATTTCCAATGAGCACTCCCCCAAACTCCAGATCCGGAGTCACAGTTACCTGAGGGCGGTCAGTGAGGTCTCCATCAATCGAAGCCTCGACAGCCTTGACCCTGCGGGGCTGCTCACGTCCCCGAAGTTCCGCTCCAGGAACGAAAGCTACATGCGCGCCATGAGCACCATCAGCCAGGTGAGCCCCGCGGCCACGGGCAGTGAACTGCACGGGGGAGTTGGGGAAACCCGGGGTGGGGGGGGTGATGCCAGGAGGTTGACATCCCCCGAGTGATGCTGGTGGGTCGGGCAGGGGCCCCAGTCTAAA
The DNA here is from genome assembly GCA_006410615.1 of Neotragus moschatus. Classification (NCBI taxonomy): domain Eukaryota; kingdom Metazoa; phylum Chordata; class Mammalia; order Artiodactyla; family Bovidae; genus Neotragus; species Neotragus moschatus. The sequence goes on along the minus strand of SJYA01003091.1, from coordinate 2,194,167 downwards.
TGCTGCCTGTGACTGGCCACAGCCGGCTCTGAGGACCAACAGTCCTACGAGCAGCAGAGGGGTCCTTGGGCAGCTGGGGTAAAGCACGTGGGGGAAGTTCTTGAGGAAACTCTGTAGCAGTCAGCCTGCACCAGTACATTTGTCATTAAGGAGTTGATGGATGAGGCTTCAGTTGCAAAGACATTTGAAGGATAGAAGGACAGGGTGAACGTCATTGGCAAAACCTAGGCAGTGTCTAATCCTAGAAGTATTAAGCAAGTCATCAAAACAGAGACAAAGCCTGGGAAATGAGATGTGATCTGTTTATTCCAGCTGGGTCCTAGGTGAATATTGTGTCTTGGTTGTAAGACACAAGTCTACTTCCAAGAACTGGTACCCAGAATTAGGGATGAAGACTCAGTAGAGCTGGCTTAATACTGTATCTGAAATACTCAGCTAAAGCTTCTCAGTGCCTCCAGAGAATATGGGAGGGGGTTAGGCTGCCTCAACCCAAGGGAGGGTTAAACCTAGGACTTCTGGAGGGTGGACACTGCAGCTTTCAGGGGCCACCAAAGGAGCAGGAGGCACTTCTTCTGGAAGGACAAAAAAAGGGTGTGTTTTTTTTTTTGTGGAATGTTTAGGAGTTCTGAATTTTTATTTTTATCACAGTTTTTTAAAATAAGCACCATACTTGGGACTTCCTTGATGGTCCAGGGTTAAGAATCTACTTGCCAATGCAGGGGACACGGGTTTGATCCTGGTTGAAGGGCAACTAAGCCCATACGCCCAGACTACTGAGCCCAAGAGCCCCAACTACTGAAACTCAAGTGCCTAGAGTCTGTGCTCCACAAGAGAAGCCACCACAGTGAGAAGCCCAAGCACTGCAACTAGAGAGTAGCCCCCACTTGCCGAAATCCGTAAACAGCAACAAAGACCCAGAGCAGACAAAGTTAATTAATTATTTTAAAAAGCACTATACTATTAACTCAGCTAATATTATTGAGCAAAACACTAGGCTAGATTCTGCAACTTATTCAGTGGTGAATAATGCCTCATTCCTGCTCATTCCTCATTCCAAAGTTTATAGTTTAATGGAGATTATACCAAAAAATAAAATAAATAACAAATGTTATTTACTTGAACATCAGAAAAACACTGAGGTGGGCAGGACAATAATTAGCCATAAGAGCCAACTTTACTGGGTCAGGCACTGTGCCAACTGCTTTATATGTTCATAATATTAATCCTTATAAACACCCTGTAAGATATGTAAGTAACCAAAAGTTAAAGGGGACTTTGTGGTCATGAAATTGTCAACGAGATACCCAAGAGAATTAAAAAAAAAAGTGTTCAATGCCCAGGATTCTAAAGAGAGCGTTTCTAGGCATGGGGTCTAGGAATGTACATTTTAACAGATATTCCAGGTGATTCTAATAAATAATGTATTAATAAAGAAGTATTTATTAAAGAACTACATATCTGCACTTTGAAAAATGCTGGCCTAAAGCAGTTACCGCTAGCACCACATTAGAAGCCCCAAAGCATATGCAAGCAATAGTGTGTGGCTGGAGTTCAGAATACTTGTAGCTGTAGCAATGGGCAATCTGTTCTGAATTTTGTCTTAGAGGCATCTTTCGTGCTCGGCCTTCCATGCAGGGCCAAGGGGACTGGACCTTATTCATTAGGTGGGAGACTGATTGAAGATTAATTAAAACTTCAGCTTTCATGCAGGCAAAACAGATGATCAGAACTTTGATGAAGGATAGGTAATCCAGCGCCCCCCCCCAAAAAAATTAATTGTAGGAAAATTGGAGAGAATGAGAAAGAGCCTGAAGAGGCAGAGAGGTTAGTTTGAAAGACTTTGTGGTCATCAAGGTGAGAATTAATATTACCGGTGGTGGCGATGGCCATGCTGCTGCTGCTGTTGACGGTGGCATAGTGTTGATGGAGATGGTGCTGGTAGTGGTGGGGAGGATTGTGATGAGGGTGGTGGTAATGAGGGCGGTGGTAGAGATGACACTAATGATGGTGGTAGTGGTGAAGATGGTAAGGCGGTGGTGCTGAATGGTAGGCTAAGCCCTGAAGCATCTCTGATCTATCAGAGTTAAGACCCTGAAATAGGATCACTGCTCTCATTTTGTCCCCACCATCAAAACAGAGCTTCCTGCTAAAATATATCCTTGAAAAGCAAAGGCAGGGACCACAGCGAGGCTCCAATATCAGGGTAGGGTGGAAGTCAGGAAAAGTTGGCATATTGGATTCCAATGTTTGCCCACTGTACATTTCCTTAAAGAAATCTCCAAGAGTACACATATCTATGTGTGCCAGCTACTGCTGTCCAGTGAAGCTCACTATCCCAACTCTTAGGTAAATATTTGGTGTCTCATTTGATGAAACTTGAACTTTGCTTTGCTCTTACTTTTTTTCAATGTAAACAATAATTTTTAAAACTTCTTTAAACTGATCTTTATTCTGGACAGGCTCGTGGTCACACAGCCTTCCAGAATTGTAAAATAGCCTATAAATCTCCGGTGTCACACCTGAAGAATACATCCATGGGTTTAGAACATTTTGCTGAAAATGTTTATACACACCCACTGCTTTCATAATTTCACACAGTTAAAACAGGAGAGCTTCTTTATCAGGACGCACACTCATGCAGCTGCCTGCTTTTAGTCTCTGCGCCACAGATCTGACCTTGAGACAGCGTCACTTTCTGGTGACAACTTAGTACAATGTCGACAAATCACTGAAGAGGCACGTGTGGGCCCTGATCCGGGGCGAGGGGGGTCAAGTCTGCAATGCAGTGGTGTGATCATTGCGCCTTAAGTAAAAAACAGGAAGCAGAGCCATCCTAAATGGATTCCTAATGACAGACCATTTTTCTAGTATCATATTCATTTTTCAAGGAACAAACTATCAGGAAGGATGATTTCAAATTTTCTGTCACCGTGCCAGCATTATCATTATTCAAAGGGAACAATTTCTTCTTCTAAGTAATCCTACTATATATATTCTAGGCTTTTCAAACAGTAGTTGGTTGTTGTGATGTTAGAGATATCTCTCTTATAGATCTTCAGTAGCAGCTCTAATAGTATAGAATTTAAGTGCATTATATCCTATTCCTTCTTAAAGCCTGATATATTACTCATCAAAGGCTCCTAGAAAGATCAAAGTAAAATGCTGTAAGTTAAGAAATTGGTATAGAATAACTCAATTGTTTCCACCATTCATACCTTATAGAAAAAAAAAAAATCCCTAAAAACAGATTGGGCTTGGATTATGAGGAGAACCAAACATCTTTTTATATGTTTATTCCCTTTCTACTTTTTTCCCCCTATATACACATCTAAAAAATGGGGGCTTTTAAAGTAAGACTTGAGAAGAATTTGAGAAAGTCACATTTTCAGAAATATTTGGCATAATAACTCTCATTTCCAAATTAGCTTAATTTACTTCTCAATTTATTTCAAATCCAAATCAAACATCTTCCCCTAAAATGATAAACTAGAAGCCCACAGATATATTTTGTCCAGTGATGTTTGGGTTTGTACACCATTTTAAAAATGTAAATGTGATAGGGCAGTTATTGTACTCAATGGTAATACCAGCAGGTTAGTGGTGACTTTTGACCTAAACCACCCGTTCGTTGTATTTGTACCACAAATGTAAACTGAGATGAATCAAGCATTTTTGAGCACACAGCTAGTCAGTGACAGAACCCAGAACACCTAGGTGTCCTGACTCCTAAATGATACGTTTCTTCAGTATCTGCTGGAATTGGGGTATTAGTGGCAATAATATTGCCAATAATAGCAGTAGTAATAATGGAAATGAGAACAGTGGAATAGTTACTATATATCACTTATCTGACATATGCTATAAGCTTTGCATATTGTCTCATTAATTTCATATCAACTGTGAGAAAGATTGGCTTCCCAGGTAGTTCAGTGGTAAAGAATGTGCCTGCCCACGCAGGAGACGTGGGTTCGATCCATGGGTCTAGAAGATCCCCTGGAGAAGGAAATGGCAACCCACTCCGGAATTCTTGCCTGGAGAATCCCATGGACAGAGGAGCCTGGCAGGCTACAGACATGCACACATGTATAACAAAGATCATTTTTAAATTTATGAACCTCAGAGAATTAGAGTACATTTCCTCATTCTTCCCACCACACTCTCTCATAAAATAATATCTAGTACTTATGGAATGCCTACTATCTGCCTAGTAATGTTCACTTGTATATTTTATTTTTCTCCTTAAAAGCATCCCTGTGACGGAGGTATTATTATACCCACTTTACAGATGAGAAAAGTGAGGCTCAGAGAATTGAAGTGAATTGCCATGATATAGTAGAAACAGCATTGTTGTTGTTCAGTTGCTAAGTCGTGTCCAGTTCTTTGCCACCCCATGAACTGCAGCAGGCCAAGCTTCCTTGTCCTTCACTGTCTCCTGGAGTTTGCTCAGACTTATGTCCATTGAGTCAGTGATGCCATCCAACCACCTCATCCTCTGTTGTTCCCTCTGTCCTCCTGCCTTCAATCATTCCCAGCATCAGGTTCTTTTCCAGTGGGTCAGCTCTTTGCATCAGGTGGCCAAAGGATTGGAGCTTCAGCTTCAGCACCAGACCTTCCAATGAATATTCAGGGTGATTTCCTTTAGAATTGACTGGTTTGATCTCCTTGCTGTCCAAGGAACTCTCAAGAGTTTTATCAAACACCACAGTTTGAAAGCATCAATTCTTCAGCACTCAGCCTTCTCTATAGTCCCACTCACGACATTAAACCATATAAAAAATAAATCCAAATGAATTTAAAATCTGAGCAGTGACAGAGAAGGAAGGCAATTACTAATGAAATGATAGTCCCAGAAATGGTCCCAGAACTGAAAGATAGGAATCTGCAGGTTGAGAGGGCCCACCCAGTACCTAGTATAATGAATGGACAAAGATCCCTACAGGGAATGCCATGGTGAAACATTAGATCACTCAGGACCAAAAAACAAAACAAACAAAAAAAAATCCTAAAAAGCTTCCAGAAAGGATGGGGCAAACCAGTACACACAGAAAGGCTCAGAGGTGAGAAAGACATGTTTTCTCAGTCTCTAGCACACACAGAGGCTAAGAGACAAGAAGAGAAGCCCAGAAATACCTCAAAGGAGGAGGGATGCAGCTAAAGCTCTAAATGCAAGCACGCTCTCCCTTAACGGTGGAGGTGGTGCAGACATTTCCAACAATGTGAAGGGGGCTGCCTTCCCAAGAAAGCACTAGATGTGCTCCACTGAAAAGAGAGAATAAAACAGGGAAAGGGGAACTGGGGCACCACCACCAGTTAGATAATAAAAGAGACCCCCGGAATGATGGGGAAGGGAGATCCCAGCACAGCAGTGGGCTTAGCAGCCACAGATTGTAGTAAGAGGCATCCAGACAGATGTTTCGAGGGCAGGAAGGAAACCAAGAGGTTATCAGAGGTCTCTGAACATACCAGGAGATTCACATAAGCATGTGACTCGCCATATGGATGCAAATACCGTTACGATTCACCTAGAAGAATTGAAAATGGTTCTTCTGGGGAGGAAGACTTGGGGCTGGGTTGGGGGCTCGCTCTTTGTCTTTATAAGCCATCTAGAGCTACTTGACATATGTGTGTCTAGGCTGGATAAAGAATCACCTTTTTGTATGAAAAAACTAGTGACAAACATTAACTATATAGTCATTTGTAAAACTAGGACTAACGAGAGCTACAGTGGGAAAGACCATGTACGTGATGTGCTCTGATAATGTCAGTCTAGCACAACAATTTTTTCTTTTGCCTTTAAATTCTTTTAATACAGAAATAGTCATACACAATCTTGCACACGCAATTTCCAACCTTAAATGCTATTTCCTCCCAACCAGCGATTCTCAAATCTACATTTCAGTACACTCCCCCAGAAGTGAAGTTCAAGGTTTTTAAGGTTGTCAGAACCGGCAGTAGTACCTGGTACTGCAAAGGTGGAGCCTGGCCTCATTCCGTAGCACAACTATTTTTAAATGAGGAACGAACAGAGAGAGCCCATGCAAAAGAAAGGAATTGTGAACTGTTTTTAATAGTGGTATGCGCAGCAGTGGTATTAGTTTGCTATTCTGAGGCTATTCTGTACATACTGTGGAAGAAACCAAATGAATCATTGTAGAATATCCCAATTCTATCATCTTCTGTGTCCTTGAAAACCAAGATTTTTATATGAAATAAAGATATACATATAAATATAATATGGGGCTTCCCAGGTGGTGCTATTGGTAAAGAATCCAACTGCCAATGCAGGAGATGTAAGAGACACAGTTTGATCCCCTGGAGAAGACAATGACAAGCCACCCCAGTGTTCTTGCCTGGGAAATCCAATGGACAGAGAAGCCTGGCGGCCTGTTGGGTGGCAAGAGAGTTGGACACAACTGAGCGATTAAACAACCTGGTCTTGCCTTTTTTTTTTCTTAATGTGGTGTTCAAATCCAGTGTAAGTTATATACAGAGGAATATAAGTAAATAAATACTGATTCCTCAAAAAGGGGAAGAATTTATTTGGAAGATTTTAAAAACAATTTGTGGACCATATCAGCTTTTTATAGAGAAGAGTGAACCTTTTCTAGATAGTATGTATATCGTTTGAAAATCTCAATAATAGTGTCTTTCAAGACTGACATATCTGGGTTGACCTATTTTTGTGCAGAATATATATATCTTGCCAGAAAATATAGGGCCTGTTTCTAGAGTTTACAATAAATTACACTCCAGTCAACACAAATCATTTGACAAACTAGTCACTTCCAAAGGCACAATAAAAATACTAGCTTCTAAAACGTTTGTGCCAAAAACTGCCCCATTGAAGTACATGAACTCTGACCATGGGCTGTAACACTGGCCCCTAGGTTTGCTTTTATATCTGCTGGAGAAGGGATAAAGGAAAATTAGCACCTCAGTGTGAGCTAGAGGAATGATTTCCCAACACCATGCTTCCTTGCATTCTAAAAACAAAGTTCTCTTTCTTTAGAATTTAATTGACTATAAGTTAGATACCACCCCATTAGTCTGTAAGGATACTGCTGTTCAAAGGCTCAGTTGTGTCTCTCTGTGACCCCCATGGACTGCAGCACGCCAGGCTTCCCTGGCCATTACCAACTCCCGGACCTACTCAAACTCATGTCCATGGAGTCAGTGGTGCCATCCAGCTATCTCATCCTCTGTTGGCCTTCTCCTGCCCTTAGTCTTGCCCAGCATCAGAGTCTTTTCCAATGAGTCAGCTCTTCGCAACAGGTGGCCAAGTATGGAAACTTCATCAGTCCTTCCAGTGAATATTCAGCGTTAATTTCCTTTAGGGTTGACTGGTTTGATCTCTTTGCTGAGGAGCTAAAAATGCGTTCGAATTTAATGCTGTCTGATGGAGTGTTCCTCTGGGGGATGCGGTTTGGAGATGCTCGGAGGGCGAGTTGGCTTCTCCTGGGAAGAGCTGTTGCTAACGTCCCATCTGGCCCTCGCAGGTGAGCGAGATGGAGGTGAACGGGCAATTCGAGTCGGTGTGCGAGTCGGTGTTCAGCGAGCTGGAGTCGCAGGCGGTGGAGGCCCTGGACCTGCCGATGCCTGGCTGTTTCCGCATGCGGAGCCACAGCTACGTGCGAGCCATCGAGAAAGGCTGTTCCCAGGACGACGAGTGCGTGTCGCTGCGGTCCTCTTCCCCGCCGCGCACCACCACCACCGTGAGGACCATCCAGAGCAGCACGGGTGAGTGTGCAGAGCCGGCCCGCGCACCAGCCCCCGCTCCTCGGGCGGCGCCTCAACTGTCTCCAGACACCACACGTGTTCCTCTCACGGGTATCACACAGTCTCCAGTCACCAAACCCCACCCACTCCCCACGAGGCATCCCAGCCTCCGGCCACAGTCACACACCCCCTTCCTCCTCCATCTGCGTCTCCAGTATCACCAGAGGAAACCGCAGCACAGGGGGGAGATGTTCCCAAGAGGCCCACACAGCATCCTAGGACCAGTACTCTCATCCCACCCAACTGCTGCTCTCCATCAGCAAACCCTCCCATTCAGGGATATGACCCTCTCTACGAATCAGACACCCTGATTGTTGAGCATCACAGAGCTGGAAAGCTTCTAAAATCCCAAGATATACACAAAATGACTCTCCCAAAAGACCTGAACTATCATTGTGAGACAATAAGAAATGGATGATGCCATAACACTGATTGCACAACTTATGTTTTCTTTCATTATAACCAAAGGCAAATTTATTTCATTTTAAACCTCCTATCTATACGCACCCAGCACCTCCTTTTCACTCTAAACTGAGTTTGAATTTATGCCACTACACTGTCTTTTGATCAGATTTTCGTCAGAGAGGCACAGAGAGCTTAGCTGGTTTCCATGACGTTGGACCTATGTACGACTATAGCCATGGAGTGTGTGCGACAGTGTATGTATTGTTTTGGAGGGTTTCAGGGTGCTTTTTTAAAAATAACCTTTGGGTCAAAGAAGAAAATCCTCTCCATTGTAACTAGTCTTAACTTTGGTAGAATTTAGCATTACTCCAATAAAGACTAGCTCGATAGAAAAGATCATCACATCGAGTCAAGATAAATGATGAATTAATTAGAAGGAAAAATCTATGCTAAATTATTCAGTTTTCATTCTAGGTGCCTCAAATGTCAGCAATTATCATTCAGCTTAGAACTTTTGCTGGCTTGAGAACTAATAGGTTCTCATTTTACTTGCAAGAAAGCCATTAGAGGTTAAACAACAGGTGTTCCTTCTGGACCAAGGCTAATTAGGATCTCAGGATTAAGGAAGAGATGCTTCTAGACCGTGGCTCAGCTGACCCACTGTATCCCAGCACCTCTGGCCCTGGGCGGCCGAGTCCCACCAGAGACAGCAGGTGTGCATTCTTGCTCACTAGGAGACTCTGCACAAACAGCCACAGACAAGGTTGATAAGTTAAATAAAGTTGGCTCAGGAAATGAACACATTTTTAAATTCATTCACGGGCGTATTTGTGCGTGTTTACATCTGTGCTATAAGTGTAGCTTGAAGGTGTGGCTGCGTCTCTAGTTTCGTCTTTGGTGTTTCCCTGTTTCCCCGCCCCCTCCCCACCCTCCTTCCGCCAGCCCTGTCTGATCTGTTCTCTGTACAGCAGATTCATCACTCACCAGCTACTCTTCTGTGCTGCAGTTGCTCCTTAAATACGCAAAAGTCAGATCCTTGCCCATAAGGGCTGAGGGAAGGAAAAGGGAACACCCCGCCCCAAATACCCTATTCTGTCTTTCCTAAGACCCTTCCCAGGTATGCTGAGGGTTCCCAGAGTTCAGACAATAAGCTCACCAGGTAAAATCCAAGTTGCCAGTTACATGTGAATTTCAGATCAACAGTGAATCATTTTGTAGTGTCAGTATATCCCAAATCTTTCATGGGACCTACTTACACTACAGAATCATCTGTGACATTTGTAGTGTTTGCCAAATCTGACAAGCCTATCAGAGAAGGAGGTGAAGGGGGCCAGGAGTTGGGGGAAGGGGGCCTGGAGTGGGGAGAAGGGGGCCTGGAGTGGGAGTGTCTTGTGTTGTTCCATTTAGAATTGGAGAGGCTTTAGCCAGAGGCCTTGTGTGGGAGAACAGCCAAAAACAGGGAGCAGTCAACCAAAACCCCGCAGAGCTGACAACATCCGCTCCACCTTGGGCTCTAAGAGCCTTGTCCTAAGTCCTGGACCCCGTCAGGGTGGCGAGACTCCAGGCATGGCTGCAGCTGCAGGGGGTTAGAGGCAGGAAGATGGAACTTGTCATGGGGAATGGTGAAGCATAAAATACCAGATTTGTATACAGGACAGCTGGTGATGTCACCCTTCATCATCCAAGTCAACATTATGATATATCATCCTTACAGTCATAGAAAAATAAGCAGTTTAAGAACAAAATGTTGTTATAGATTCTAAGTAAAGCCTTTAGGATTCTAGTATCACTTTTCCAAGTTTATCGATATCATGGATTTGTTCTTTTTTAAAAAAAAAAAGTCTTTTTAGGATATAATAAGGTTCTGTGCCCTTAACTCTACTTCTGTCATACTTCCTTTATTTCCTTCTTATCCCTCTTCTCTCTCTCTCTCTCTCACACACACACACACATACACAGAGTTTTCCTTTTCTCTGTCATGATGTCGGTGCTATTATTAATATATTTTCTTCTATTAGTTTCCTTCCATAGAAAATCTGCCTTCTCACAGGACATACTAGTTTTTGAAAGCATGCACTCATCTGTGTTAATCAGGAAATGACTTTGCTCTAATTTTAACCATTTCCCTTATGCACACAGGTCAGATTTACATCTGTGTTCAGTAGGATGTGACATAGAGTTTGCTTTTGCTCATTATTCTTGGACATTCACAATAGTTTTTAAAATTTCCCAAACTTTCCTTTGTCTGAAAAACAATTCATTTTTGTCAGCTGTGGTTAATAGCTATTAACTTCCTCCCACAATAATCCACATTCTGCCTTTGATTTTTGTCAGCCCATTTTAAATGGTTCACATGTTGAGCAAACTAGACTATTAAGCTTTTCTCCTCCAGTCTCATCCATTCCTCATATGAGCAAAAAGAAACCACCAAGAAAGTCCACAGAAATGTCTGCTGCCATGTGGGAGTCAGGAAGATGGGCTTGGCTCCAAGGGGCCCTAGGGAGCCCCTGGTGATATGACCAGGGATCAGAGGAGACTCAGAGCCAACTAGGAACTGAGTTGGGGAGTGATGTATAGTTATGCTTCTTTTGGTTAATTGATATTTTGGTTTATCTATGATATAGTCCTATATTATCTCCCTTTATTATCTGCTTCAAGCACTCAGATATCTCTCCACCTAATAGATTCAAGTAAGTTCCTATATAATCATTGCACCAAAGGACTATTTGGTGAGGATTAGAGGTACTGTTCCTTGGTGGCTTAAATGATAAAGAATCTGCCCAAAATGTGGGAGACCTGGGTTCGATCCTTGGGTCAGGAAGATCCTCTGGAGAAAGGAATGGCTACCCACTCTGCTATTCTTGCCTGGAGAATCCTATGGACAGTGGAGCACAGTGGGCTATAATCCATGGGGTCGAAAAGAATCAGACACGCCTGAGCAACTAACACTAGGAAAGTAAAATTTTTAAGTGGTCAGTTAGCCTCATGACTGTGGAAAAACAAGCACCATTCCCTCAATTGTCTGAATATTTTAGGTAAAAGTAGAACTTGGTGCTAGAAATAGACCCAAACCTCCACTTCAGAGAACTGGATTCAGCGGGCCTTCTGTGAAATATACAGATGCAATTGTATGTGTTTAAGGATGGGATTTCTTTTTACTTCCTGTGCTAAGCATCCAAGATCTATCGAAAGCATCGCCACATTGCAGCTAGACAGACTTCACTCTGGTAACACAAGAGCCTGGATAAGCATAAGCAGTGCATCACCATCAATGGACACGCTCATGCAGGCGCACACACACACACACGTGGTCAGAAAGGACACAAAATGTGTCGTTTGCAGTGGTGACACAGCACATAGAAGCTGGAGGGTCAGTGGGTGTGGACAGAGGGAGATGTTTTAAATAAACACTTACTGCTTTGTATGATTTTTAAAGCCAATATAATATTTGAGTTAAAATAACACTCTTTCACAAAAATAGGCAAGCTATCATGGTACATGATTCTCCCCTCTTTTAAAATATTTCCTCTGGTACATTACAAGAGTTTCAAGGAAGACTTATGTAACAATAATGTGACTTTATGAAGAGTAAGCATGTGCCACACTGTTGCTCCTGATGTTTGGCTGGTGTGCTATATTCTTTTCATTAGGGGAAGCTCTTAAAAGTGAATGGGATTGAACTGGTCTCCTGTCCTTCATGGCACCCCCAGAAAGGGCAGCAAGGGTCCAGGACAGAGCGTCCTCCTGGGCGAACAGCCAGGGTCCTCAAGCAGGGAGTTCAACAGTTTGCCCTTGTGAGTGTAGCTTGGGGCCACAGTGATCACAACACGTATTTCCAGTTTGATTTTTCCAACAAGAGTAGTCACATTCTCCTTTAAACAAAGACACGCTTTTCCATAATCTTAACCTCACACACTCTCCCAGCTCCAAATACAGAAGCAGTTACCCTTTAGAGCACCTGAGGTCGGGGCTAACGTCTGGGAGTTCTTACAGGTTTGGGTCATCACACCTGGTCAGCCATCCCATACAGAAAATCACACTGAACCTGCCTTCCTTCATCCTCCGTACAGCCTGCTCCCCACACACCCACCCCCAACAACAAACCCTAAACACACAAGATCTTGAGCAAAATGACATTAAGGTAGTAATTTATATTTATAATACTCATGGTAGGCACTCAATAATGGAGAAAGAAAAGTAAGAGAAGATGCAGAAAAATACTTACTTTACTCTGGTATCACTGACATATTACATTGTGTAAGTTTAAGAAACTGTGATTTAAAAACTCCCAACAAACAAAAGTCCAGAACCAGATGGCTTCACAGGCAAGTTCTATCAAACGTTTAGGGAAGAGTTGACACCTAGCCTTCTGCAACTGTTTTTAAAAACTGCAGAGGAAGGAACACTCCCAAACTCATTCTATGAGGTTACCATCACCCTGATACCAAAACCAAAGATACCACATTGTATATCCATTTAGGGGGTACCATGAGTTGATTTGATACATGAATGTATTGCTACACGGTGACCACCATTGTTAGCTAACACCGCCATCACTTCACATAATTATCATTTCTTTTTGGTGATGAGCATTAAGATCTGTTCTCTTAGCAACTTTGAATGCAACGGTGTTGTTGACTATAATCATGATGCTATACATTAATCTCCAGAACTTATTCATCTTCTAATTGGCAATTTGTTCCTTAGATCACCATCTCTGCCTTCCTCCCACCCTCCAGCCCCCGGGAACCACCGATGTATTCCCTGCCTCAGCTTTTCTAGATTCCATATATATGTGAGATCATGCAGTATTTGCCTTTCTCTGACTTATTTCATTTAACATAATACCCTCAAGGTCCACCCATGTTGTCGCAAATGACAAGATTTCTTCCTTTTCCAGACAATAATACTCCATTGTGTATCAAATAGACTTACAAAGCAGAAACAGACGTACAGACTGAGAGGATGAACTTATGGCTGCTGAGGGGAAGGGCAGAGGGAAGGGTGGGGAGCAGGGATAGTTAGGGCATTTGGGAAGGTCATGTACATGCTGCTGTATTTAAAATGGGTCACCAACAAGGACCTACTGTATAGCCGAGGGAGCTCTGCTCAGTGTTAATGCGG
>SJYA01003091.1:2151059-2180721 GCA_006410615.1 Neotragus moschatus | reverse complement strand
TCGGGGCAGAATGGATACAATGTGTGTACATGACCGAGTCGCCATGCTGTGCACCTGAAACTATCACAGCATTGCTAATCAGCTGTACTACAATATAAAATAAAAAGGTTTTTTTAAAACTATTTCACTGCGTACCTATATATTCCATCTTCATCCATCCATCCCTCCATGGACACTTAGATTGTTTCCATATTGGGTCATTGTGAATAATGCTGCAGTGAGTATGAGTGAGAGGTGCTCAGCCGTGTCCAACTCTTTGCGACCCCATAGACTGTAGCCTGCCAGGCTCCTTTGTCCATAGAAATCTCCAAGCAAGAATACTGGAGTGGGTTGCCATTTCCTTCTCCAGGAACACTGCAGTGACCAGCAGAAAAACACTTAAGTACCTCACAAATTCCATATTCAACAGATGTTTGCATAATCAAGGTGACTTTCTCAGGGAAATAGTATTGCTATTAAAACAGGCTGAATCATAAAATATTAGCAATAGAAGAAAATTCTACATCATCCAGTCCACAGGTCTGCAAACCACAACCTAGGGGCCAAATCTAACCTGCTTCCTATTTTTATAAATAAAGTTTTATGAACACAAAGTCACACTCATTTGTTTACATGTTATCTGTGCCTGCTTTTACCCTTTCACAGCAGAACTGAGTAGTTGCTGAAGACCATATGGTCCAGAAAGTCAAAAATACTTGCTCTCTGGCCTTTTACTGAAAAAGGTTATCACCACTGATCTCATCCACAGAACTCATTTTAAGGTAGGAAAACTAAGACCCAGAGTGGTGGGCCTCTAGCTGGAAGCAAAGTCAGAATAAAACCCCCGGTCAGCCAGCCATTGCCCTTTGCTTGTTTGAGCCCCCGCTCTACAAATTCACCAAGAATCCTTAAGAGTTCAGAGGAAGTTCACTTCTTTCTGACAGGCACGAAGTTAATTAACAGGTTGTTTTTATAAAGCAATGAGGGAAAGGTTCAGAAGTCCAAAGGACAGATATAGGCCAGAAGTTTTTTTTAAAACAAAGAACCTTTCTTTTCTACTCAAGATAAGATCAAGCAATAAATTTCAGATCTTGCCTGGACTGGTTTCTTGTCCCCCTGCTTATGAGGCTCCCTTCCTTGAATTTCTCCACATACGCATGTAGGACTGGAGACATCCACTTCCTCCCATCTTAGGAGGCTTAGACCAGAAAAAAAAAAAAAAAAAAGAGCAACATTTGTAGTAAAAGCTATGCCTTTTGTGGGGAAACATCTCTGTTTCTTAATATCTGAGAAAACTGATGATTCTGGGAAGAATTTGGTTATAACATTTCTACTTTGGGGCCCTCAAGGTGGCATTCTTCTGTACTCTAAATAGAAATATTATGAAGTCATAAAATACAGAAGTCCTATCAACACTGAAGAAGAGAGAGGGTCTGTCTCCTCCAAAAGTTTTGTCACATATAAATCACCTCTACCGGGTGTGGAGAAAAGGGAACCCTCTTACAATGTTGGTGGGCATGTAAACTGGTACAGCCACTATGGAGAACAGCATAGAAGTTCCTCAAAAACTAAAGACGGAGCTACCATATGATCCTGCAGTGCCACTCCTGGGCATATATCTGGAGAAAACTATGATGCAAAAGCTTACACGCACCCCTGTGTTCACAGCAGCACTACTCACAATGTCCAAAACATGGAAGCAACTAAAATACCCATCAACAGATGAAAAGATAAAAAAGATGTAGTATGTATACACGCACCATAGAATACTGCTCAGCCATTAAAAAAAAAAAAGAATGAAATAATGCCATTTACAGCAACGTGGATGAACCTAGAGATTATCATATTAAGTGAAGTAAGTCAGAAAGAGAAAGACAAACACCATGTGATATCACTTACATGTGGAATCTAAACTATGACACAAATGGATTTATCTACAAAATAGAAACAGACTCACAGACATAGAGAACAAACTTGTGGTTGCCAACAGGGAGAGGGTAGGAAAGGGATCTGGGAGTCTGGGGTTAGCAGATGCCAACTATTATATGCAGAGAGAATGGATAAACAACAAAGGTCCTACTCTATAGCACAGGGAGCTATACTCATATCCTGTGATAAGCCACAATGGAAAAGAGTATGAAAAAGAATGTATATATATGTATAAATGAATCTCTTTGCTATACACAACACTGTAACTAACACAACATTGTAAATCAGCTATATTTTAATAAAATAATTTTTTAAAAAATCACCTCTCAGGACCAGTGCACCAGGCCTGGAGGCATCATGCTCCATAAAGAGCCTGCATATCTGCCTTTGCCCACCTGAGGGGTTGCCACAGGGCTAGTAGTGATGGAGTTCCAGTGTCTTCCAGCCTTGAGGGTTGTTGTGAGGTTCAAACAAGACCATTCATAAGGAAGCACTGTGTACAATACACAGAATGTCTCTCTGTTGGCTTTGATTTTAAATCTCTCAATCTGTTTTAGTTTAATGATGATGATAATGGCTAATCTTGGAGCATTTACTCCTTGGCAAGCACTATGAACCAGCTGTGGAGATTATCTCATGTAATCCTCATGAGTAGTCTGTGACATGTATAGGATATGATATCATTGTTTTCACAACACAGGAAAAAATAGTAAGGCTTATTAGCAAGTTTAAACAGCTTGACCAAGTTAGTAAGTGACACAGCAGGCTCTTAAATTCTCTTTATTTTTTTTAAAGGTATAGTAGAATGACTGAGAACTTGAAATTCATTTATTGGCCACCGTGCATGGCATATGGGATCTTAGTTCCCTGACCAGGGATTAAACCCATGCCCCTTGCATTGGAAGCACAGAGTCTTAGCCACTGGACCACCAGGGAAGTCCACACTTAAATTCTCTTCACTCATCAATAAGTGCTTAGTAAAGTACAGTATTCAGTTCAGTCGCTCAGTTGTGTCTGACTCTTTGCGACACCATGAATCGCAGCACACCAGGCCTCCCTGTCCATCACCAACTCCTAGAGTTCACCCAGACTCATGTGCATCGAGTCAGTGATGCCATCTAGCCATCTCATCCTCTGTCGTCCCCTTCTCTTCTTGCCCCCAATCCCCCCATACAAATTTGTCTACAGAATGAGATGCCCCAAAACTCTTTTTATTTCATTTTTCTTCCCACAAATATTCATTTAGTTCCTGCCATGTTTGAAACTTGTGTTTTCCATAAAATTTTCTGAAAACCCCTCTTTAAAAGAAATATTTTGATCACATATTAGCCACACCATGTTTCTTGCTGGTTTGTCTAACCCTGCAATATCTAAAGTGAAATAAAGATGTAAAAAAAGAGAGAGAGAAATGACAATGAATAGAGACAAAACCTCAAAAACTAAAATACTCCTTGGGTTTAAAATTTCATATTACACTTTGTCATCTTGACATTATGATGGATTTAAAAGATCAAATATCCAACCCCTTGATCTAGTTACAGTGCTGTCAGAAAGCACTGAATGGAAAAAGGAATCTTTACCTACTCATGTGGAAAGTAAGCAGGTGCTAGGTTTTGTGTTGTGGCTGATGAAGTCATCGTTGGTCTCTGCCTTGGACTAAATAAAAAAAACAAAATACTACAGTGATTTATTCCTGATCTGGCTGGTCTCTTGGCTGGGTTGAGTATTCACAACCCAGTTACCAAGATCAATCAGAAAACACACGTTAGAAAATAGACTCTTTTCCTGTGAATATTTGTTATACGGGAAATTTCTTCCCCCAAATTTCCCCAACACAGAACCTAAAAATTCACTTTTTAATCTTTAATCTTTTTTTAATCTTTCTGATACCTCCATAGACACATGTTTTATAATGGAATAAACAGACACTTTTAAAACTCTTCAAAGTTCGGTGTTGTCTGATCCAATTCATATTGAACTTTAACAAATACAGCAAACTAGTAGCAACTGAAAACCATATGTGTGATTAATGCTGGCACTTGGACATCCCTTCACAGTCCAGCCAAGGGTTTGTGTCTCTGCCTATTCCTCTCACAATTGACTTTCTGTCAAGCGTTTGGGATGACCCTTTACTGTTGCCAAGTGTCCTTATTTAAAAAGAGAAGACCAAGATGAATAGTACCATGATTTTACTACACTAGCAACTATATATGAAATAGTCTTCTATTTCTTGTAATGAGAAATCAATGGCCATGTCACTATTAACACTGGAAGTTTTCTTTGCCATCTGCTGGTATCCTACTGACAGGTAAATTCCACCTGCATACAAAAGATAACTTTTTTCAAGATTGGGAACTCATGTACACCTGAGATGGAGAAAAAAAAAAAAAGATAACTTTTCTCTTTTACCCATTTTTTGGCCATTTTTAGTTGAACTATAATTTACAATGTTAATTCTGCTATACAGCAAAGTGACTTGATTATACACATATATACGTTTTTTTAACCTTCTTTTTCATTATAGTTTATCCCAGGAGATTGGATATAGTTGCTTGTGCTATATAGTAGGACTCCGTTGTTTATCCATTTTATATGCAATAGTTTGCATCCACTAACCCCAAACTCTCAGTCCACCCCTTCCCCCACCCCCCACTATTCCCCTTGTCAACAGCACCTCTCCTCTCTGTGAGTCTGTTTCTGTTTTGTAGATAAGTTCATTTGTGCCATATTTTAGATTCCACATGTAAGTGAAACATGGTATTTGTCTTTCTTTTTCTTACTTCATTTAGTATGATAATCTCTAGGGCCATTCATGCTGCTGCTCTTTTTTTCCCTTTTCTATCAATTATCAAGACTCCTAATTCTAATAACTTCTACTTTAACTTACAGAAAAAAAATAACTAGTCTAAATTATGCTAAAATATATGACACCCTGTCAAAATTTAATTAGTTTTTCATCCGTACAGTGTTTTTTCAGCTTTATGGTCTCAAGGGGATATATGGCATTATTAAAATAAACTTTGCTTAACCCATTTTATACCTTAGAAGTGTATCCCTGACGAGGAATATCAGATGATATGAAGACAGAAGCTCACCTAGAATTTCTGAGTAGAATTGCCATCCTTTCTCTCTCAAAATCCAATCTTGAACTTGTTTTTCATATAATATTCTTCAGTTCAGTTCAGTCGCTCAGTCGTGTCCGACTCTTTGCGACCCCATGAATTGCAGCACGCCAAGCTCCCCTGTCCATCACCAACTCCCAGAGTTCACTCAAACTCACATCCATCGAATAGGTGATGCCATCTAGCCATCTCATCCTCGGTCGTCCCCTTCTCTTCCTGCCCCCAGTCCCTTCCAGCATCAGGGTCTTTCCCAATGAGTCAACTCTTCGCATGAGGTGGCCAAAGTATTGGAGTTTCAGCTTTAGCATCATTCCTTCCAAAGAAATCCCAGGGCTGATCTCCTTTAGAGTGGACTAGTTGGATCTCCTTGCAATCCAAGGGACTCTCAAGAGTCTTCTCCAACACCAAAAGCATCAATTCTTCGGTGCTCAGCCTTCTTCACAGTCCAACTCTCACATCCACACATGACCACTGGAAACACCATAGCCTTGACTAGATAGGCCTTTGTTGGCAAAGTAACGTCTCTGCTTTTGAATATGCTAACTAGGTTGGTCATAACTTTCCTTCCACGGAGTAAGCGTCTTTTAATTTCATGGCTACAGTCACCATCTGCAGTGATTTTGGAGCCCCCAAAAATAATATTCTTATCCTACTATATATCCCCTCTATAATTAAATTTTATAATTTAAGAAAATTAGTGAGTGCACATTACCCACTGCTTTGCTTCTGAAGTACTCTTCTCTCCCAAAATGATTATTATGGCCAGAAAGGCATGAGATATTAAATGTTGGCTTTTATCATTTTCACAGAACTTCTTTCCATTATCTTTTAATTTTTTGTTTAGAAATAATTATATTAACTATAGGAAATTGCAACAATAATACAATTACTTATACCCAGTCACCCAGTCTCTCCCAGTGGTTACATTGTAGATAACCATACAATATCAAAACCAGGAAATTGCCATTGGTATGATGTATATGGGTAATTATCCAAGTGCAGACTCTTGTAACCACCACCATAATCAAGATACAGAACCACTGTTGTGTGTTAGTCACTCAGTTGTGTCCATTGTGACCCCGTGGACTGTAGCCCGCCAGGCACCTCTGTCCATGGCGTTTCTCCAGGCAAGAATACTGCAGTGGGTTACCATGCCGTCCTCCAGGGGGTCTCCATCAGGACAAAGATCTACTCTTGTCCACATGTTACCACTTTGAATGAGGTATAGAAATCAAACCTGCTTTCAAGTCCCTTTGCCTTCTCCCATTTATAATCTAATCATCTTAAATATTTTCTCCACATTAAGAACCACATCACATGTTATATTTTTTGCTTCAAATGTCATATATAATGCAGAAATTTTCAGAGAGAAAGTCTATTATATTTATCCTTTTTTTTTTTTTTTTTGGCCATATTGCCAAGGTTGGGAAATTTTCAGCTGTTATTTCTGTAATCACTTTTTTATCCCCACCCTCCCTCTCCTACCCTTCTGGGACTCCAGAGACCCAGTAGCCATAACTTCTTCAATGGGTGGTTTAAGCAGGGTTTCCTTTGAAGAGGACATGCATGGGTGGGCAGGCCTTGTTTTCATCTCTATTATGTAACTCCCTCTGCCCATCAACCATTGAAACCATGCTTTCCACACATAGCTATGCCCCACCTAACATGACCCAATTTTCACCCATGGGTGCCACCCAAAATTATATTTCGCTCTGCACCCTGTACTCAGTGCCTCATATCACTGTCAGAGTCCCTCATCCTCCTTCCCAATCCTATCCAAGTATTTTTTTTCTTACCACTCTGAAACCTATAAGCTAAATTATACACTCTTTAAAAATCTTCAACTGCTCAAACCAAAACTCAACAATTGTGATTGAGAAAAAAGTGAAGACAAAGAATTCTCAAAGACAGCAGTATCCATTCTCTTTCAGGTTATCAAGGATGACTTTAGTGGCATATCAGTCGGAGTGGAATTTTAATAAAGTACAACTTGTCTTAAAAAGTAACGCAAGCACCAGACATTGTTTGCTTCGCCTTTGGAATCGCCCTGTGTCTGTTCCGTTCAGATGGCAACGACATCAGTATCTTTTCCAGATTTACAGCACATTTACTGCATCCCAGTAAATAAAAAGAATGTCTAAAGAAACTTTCTTTTCACTTAAAAATTAGTTACCTGGGGATCTCCCTGGTGGCACAGTGGATAAGGATCTGCCTGCCAGTGCAGGGGACACAGTTAGATCCCCGGTCTGGAAAGACTCCACATCCCATGGAGCAGTGAAGCCCTTGTGATACAACTGCTGAGCCCACGTTCCACAACTACTGAAGCTCACACACCTAGAGTATATACTGTATAATGAAGAGAAGCCCCTGCTTACCACACTAGAGGAAGCCACATACAGCAATGAAGAGGCAGCGCAGCCACAAATAAATAAAGCTATTTTTTTATTATATGATACAAACACTATGGAAAACAGTATGAAGGGTTCTCAAAAAACTAAAAATATAGCTGCCATATGATCCAGCAATTCTACTTCTGGATATTTTTTCAAAGAAAATAAAAACGTGAATTCAAAAAGATATATGCATACCTATGTTCATTGCAGCGCTATTTATAGTAGCCAATATATGGAAACCAACTAAGTGTCCATCAGCAGCTGAATGGATACAGAGAATGGTTTCTGCACACTTACCTAGTGGAATATTACTTACCACAAAAAAGAATGACATTTGCAACATGGACAGACCTAGAGGATATCATACTTAATGAAATAATGAAAAAGAAGGACAAATATCATATGGTTTCACTTACATGTGGAATCTAAAAAGCGAATTAACAAACAGAAAAAGACTACCAGACACAGAGAAAAAACAGACGGTTGCTACAGGGAAGTGGAGTGAGGGAATAAGTGAAATAGGAGAAGGAGACTGAGGCACAGCCTTCCAGTTATAAAACAGTCACAGAATATAATGTACAGCATAGGAAACATAATCAATAATATTGTAGTAACTTTACATAGTGGCAGCTGGTAACTAGACTATGGTGACGATCATTTTGTAATGTATGGAAATGTAAAATCACTATGTTATACACTTGAAACTAGTCAATTATACTTTAAAATTTTTCCTTCTTTCATAACTAAAGTAATAAAAAGAAGTTCAAAATTTTTTAAATGTAAACAATAAAAATTAAGTTACCTAAAACATGAACAGCTATCCATCGGAAAAAAAAGAAAGCCACATTCCACAAGTCCTAATGCTTTTATAATTGCTTAAATCAAAAGAATTCAGTCTCTTAACTTTGGCCTTGATCAGTCTAACTCCACTAGTCTTGTATGGTTTAAGGTCTCAGTTAGTACCTTGTGAGCAAATTGTAGGTGGCACTAGTGGTAAAGAATCCGCCTGTCAAATCATGAGCCTGAGATCCACGTTCCATCCTTGGGTGGAGAAGATCCCCTGGGGGAGGAAATGGCAACCTACTCCAGCATTCTTGCCTGGAGAATCCCATGGACAGAGGAGCTTGAGGGCTTTAGTCCATGGAGTCCCAAAGAGTCGGACAGGACTCAGGTGACTAAGCACAAGTGCCTGACCCAAACTATAAGCTAAACGCTTTAAACACCACTTAATGTATCACTCTGCAGCTGTTGCACACTAGCCTTCAAAACACAAAGCTACAGTTCTCACATACAAAATTTGGCCAAGAACATTTGTTGATAGTTGACTGATAGGTGAAAATGTAAGAGTTCCTCAGGAAATTTTCTACTTCACTGAATTCCCTAAGTTTCTAGGGTAACTCCAACATCTATACAGAAGCAGAAAGTTCTTTACTTTTTTTCTCAAGCACCTGAAAATAAACCACTTCATTTTAGAAAGAGTGGGATGGTCACATGTCTCCCCCACACCATCTTGAGAAACAAAGTTTCAATCATTTTTTTATTTGGGGAATGGACTTCCCAAAATGGGTAAAATGGTGAGACTCAAGGAGACTGGTAAATGTTAACTTCTGCAAATAAAGGCTTCCGTTTATTCTTAGACTCTTGATTGTACTTTATGTTCTTTCTCCCCACTTCTCCTAGTCAAAGTCCCAGAGAGGTGACACCTCCTTTTCCCTGTCTTATCTGTGAATTTAAAAGTTATCCTAATGTTAGCAGCCTCAATCCTCACTTGGTCTCAAATCTCTGTTTAAGCTATGAATATCTGAATAAGAAGGACTTTATGGATTGCTGAGCCCATCTCTGGAATGAATATTAAACTATGAGAAGATCTATAAAGCATTTGTATGGACACTGATACAACTTTTCCCAACTTTCTCTTAAAGTGCATCATATTATTCATCCCCCAAATTCTAGAGTACCATAAAAGGCCAGAAAAAATACTGATAATCTCTAAAGGTGCTGAGAACATGTAATTTCTTCTCTACTTTTAATTCCATTTTTTTAAAAAAAAGCAGCAAAACTCTCACTCTTTGTACCTATCCAAGCCATGAGATTCAACCCAAGCCAGGTGTTGAAATCTCTAAAAACTTTTGGATGTTCATTGTTCTTTACCTGTTTTCCTTCTATGAAACTATTCTGTGGAGACAATCTGGAGAAATTTTGTAAAGATGTTCACCACAGCATTATTTATTGTTATGCTCTGAGCTCAAATCCCAAACCGACTGAGAAAACAAATCCGCCACGGCAATGCAAAAGCAGGAAGGGAGTTTATTGCTAACTCGAGTTAGGGCGCTCTGCCGTCTCTGAAGATGTGGAGTGAGGCAGGACAGCCCCGAGTCCAGGATTACAGGAGTATTTATAGGTTTTAGACAAAGACAGAGATTTGGCATAAGCTGATTGGTTACACATATGCGTGCGCGGGTTTAGAGTTTTGTATCTCTTACGGATTGTTCTGTACCAAGAGCGGGTGGAGTTATTTTCTGATAAGGTCTCCATTATGCCATCCCGGATGGCCTTGAGCCCACGGAGTCCAAATGACTCAGGAATTTCTCCTGTCTTAGTAGCTTTAAACAAGCCAGTCATGGCGGCTGCGAGGCTTTACGTTTATGATGGTGAAAAACACCTCTGATGATAAGTGAAGATTTGTCTGCCAGTAGAATCCCAGGGACGGTGGAGCCTGGTGGGCTGCCATCTATGGGGTCGCCCAGAGTCGGACACGACTGAAGTGACTTAGCAGCAGCAGCAGCAGCAGGAAAACATTCATGGGGTTCTTGAGGCAAGAATACTGGAGAGGGTTATCATTTCATAGACCCTGATACTGGGAAAGATTGAAGGAAAAAAGAGAAAGGGGCAGTAGAGAATGAGATGGTTAGACAGCATCACTAACTCAATGGACATGAATTTGAGCAAACTCTGGGAGATAATGAAGGACAGAGGAACCTGGCAGGCTACAGTCCATGGGGTCACAAAGAGTCAGACACCACTTAGCGACTGAAAAATACCACCACAAGGGAACTGTTAGGCAAATTATGAAACGCTCACTTCAATGAACTATTATGCCAGCCACTAAAATTATATTTAGAAAGAACTTATGGTAATATTGAGGGGAAGAACTTCTTAGATCAAGCTAGATGTCTACAGTACAGTGAAGCACTGTCCAAAATGGCATGTTTGTGTGTTGTGTACATACAAACACGCATACGTAATACAGAACTATGTTAAGAAACTGCACACACGGGGGAAAGAAAAACTTGGCAGAAATAAATGCACTAAAATGTTAAACAGTGATTACCTTTGCTATTGGAGCCAAAGACAGTTTGAGTTTTTCTTTATACTTTATTTCTGCAGTGGGCACGTTTTACTTTCATAATAGATAAAATGAATTTTATTTTTAAAACAGAAATATTAATAGATAACATTTCAGGGTTAAGGTTCCATTTAGAAATTATATTACATCTCATACCCTTCAACTTCCCCTTTTTTTCTTGGTTAAATGAAATATCTTGGGTTCAGTGGTTACACTGGGTAAATGAAGATAATCGTGAGAAAGATGTTGCTTGGTGATGCTTGCTATTTATCTAAGCATATAGTAACTCCTTCTAGGAAATAATTCGTAAAAATTAAATTTTTTAAGGAGTCTTTGCTTTGCCGTCCCTGCCTCTCATAAGGGTAGCAGGTGAGCTTTCTGTAGATTTTGCCTTTTTTTTTTTTTTTTTGCCTTCAGATGTCAGAGGCGGTTCATTTGCAAATGGCAGTTGCAGGTGTTTTTTGAAGAGAAGGGCATTTAGGACAAAGTGTAAAGCTACATAAAACCAGCTTAAGGGATCTTTGAAACATAAATCCATGCCTTTGTAGTTCTTAGGCTGACAAAGCTGAACCCTCAGAGGCATGCTGTCGGCTAGTACCTGTGTTCTAGCCAGAAAAGCTCCCCCAAGCCATTACAGAGAAAGAAAGGGTTTCTGCCACCAATACGATCTAATAGAGGAGCCCACCTGTGGTTTTAGAAAGGCGAGGACGCTTTAGAAAGTGGAAAAAGGGAAATGATGGATGGGACTGTGCAGAGTCTTGGAAGATATTCATCATCCTAATTCATTAAAGTGATTCTGACAAATTTACACTGAGAAAGGATGAAGACTCTTGCTTCATGAGAAGCGTCAAAGCCACAAAACAAAGGCTAGTGCTTTAGGGGATACCTGTGGCCCTCAACACAGCGCTCGGCTGGCTCTGGAATCTAACATCACCAGGTTCTTTGGTGACGCTCATTACAACATCTGCCTTTTCCTTTCTCAAACCTTTTCCTGACTTTGTCTTTGCCTCCTCTTTTCATTATTCTCTTCTAGAGAGAACTCGAAAGCTCTTAGCCTTTTCTCACCCATTCTAGCAACTCAAAGGCAAACCTACAGGAAAGGTGAAGGCTACCAGGCTAACCAGTTCTCTCTTCTCACCTGTGTTCTCCTAAAACTCTGTTGAGGCAACACGGCATGAATGGGGCTCAGAAACAGGCAACTGAGTTCCCTTCATTCACATGGTCACGCAGCCTTGGACAAAACTACTCTGGCCTGGCTTTTCCCAACCGCGATCATATAGGATGTGTTAGTTGTATCAGGAGCATTGTGAAGCCTTCATCTAGGAGTGAAAGAGATACCTCTGCTGTATTGTCTACTGAATTGTGAAACCTACATACATTAATTTGTACATTTCAACCTGGTGGTAGACCTATAGCATGCAAGCTGAATGTGTGCAACAGGAGGATATTTTAACCAGATGCTGAGTGGATTGAGGCTTACTTCCTGCCTGAGTTTTACAGGTCTGCCATGAACCTTACTGATCACTGTATGTATTCATTTAGACTCGTCCTTCTGGGGCTGTATCTCCATCCACTCATTCTCAACCTCAGGTTCTGTTTGAAAACCAATTGACTCTTTGAACCTGTATGTCATTTGTAATGGACCTTTGCAAATATACTCCTCTTGGTTTCAACTACATAATGGGAAAGTCCTAAACCTCTTAGAAAATCACTCATGGTTTTGTTTTCCTTCCAAAGAAAGTCTTAATAGGATTACATTAACTAAGCAGGACACCCACACTTCTCTCCCCTCAAATTGGTTCTGAATCAAAATTATGTTTTTTGTTTTTTAAAATGAGTCGGGTGGATACTAAGAAACCTGTCGCCCTTGGATAAAGTTCTTTCTCAAGGAGCTATTTCTGATGTTAACACACCTCCAGAAGCATTTGGAAGATTCAGAATAGGACAGAATCATCAAAGTGTCCCCGCCTGCCTGCCTGTGTTTTTCTATGTTAACTCAAAATGGTAAATCATCCTCAAAACCTTTTATTTTTGGATTCCCCATATGTCCATTTTCTCTCTTCTAAACAGGCTGATGAAAAGGCAGAGGCAAATAGCTGAAGCCTTAATGAAATAGGCATATTGATCAATTCTGCTTCTTGGGCACTTCCTCAGAGTGTGCCGGAGCACACGTGAACACGCGGGTGCCCATCAGACATCTCCAGGATGTCAGGCTTCCAGACACTAGTACGGTTTCATAGGCAGCTGTTTTCACATTGCACGCATCACACTGCGTGTCAGAGGAAGAACCACCAAACACTTATGATGTACTGAAGTTTGTGATCAAGTGGAAGACTATAAGCAAATGTTGCATTTTGAGAACAGAAACATAAGCAAAAACGTCATCGTCAATTTGCTGCTCAATCCTGCCTCCTCAGAGACTGCTTCTTTCCCAACCCAGATGCCTTCCTCTTATCCCCAAAGGCAATTTGCGCATCTTCTTACTCCTAACTCCTGACAAGCAACTGAAAAATTTACTCATCTCGTCTTTTCAACTAAAGCCTCCTCCAGCTTGACAAATCTTGCCAATTACTGCATAAGCCTCGACTGTCTGAGTTATGTGTCCGCAGGCTCCAAGCCCATCCATCTTGGAATTATCCTTCAGCCTTATCGCTCCTTCTTCCTCATCTTTTCCCTCGCATGGTTAATATCAGCTGTTATCAGTTTCGGCGCCTAGTAAATATTCTGGAGGTGATTGGAGGTTCAATCAGTTGCAGCTGCACCAAACTCAGCTGATAACACAGTGGATGGTGGGGGAGAAGCTGGGAGAGGGAGAATTGGCAGAATTACCTTGATTCGGAATTAACCCTGATTGTACTTGGTTGTTTGGGCTCTGCCCTGTACATACAGAGTCCCCAGAATTCAGTGTCTGATTTTGTACCAAGACACCATCTTATGAGGAGTCACTGATAACAATAGCAGCAGTAAATGCTGATAATGGATTTTACACAAATATTCCCCATACCCTCTGCCACCCACCCACCACACCGCCATCAATCTGAGCACATCTGAAGGATAATTCTGGAAAGAAAAGAATAGCAATAGGACTGCTTCACTATCTTACGTTTGGCTTTCCACTTAGCTTATGTTGAGCTGATGGAGAGAGGATTGGTTCAATCGAGACAGTTGCCACTATGTTTGCTATGTAAAGGTGGAGCTCTGGAAGCTGCAAAGAGTGGCCATTTGGCATTTTAACTAAAACATCTTCTCTTTTGCCTGCCCCTTTTCTCTGCTCCAGGCGCCCACAACTTGAGCTGCAGTGGGTAGGGAATTACCAGAATAGCAGGTAGGAGACAAGTCCTTGCCAACAATTAGCTCCCGACCCACCCGCCATTGGACACCCCAACTTTAGTTGCCTTCAGTGGGCCTGGTCCACATCACAGTCTAGTGGTGGTCTCTCGTGGTCCAGTGGTTAAGACTCCGCATTCCCAGTGCAGGGGGCTCAGGCTCATTCCCAGGTCAGGGAACTAAGATCCCACATGCCGAACGGTGCAGCCAAAAAATAAAATCTCAGCCTATTTGTTACTCGAAGGAAATTAACACCCTGAGCAGTTATCAGCTCTTAGTAACTGAGATTGAATAAGGTGGTCAGATATTTCCCAAAGGAGAGGCCCAGGGTGAGATGGTCCAATGGGAACTCTGAGTAAACAGAAGACTGAAGGTCTTCTCCATGTGAAACAGATGCCAAAGAAAAGAGAGTTGGCCCCACTCTCCAAGTCCACATACCCAACCCTGCCCGTCAAGTCCAGCCTGGCACAGAGGCCCTACTCTGAGCCCCGCTACAGGCCACACTGTCGCCACACACTAGGACAGTCAAGAGATGGGGGTGCACTTCTCTAAAGGGACCAGAAAGGCAGTAAGTACGGTAAGATTCTTCATTTCCCAAGTGTTCATTTTGAGGTTGCAACCTCAAGCTTTAGGATAAAGCAAAATGAAAACCAAAAACTTCAAGCCATTAACCAGTCATTCTGTGTGACAGCTGCCCCCCCTCTCCCCCCCAAAAAAAACTCCCTCGGAGGATTCCCAGTGTTGACTCACCAAGACGACCTCCTCCCTGGACTCAGGCACCATCCCTTAGGGCACTGCCATGCACATCCCATGTCCTTCTCTGGGCCCAGCCCCACCACCTGCCCCTCAGGCATCTCAAACCTACCAAGTGGACTTAGGTCTGACTCTCAGTGCGTCAACACAACTGATTACGTGGACTACACGCACCACTTTTCAGGTCTAGACTATCTCACTTGGGTGGCTCTTACTCTTTTTTTTTTTTTTTTTCCATTCTGTTTTGTGTTCTAGTAGGCCAATTGAGTAAGAAGGCAATGGCACCCCACTCCAGTACTCTTGCCTGGAAAATCCCATGGATGGAGGAGCCTGGTAGGCTGCAGTCATGAGGTTGCTAAGAGTTGGACACAACTGAGCGATTTCACTTTCACTTTCATGCAGTGGAGAAGGAAATGGCAACCCACTCCAGTGTTCTTGCCAGGAGAATCCCTGGGATGGGGGAGACTGGTGGGCTGCCGTCTATGGGGTCTCACAGTTGGACACAACTGAAGTGACTTAGCAGCAGCAGCAGCAGCAGGCCAGTTGAGCATAAACATTTCCATTTTTTTAAACATTTTAAACATTTTTTAATGCTTAAATTAAAATTTTTAAAGGGAATTTTAAACATTTCCCTTTTTTAAAGAAGAGTTAAACTCTTTAACTCTGTGTTTATACTCCACTGCAATATGATCTGACTCACTTTTAGGATGAAAGATGTGATCACTGGAATCATTTTGGAGGCTTTGGGCTGTGATGTGGATCCACTCCCACTATGAATTCTTATCAGATGTCAGGGCCTGAAACCAAACGTGATATGCTGGCTGATTTTTTACTCCCTTCTATGTTAGCCTTAGATGGTGGCTCAGTTGGAAAAGACTCCACCTCCAATGCAGGAGACCAGGGTACGATCCCTGGGTTGGGAAGATCCCCTGGAGAAGGAAATGACAACCCACTCCAGTATTCTTACCTGGAGAATTCCACGGACAAAGGAGCCTGGTGGGCTACAGTCCATATGGACTGAATCACCACATACACTCTTACAACCAAGGGCTGAGATCCCTGTGCTTCCAGCCCAGGCCTTGTCCTGTGTGGCCCCTCCTGCCTCTTGGCCCTTTTCTGTTCCAGACACATGGCCTTCTTGCCACCTCCTCTCCCACAGTGCATTCCAAGGCTCCCTCCAGCCTAAGCACGCTGCCTTCTCCGGACATCTGAGACCTATTAGCTGCTCAGGGAACATGAGATGGGGAGCTCTGACCTTCTGCACCTCAGCGAGCTCATTCCTGCCTTATGTGCTTCTTCCAGGACTCCTGACCCCCACCCCCAGCCCACCCCACGATCCCCGTCCCTCGGCTGTCTCTCAGGACCACCTCCCTCCCCTCCTGCCCCCGTGGTACTCTTGTCTCTTGATATGCTTTCTTTTTCGTCATGACACTTACTGCTAAGTGTTGTGAAATTCAATACTTGGGTGTCTGTCATTTAATTCTAGACAGAATTTGTATCTTCTTCACTACTATGTTCCCAGCTCTTAAAAGAGTGATGTCTTCAATGGATGCCTGAAAATATCTGCAGGATGGTATCCCTGGCAGCTGGATGGTTAAGGATTGTGCTTCCATTGCAGAGGGCACCAGTTCAAGAGTCTTGGTCAGGAAACTAAGATCCTGCATGCCATGCACCAAAAAAATAAAAATTGTTTTAAAATATCTGTGGAATGAATATGTGAGAGAGAGCTGAACTTCTCTCCCCATAGATGTGAAAAAAAAAACCCTCATGGGAGTTTTTCAGGAAACAATGTGAACCCATCAGACCAGAGTCTTCAGCCTTTTGAACCCATGCCCCCTTTTGATAATGGAAAAAAATCCCAGGTCCCCCTGCAGAGCCTGGAGCTAGGGGCGCAGTGGGGTAGTGCTGGGGGAGGTCGTTGAGAATTTTCAGATTACCAAAAAGAAGCATGAGCCACAAACCTTTCCAATCACCTTTCCTAAATATACCTTCTCTCAACCAGGGATTTGGTGAGGGTAGAAAAGATACAGTTTGAGGCGGTCTTGGTTTAGGGTAGGTGGTCTCTCCTAGTGTAAAATGAAGGACCATAGCATATTCTTGGAGAGAGCCCAGTGCACAGAGAAGCATAGATCCATCCACACCCGAAGCTGTCTGTCTTAAACTATTTAAAACTCCTGGGCTAGACTCATAACAGTGATTCACCGTCAGTGGACCTAAGCTTCAGTTTCTGTGCTGATCTACAAAGAAAGCCAGGTTCAGATCTATCCTGGGAAGGTGCCCTTGGATCTCCAGCATTCTCCTGTTCCCGCACCACCTTCCTCTGATTTCTGTACCAGAGAAACATGGCAGTAATGGAAATGGGGAGAAAAGAGGACTCTCTGTTGTTGGCTAATCCTCCAGCCCCAAAGACACTTACTTCTCTGCACCAAACCCAAGTTGGGGGCCGGGAACATCAACCTGATAAGAAAGCATCCCTGCGCAAGGTGTTCCCAGCCCAGCACTGAAACCAGCACTTCTCATTTCGCTGCCATTTTGAGAAAGTAGCAATGACATATGTACACTTTAATGTGTAAAACAGTGAGTTAGGGGTAAGCCGCTGTATCCCACAGGGAGCTCAGCTCGGTACTCTGTGATGACCAGAGGGATGGAATAGGACTGTGGGGAGATTCAAGAGGGAGGGAATATATGCATACATATAGCTGATTCACGCTGTTGTACAGCAGAAACTAACATAACACTGTGAAGTGATTACACTCCAATTTAGAGAAATTTTTGAAAATAAAATAGTATTAGAACATAAAAACGTTTTTTAAATAAACTTAAGTGTTTCACTCCTTTGCAATTATTTTTTAAAAAAGGCAAAATGCCTGATTTTTGTACTGCTTTTACAGTAGCAGAATTTTCTAGGATCTGGTGCAAATAGACATGTTCTCTGCAGACTGAAAAGAGGCTGAAAACCCCGGTGTAATCTGTCTCCCTGAATTATTCTAGGATTTTAGATGGTTGACAAGTGCAGTAACTTTGAACTCCTCAGGCATCTCAATGGAAATTCAGTTCCGGCTTGAAAGTGCTAACTTACATTCAAACGGAGCTTCTCAGATCAGAGGAGCTGGTTCAATACTGCTCTTGATTTATCCATGTACAGGGAAGGATTCCGAAAATGCATCCTTTGGAGTCGAGGATTTCTAAAGGAGTGTCTTCTAGTGACTGGCTGGAGGCTGATTGGACCAGCACAGAGTGAAGGAAGGAATACAGCGGGGGTTCACTATTCATATAGGTGAAGTCACGTGGGTATATGAGATCAGCAGACAGATACTAGATCTGACCTTACTAATTCATCAGGCTTTTAGCAACTGGTTTCTCCATTTCAGTCCTACAGAGCTAACCCATGTCATCAGCCGTAATGCCTGGTGATATTTATTTCTCCCTTTCTGAACTCGAGTCTTCTCTTAAATGTCATATCAAAATCCATTTCCTACCCCGCCCCCAAGCCCCAAGCTCAAAGTTTCCAACATCATCTGCTAGATCCTTATGAATACTTCTCTATCAAGTTCTCATTGGGAAACTTTTTCTCCCAGGATATATGACTTTAGTGCCTCATTGCTCCTGGCTTTCTTACTTCCTTGTCCCTGGTAAGTTCACATCCTCCAAGGATGGGAGTACAGACTCTGTCTGATCTGTATCACATCATTTTGTCAGCTCCCCTTTCTCTCTGCATTCAGATGACAATGTCACTCAGGTGAACCAGGTGAATGCTTACCCAGTCATGTCCAACTCTTTTGCGACCCCATGGAGAGTAGCTCTCCAGGCTCCTCTCTCCACAGGATTTCCCAGGGAAGAATACTGGAGTGGGTTGCCTTTACCTCCTCCAGGGGATCTTCCCAACCCAGGGATCGAACGTGTGTCTCTTGTGTCTCCTACATTGCAGGCGGATTCTTTACTGCTTGAGCCACTGAGGAAGCCCTCAGCCAATCACCAATGTCACAGATACATGTCTGCAGTGGGCCTTATCTTCAATGCTCAGAATCAACATTTACATCTTCCGAGTACAATTATGTCCTCATGCCTGCCAGTACTTTAAGCAAGAGAATCTGTATCATGTTTCCCATTATCTGTCCTTGCCCTGAAGCTGTTGCTGTGTGAACTCTGCAGAAAGGACCAAGGGAAGGGACCCAGCCAGTGTCCACTGAGCCACCAGTCTTTACCTGAGTGTAGAGATGGAACATCCCACCTCTGCTCAGCACCCACCTGCTATAGGAGAGGTATTAAATGTATGGGCAAAATTGAGTCCCTTTGGAGAGTGAAAAGGATGCCACTAATAATTACACGGAGATATACACTTGCTCCTTGAAAGGAAATCTATGACAAACCTAGACAGAGTATTAAAAAGCAGAGAGATCACTTTGCTGACAAAGGTCCGTGTAGTCAAAGCTGTGGGGTTTTTAGTAGTCATATGTGGATGTGAGAGTTGGACCATAAAGAAGGCTGAGCACTAAAGACCTGATACTTTTGAATTGTGGTGCTGGAGAAGACTCTTGAGAGTCCCTTGGACTACAAGAAGTTCAAACCAGTCAATCCTAAAGGAAATCAACCCTTATATTCATTGGAAGGACTGATGCTAAAGCTGAAGCCGCAGTACTTTGGCCACCTGATGCAAAGAACTGACTCACTGGAGAAGACCCTGATGCTTGGAAAGATTGAGAAGAGGGCAGTAGAGGATGAAGTGGTTAGATAACATCACTGACTCGATGGACATGAATCTGAGCAAACTCCAGGAGATAGTGGACAGGGGAGCCTGGCATGCTGCAGTCCATGGAGTTACAAAGAACAGACACAACTGAGTGACTCAACAATAAACAAATGACATTTTGAGTCTGGAACTGTGTCTAAGCCCAGGGCCCTAGATGAAGTTGTGTCCTAATGCTCTTTCGCTGACGGTTTGGGTAGAGCAGTTTCATATAAAGAATGTCACTGTGATCACTGAAGAGTGATCCGTCTGAGAGGCAAACACAGATCTGTCATTCCAGCTGCAATATTTATACAACACTGATTGACTAGGAGGTCAATAAAGCTGCATTTCCACTCCACCCGCTGAAGTTTCCTGAGAAGTAGTCTGAGAAGTTTAAAATATTTTTTCCAAAAAACAAACCGAAATAACCCCTTCTTTTATTTTAGATTCCTTTCAGATAGCCTTGCAGATGGTTTGCTGAAATCGTCAGACCAACACAATCTGTTTGGCTCAAAAAATTAAAATAAACCCACCAAATTATGTGTTTCTTTGTAATTAAAAAAACACTGAATTTCTAAAACAAAAACTGAATTTCTTATTTCTATCTATTAAACTTACCCTCACTCTGCATTTTGTGAACCAAACTAGAGAAAGAATTCCTTAAAGATCCACACATTTTCCCCTGTAGTGCCGAATTCTGGAACCCCAAAATAGGGTGGTATAAATGCTGAGTTCTTCTGTTTGCTTTTCTATCAATACATATTCATGTCTTTTCTCTTGACACAAGCCTCCTATCAAAACATCCAAATGACAGTAAATACTAATACATCCAGGAGGTGTTCTTTCTTCCTCTAATTGCCTGTCTCAAGCCAGTTTCCATGACATCAGCTCAGGAACAAACACATAAAATTCAAGTTAAAAATACTTCCTCTGGGAAAAATAAGTATGACCCAATGGGCCATTTGGTGGGACAGCTAGAGGGAAGAGGGCTTCCCTAGCGGCTCAGGGGAAGAGGATCCACCTGTTAACGTAGGAGACACTAATTCGATCCCTGGGTGGGGAAGATCCCCTGAAGAAGAAAATGGCAACCCATTCCAGTATTCTTGCCTGGGAAATCCCATGGACAGAGGAGCCTTGTGGGCTACAGTCCATGGGGTGGCAATAAAGTTAGACATGACTTACCAACTAAACAAAAGATGGCAAGAGCCCTATGTTCTCACAGAGGTTTTAGTTCAAAGTTGTTTTGAGAAGATTTGAAGAAATAATCGCCTCCTCCCCACCCATGGTCTCGGTGCAAAGCCAACTGTGCCAGCCCTTGGGGTCCCTGGTGCCTAGCACACAGCCCCTCGTGTGGCTGGGCACAACTTCCCCTCATCAACAGGGTGATTCAGCTTCCAAGATCCTAACCGCTGCCACTGCAGTCTTATCTTTACCTTTTTTAAAAGAATCTGTTCCTGGGTGCTTTATGGCTTTAATCTTAATGTTCCCAGTAGTGTGATTGCCCCCGTGTAGCCATGCCTGCTGCTCTGGAAACCGTCAGGATTAGCGTCTCAGCATGGGAAGGCGACTCCGGGGAGGAATTTGTCTAATTCAGGGCATATTCGTCGCCACAGAGATTCTCCATTGAGCGCTGCTGGGTGACGTCTCCCCCTGGCGGCTGCTGACGTCCGTGCAGGGGACAGACTTGCCGGCAGCTGAGAGGCCTTCCAGGAAGTTGCGGGCTAAAAGATGTCAAGAAAACAGAAATTTTCCACATCGAGGGAACTTTCTTTTTGGGGGATGGGGGGTGGGACGCGGCTTGCGGGATCTTAGTTCCCCAACCAGGGATTGAACCCAGGCTGTTTACAATGAAAGCATGGAGTCCTAATCACTGCGGGGGCGGTGCCTGTACTCAGTCCTGTTCGACTCTTTGTGACCCGTAGACTCTAACCCAACAGGCTCCTCTGTGCATGGAATTTCCCAGGCGAGAATACTGGAATGAGTTGCCATTTCCTCCTCCAGGGGATCTTCCCGACCCAGGGACTGAACCCATGTCTCCTGCATCTCCTACGTTGCAAGCAGATTCTTTACCACTGAGCCACCAGGGAAGCCCCCGGAACCCCGTAGGTAAATGATAATATAAATACATACATCTCAGTGTCAATCTGGCATCTTGGCACAGGTTGAATATCTGAAACCATCACTTGCAGGAACTCTGTCTCTCACACCCCAGGACTTCTCTGTGATTCTTGATTTCATTATATTGCATTCTCTCTCTCTCCATCCACCTGTCAGATCCTGGCTGAATTATCCCCATTTATCCTACTGAGAAAGAGCTCTTTCTCCTCTGGGCTGGAAATAGACCAACGCAGATTCAGAAGGAATCTTTTCTGCTTCCAGCCTCACCCCTACACCACCCTCTGCATCAGCCTCTTCTCCCCTCCGGCTCCACTGGCCAACCCCACCCCAGATTCTCCACAACTCCCAGCCCCTCGGGATCCCCAGCTCAACTCTCTTGCGCAAAATTCATCACATAAATGTGTTTAGAATATTCCTTCTTTCTTGCCCTGCTATTTTCTTTGACTCTGCAGTATTTATTCTCCTAATCTCCTATTATGATTTTAATCTTTTTTAGAAACAGAGTCCTCATCCACTCATTTGGAGGACTTGTTTCAATCAGAGTCCCCAACGCAGGCCCTGCCCAGACTTCTCACCATCCACCAAAATGTCACATGCTGCTGTGGCAGGATGAAGAGTAACTCCAGAATGCCTTCATCCTGGAGACTCCTGAGGACAGTGGTTATTTCTCTTTGTTTCATGTAGTGTTTCCCTCCCTCCATGAGATGAGACGATTTGTATATCTAAAGAGTCATGAAAATGAATTGTTGTTGTTCAGTCGCTAAGTTGTGTCCGACTCTGCGACCCCATTGAACTGCAGCATGCCAGCTCTGCTGTCCTTCAGTAACTCCCAGAATTTGCTCAGATTCATGTCCATTGAGTCGGTGATGCCATCCAACCATCTCACTCTCTGTCATCCCCTTCTCCTGCCCACAATCTTTCCCAGCATCAGGGTCTTTTCCAATGAGTCAGCTCTTCTCATCAGGTGCCCAAAGTATTGGAGCTTCAGCATCAGTCCTTCCTATCAACATTCAGGCTTGATTTCCTTTAGGATTGACTGGTTTGATCCCCTTCCTGTCCAAGGGACTCCCAAGAATCTTCTTTATGGTCCAGCTCTCACATCCATACATGAACATAAATAAATGTCATTTTTACATAGCACAAATAATGAAATAGAATAAAATAATAAGCTCTTACATCAGCAAATGCAGGCAGTACCAACACTAAACACCAGTCAGCAAAAATGCAAAGACAAATGTACCCCCAGCATCTTTCTTGACCAGTGAATGCTCCCTTTTGTCCTTTCTGAATAAGCACATTTTCAGTAGAGGAAGAAACTTTCATTTTAAATGTATCAGGACCCTCTGACTTCAGCTATAAAGTCACAGAGGATTCATGGTGCTGTGGATAGTTACAAACCACAAATTGTACTGAGTCAATTAGCCTGAGTGTCTGAGTTTCCCTTTTCTGTCTAATCCTACTCAGTAAGGAGATGATCTGACTGATGGACATCTGTGCTGTGATGATCTTCATATTAGAATAGGTTTTTCTGACAAGTTTCTGCCTGGCTGTCATATAATTAAATATTTTGCATTTCTTCAACATGCAGATCACCATAGGTGGACAAGAAAAAAATCAAGGGTTAAGAGTAGAATTTGCATTATGTTTGCCTCCTTGAGCTCAACAGTGCAAAGAAATAAAGGCTTTTACAGTTAGAAACCCCAAATGCCTGAAGAAAAGCATTGAGCTTTAATGGAGACCTGGGCGCTGCTTTCCTGATAGCCAGGCTACTGACTTTCTTCAGACTGAGCAAAGCCAGGTTGGAAAGATTGAAGGCAAAAGGAGAAGGGGCCAGCAGAAGATGAGATGCTTAGATAGCATCACTGACTCAATGAACGTGAATTTGAGCAAACTTTGGGAGACAGTGGAGGACAGGGGAGCTAGCGTGCTGCAGAACATGGGGTCGTGAAGAGGCATACACAACTTAGCGACTGAACAACGATTAGTAACCTAGATTCCATCTCCACATTGCCGGTAAGCCCGCCTCTTTCGCTTCTTCCAGAACAGCGAGAAGCAAGTTGAATTTCCAGGGACCGAGCTTGATTTCCTGGTGGAAAAGTTTATAAAGAAGGTGGTTGATGAGAGTAATTCAGAGTTAATGTCCATTTCCCCATGAGTGTACCAGGAGACTCCATCACGGAAGAGCACTTAGACGCTCTAGGTGCTGAGTGGTTAGCAAACAGCTGTCGTATGCAGATCTCTGCTGGGTCGTCTGGCCCTGGCTTGTAGAAACAAGGCTGGCTTCCCAGGGCCTGAACCACTGCCAACATAAACACATGGGGGCAGGTACTGAGCAACCTTGGAGAGCTAATACTCCTATTCCACTGTCAGTTGGGAGTGAGGGTGGGCTGTAGCAGACTCTGATGCCTGGTAAAAGAGTAAATTGCTAATTAAAATGATAAAATTGCTTTTGAACTCTGGAGACCAGGAGAACTTTATAATTGACTCTTACAATGTGTTTTTGGATGCCTAAAACGCAACTACTGATGATTTGGAGTTGGGAAGGGTTGGGTAGTGGAGGGAGTCCATTGCATTTCATTTTAACAATAAAAATACTCTGAAAATATATACACAATGGAAAGGATTACTTCTTGCCTCTGGTAAGAGGCACTTAACCTTTGATCTTGAACTATATTCCATTACCAAAGGTAGCTTATAAAGCAGCCAGGAATTTTTTCCCTTGATATAGTTTTGATGATATGTTAAAATAATTACTAAATCTCTCAGAGTTCTCCTAAGGATAACTCCTCCTGCATTGAGATGAAGTAAAGAAAACATCAACTTGAGCAAATACAGAGAAAAATATGGGCCACCACTGTGTCATTTTAGGCCTTTTCCCCTTATCTTGTCTTATGTGAAATATTAAACTAATTCCTCAGCTCTTTTTAAAAATATTATATGGTAGAATTATGGAATTCTTTAGGCCAGTATTTTAATGTTACAATCATACATGTAAATACAGACCAATAAACTTAAAGATTGTTTTAAAAGTTTACTTGCTAAAGCCATATTCACAATACTGTAACCTTTCCAAGTAAATTTTGTTCATTCGACTCCTGTTTTTTCAAAGTAGCCCGTTAACTATGGAAGAAGTTGTGTGCCCAAATACAACAGGGTGCTTCCTTTATCAGGAGTGGTCTTATGTGGGTGCTCTCGAGGATATTAAACCAAACCCTCACATGTGCCTTTGGTCTATACCAAACCCTGCTCTATGTGGCAAGCCAATTTTTGTCCCAGTTTTCCTGTTATATTTGCTTCTTCCTGACATTATTAGAAGCCAGAGCCACCCTGAGCACCTCTGAACCTTAAGCCTTGGTCTCAGAGAATAGTGACATGAGCTTCAGAGTCTAATTCTGATGTTGGTGGTTGAAGAAATCAAACCAACCAAACAAACAAACAAAACTAATAGGAAACTTGAAGGGGAAAAAAATCAAAACTAACAAACAGACATTATAAGAAAATTTGCTTAAAAAGAAATAATTGAGGAAGAAATGGGAAAACCAAAATATTAATCACTTGCTGTCTTAAAACTCTCTTCTCGGGACTTCTCTGGTGGGCCAGTGGTTAAGGCTCCAAGCTTCCCTCTGAAAGGGGTATGGGTTCAATCCCTGGTAGGGAAACTAAGATCCTGCAAGCCACTTGGCCAAAAAATAAACAAATTAAAAAAAAATTTTTTTTTAACTACAAATTCCTTTATCTAATGTGCCTCTATCAGCCTTCCCTTCCTCTGGGCACATGGGCTACTTCATCCCAGAACCCACTCTCAAAGATCTTGGGACTAAAGCAACTATATGCCAATAAAAATTAATGTAAAAGAAAAAAACCAAAAAGACCCTGGGCCTAGCAGTCCATTCTAAGCCATTCAAAATCAAGAGCTCCAGGTCATCTTGGAATTCCCGGAAGTTTCTCCGAGGCCAGGTAAATCTCTCCTTCCTTAGTATTGCCCACCCAAGTCCTGATGCCTCCCCCAGGATACCACCAATAGTCCTAGATGCTTAAGAATGCCACCAAAAGGAGGGGCATCAAGGTAGGCTTGTTGGCATCTCTCAAACTATATTCCAGGATTTTGTGAGGTGTTAGAAAAAAAAAAAATTGGCTAAAAAGTCTATAGCTCAGTTATGGAGATGATATGTTTGAATAGGTAGCAAACCTTTTAGGAAGTCACAGTGCTTATTTCCATATTGAAAACTCTAAGAAACCCTATAATAAAGCAACCTCTTCAATTCTAATCAATCCAGAATTTTACAAATTGCTTTCATCACAAAATCTTTTTTTTTCCCCTCTAAATCTACTTGTTTATGTCTCATAACTGGTCTTCCAAGGCTTACATTTGGGAAGTATTTGAACAACAACTATGCCATGTTGACCTTCTGTATTTAGGTTTATTTGAGTGGGTCTAAGCCCTAGACACAAGAAAATGTACCATTATATCCATCATCCATGTTTTGGTTTGCTGAGGGAGGTAGCAAGTCTCAACATATATCAGCTTCCTCTTGAAATGGTTGATTACCTTTTCTTTTTGGTGATAATTCAAAGAGGTGGAAAATGATAGGGCCACTAAGAAGGACACGATGCGTGTTGTCTGATATACACAATACTTCGATGATTTTTCAGACAGTTCAGAACATCACCAACATGAGGGCAACCTGACCCTGACTGATGGGGAATCTAAAATTACATTTCTGAAATCCATCAAAGGTCGAATGGAAAATAGAGCTTATTTGGTAGCTAGGTTTTCCGCTGCGTTGATCTAGCTGGTGAAAGGTTTTGTTGTTTGAGGAGCTCAATTATAGTTTGACGTTTGGGAGTAGTATGGAGCCTTTAACCTGAACAGGGAAATAAATGAACTTAAATTCTGCCAGAAACCACTAATCCTGCTTTGCAAATAATATAATCGAGCAATAATAATACAAAGACTCTCCTTCAAAGATTCTTTAGTAGCCACTTCATTCAATGCAATAGTCTGCAAAAACACTGTGCTAAAAATCTGGGGGTAGGATTTTTTTTTAATTTTTTTAATTTTTTAAAATTTTTCTCTTAAAATTTTTCTCAAGAGATAGATATGTGCACATAAATAGTAGGGAATGTGTGAAACCTGGGGCAAAATAGGGAACTGCTAAAGGTGTGCTGGGGGCTTCCCAGGTAAAGCTAGTGGTAAAGAACTCACCTGCCAATGCAGGCGGCAGAAGAGAAATAGGTTCTGTTCCTGAGTCGGGAAGATCCCCTGGAGGAGGGCGTGGCAACCCACTCCAGTATTCTTGCCTGGAGAATCCCATGGACAGAGGAGCCAGGCGGGCTACAGTCCATAGGGTCGCACAGAGTTGGACACGACTGAAGCGACTTAGCATGCAAGCAAAGATGTGCTAGGTGTAAATGAACTGAACCCACAACTTAAAACTGCAGCATTTCTGTAATCTGTTTCTCATAATTACTTCCTTGCACTGGAAGTCAATAGTAAAGGGCTCAGAGAATCTAGAGACCAGAAAGGAAGCTGGATAAGAGACTCCACAGGCTCACATGTCAGTGAAATCTGTGCAAACGTGAAGAATCCACGAGGGGTGGCGGACAGGGGCAGTGAGTGCAGTGGGAGTGCAGACACTCCTAGATATTTGCAAAGCATCCCAGGCCACCCCTTAACCCATTCCTTCACTCAACCTGTTTGTCATCTTTAGGTGGATCTCATTTCTGTTTCTTTTTGTTTTGTCTTTATATATATATATATATACACCTAGAATAAAATGCCTTAAATAGGAGAGAGGCAAATATTACCAACAGCAACATTCTACAATTTGTTCTAAGATATTGAAGTAGCTTTACATGAAGAGATATTTCACATTTTTCTTTTTTGCTATGACTTTTCAGAATTACTTC
Organism: Neotragus moschatus; assembly: GCA_006410615.1. Taxonomy (NCBI): domain Eukaryota; kingdom Metazoa; phylum Chordata; class Mammalia; order Artiodactyla; family Bovidae; genus Neotragus; species Neotragus moschatus. The sequence goes on along the minus strand of SJYA01003091.1, from coordinate 2,153,115 downwards.
CATCTTTCTCTTAGGTCGCCAGGATGCCCCCCTAGAGTTGCATCTGATCCATTTCTGACCATTACCTCCATCTGCTTCCCTTCCCAGTGTTGGATTTCTACTTTGTAGTTTATACCTCTGTCTGGTTTTTCCCTATGAATCAAGATTACACAGATTATTCCCTATGAATCAAGAAATGGAGGATTGATAACTATGAACTACATATATTTTGGATGGACAATAATTGTGTCCTATAATGTGATTAAATTTTAAGTCCATCTTTAAGGTTTGGAATCATTGTACACCTTAGGAGAGAGCTGCTATTTGTTCAGAATTTCTCTTTTCATATGATAGGTTGGTCATTTGTCTTCTCTGGCAATTTTTATCATCACCTTACATATTTTTGCTTATGACTAGAGAGCTCTTCAAGAAAATTAGAGATATCAAGGGAACATTTCATGCAAAGATGGGCTCGATAAAGGACAGAAATGGTATGGACCTAACAGAAGCAGAAGATATTAAGAAGAGATGGGAAGAATACACAGAAGAACTGTACAGAAAGGATCTTCACGATCTTCACGATAATCACAATGGTGTGATCACTCATCCAGAACCAGACATCTTGGAATGTGAAGTCAAGTGGGCCTTAGAAGCATCACTACGAACAAAGCTAGTGGAGGTGATGGAATTCCAGTAGAGCTATTTCAAATCCTGAAAGATGGTGCTGTGAAGGTGCTGCACTCAATATGGCAGCAAATTTGGAAAACTCAGCAGTGGCCACAGAACTGGAAATGGTCAGTTTTCATTTCAATCCCAAAGAAAGGCAATGCCAAAGAATGCTCACACTACCACACAGTTGCACTCATCTCACACGCTAGTAAAGTAATGCTCAAAATTCTCCAAGCTAGGCTTCAGCAATACGTAAACCGTGAACTTCCTGATGTTCAAGCTGGTTTTAGAAAATGCAGAGGAACCAGAGATCAAATTGCCAACATCTGCTGGATCATCGAAAAAGCAAGAGAGTTCCAGGAAAACATCTATTTCTGCTTTATTGACTATGCCAAAGCCTTTGATTGTGTGGATCACAAGAAACTGTGGGAAATTCTGAAAGAGATGGGAATACCAGACCACTTGACCTGCCTGTTGAGAAATCTGTATGCAGTTCAGGAAGCAACAGTTAGAACTGGACATGGAACAACAGACTGGTTCCAAATAGGAAAAGGAGTACGCCAAGGCTNATACTCCTTTTCCTATTTGGAACCAGTCTGTTGTTCTATGTCCAGTTCTAACTGTTGCTTCCTGACCTGCATATAGGTTTCTCAAGAGGCAGGTCAGGTGGCCTGGTATTCCCATCTCTTTCAGAATTTTCCACAGTTTATTGTGATCCACACGGTCAAAGGCTTTGGCGTAGTCATTAACTATAGCCAATTACAATTCACCACAGTGGTGTTCAGCATTTACTTTGTTCCAGGTCCCTGCACTGGGACTTTCCCTGATATTATCTCACTTAACCTCTCAATGATCTATCAGAGAAGTACTATCTGCATGCCCACTTCACTGACAAGGATTCGAAGATCACCCAGCTAACCCAAGGCTGACCCAGGACTGAAAGCCCTGTCTGTATGATTGCATAACTTTAAGCTCTGGCAGGAAGGGATGGCCACACTCACGTTTTCAAACTGAACATCTTTCCAACTGGCCAATTTGGGATTGCCTTGTGTGACTCAGAAAAGTCACCCCTTCTGCAGAGTGTGTGGGGCAGGGGCAGTGTGCAGGATCTCGCGAGATCTCTCGTGGGTTCTGTAACCACGATCCGGCCTTCCTCTGTCTCTTTAATGCAGTATAGGCTATGACGAGGCTGGGAACCCATAGACACAGGGAGACTGAATTCTAGCCTTCCCCACCACCATGTTTCCCCTTCAGAGCCCATCTTGGAGCCTAGATTGCCCATTATTTCCAGACCCCAAGCCAACATAAACCACGACATAACTAGTTTAATTGTAGGTTCACTAGGAACACATACACACATCCAAGGAAGCACAGGTGCCCCTCATCCCTGAAGAGCCACTCGTTTTGG